>CM019754.1:15901981-16229147 GCA_009761765.1 Phenacoccus solenopsis
TTGAAGTTCTATGTCTCCATCCCTTCAAAAAGTAAAGTACGCAAACTATTATACACAAATGTCACAAGAGTTGCTATACTTGTCGCATGTAGGAAGTACCATTAATGTGATACACACTGTACAAATGTATTACTTTTTCTTAGTACAAATGAGAATCGTCAAAATTTAATCAGAAGTTATTATTGTAAAAATACGAATGAATTTTTTTCAAATTTTTGATTTGCAGCAAAATAACAATTCCCTTAAATTTTTAGGTAGACTGAAGGAACCGTCAAAGCCTTGAAATTTTTTTATTTTAATATCGTATGATTAAGTAAGGTATGGACACCAATATATTCAAATTTCAGCTTCCTCTGAGCCAATGTGGACTTGAGTTGAAACAGAAAACAGCTATTGAGGAGTTTTTGAATCATGAAATGTCTTATATCTTCAGTACATCGACCTAGAAAGCTTGAATTTTCTATTTTAATACTAGAAATATGAGTCCTTGAATTTAGGTTGAAATGTATCTAAAATAGGTACAAAATGGCAAGTGGCTTACATTTGAAAAAGCTTGTGGAACCTCAAAAAGCTAAAATTTGATGTATATAGATATAGACCCATTTGATTCCTGTGGGCAAGGAATACTACATATTTTAAATTCAACTTCTTCGGTATTTCTGAAGGAGTAATCTGTTGCAGTTTTGTGAAGAGGTGAACGATATTATTTGCTAGTCTCAGCATTCTCTTATTAAAAATTCAGCTCCATTGATGCGGTATGGCTTCTTTTTACATTCATCTTTATTCGTGCAAATTAAAAAATAAACATATAAACGAGTAAAAAGATCGGAGCGTGCGAGGGCAAAGGTGAAAGTGATATAAAACAATAGCGAAGGCAACTACGATCTAGCCATTCGAAAAAGCACCAAAGAAAATTTTTCATCAAGTTCTTTTGGGGAATTGGGACGCTTAAAAGCAGATTATGGTAAATTTCAGGCTCGGGCTAAGAACGCAATGGAGACCAGGGCTTTTGCCATCTTATGGTTCCGTTCGACTCGAGGATTACCGTCTACGAGAGTTGGAGACGACGATGTTCGTATATGTATTAAGAGAGCTTGTTTTTGTTAATTATTTAAATCGAGCGTTAAATAAGGCATTAACAGAATGTAATGGGGTTATTAATTCCCTCCTTTTGTGTGTAGAAAAGTAGTTACCAGTTGAATGGATGAGGATTTACGCTTACGAAGTAGCTTATAGTTATCGAAACGACGCGGTCTTATATTCCGACGATCGGGTCGTATCTGTCGACGGATAATTCGCTGAGTTCTAATTGAGTGGAAATTAGAGACTTGAAAGTGAGGATTTCGCAGAGTTACATGTATAAGGCATTTTGGTGTCGTAGCTTTGGGAATACAAAAGGATAGGTTGATGTTTAAGAGTTAGCTTGATTTCGCTATAGCTGAATTCAGCTCATCGTTTCAGATGCTCAGATAGTACTCGTCAGTTTAATTTGTGTGCTTGTCGGTGGAAATTTTGTAATAGGGAAATTAATATTCTACGAAAAAACTATTTTTGACACTTAATTTCTCACTCCAATCCCATTTAGAAAGTTGAAGTATTCCTATATTTGTGTTCTTGACTAAACTATCGTGTAAGATCATAATAAAGAATTCTTAGATTTTAAGAATCTTCACTATCATTCGAAATTTTAATGAATACTATTTTCATGTCATCAAAAATCTAAGAACATTTTATCAAAGGTATTATGAACATTTTCCGATTAAATTTTATTCTATTTTCATACATGACCACTAGATCTACAAGTTGAAAAAAATATTTTAATAATTTCATTAAGGTTTAATATAGGTCAAATTACAATACAAATGGTTCTGAAAAGTGAAACGCATTGATACGAGGTTAATCATTCTTTCAAAATCAAGTCGATAGTAATAGTTTGAGTTCAATCACCTTGAAATAAAGAATTACGCCGTGTAAGTGTAATTATAGAAATATATTTTTGTAGACTTGAACAAATATATACATACTTTCAGTAATCATTCCACGTTATCTTCTCAAGTCAGTTTCGTACTTTTCTATGGGCTACTTTGATAAATAATACAGAGTGTTCGGTTTCAGGAGCAGCATCCGTAAGCCACAAACACAGCAAGTCAAGTTACATGTGTTATGATGATCTGCCAGCCCAAACATTTGAAGGGGCTGATATATGCAATGTTGAGAAAAAATTATTGAAAAAATTATGTAACTTTGAGAATTTATATCTCTTGAACTATGAATGACAGGAATATGGGGTTGATGTCAAAATACTAAGCATACGATGTAGTATTATTGACAAAGAAAAAATGATGAATTTAGGGAGTTGAAGGTGAGATATATGGAGATCAATACAGAAAAACATTGTGAAAAATGATATTTTTTTGTGAATAACTTATGAAATTGCATCATTACGACCTCTTTTACAAAATTTCTTGGTGATGGTGAATGTATTTCGCATACGTTGTGTGAGGTATGCGCATTTTAGATAGCTTGAATATTGCGGAAAAAATTTGAAAAAAGTATGCGTAAATGCTACTCATGTGATCAAAATTTGAACATGGTATATTTATTTCAAGAAGTTTCACCCCTTCTCTCTCTTCCTCTCTTTGTCTTTCTCTTTTTCACTCGCCATCTATCCCACTTCCGTTCCTACATTTTTTTATTTTTCTTCTTTTCTTTCGTATCTTCTCTTTCGCTCTTCCTACTCTACCTCCTTCTCTTTTCTCTCTTTAATCTTTTCGTTCATTTGTTCTTTATTTCTCCATCCCATCCCTCTAACAAAAATTAAATTTTTGTCCAATAAAAAAAATTAAATTGAATATTTTTTTTCACGTTAATGATTATACATTATTTAAAATCCAATTTTCAAATCAATTTATATTTTAAAACATAAATCCATTTTTGGTTTCCTCCTCCCCTTCCCCGCTCCATTTATTCATGTAATTTGTTATGCTGATTTTAATTGTTCTGTTTATTTTTGTTTTGTTTGTTTTCCTTCTTTTTTGTCAAATTTAGAGATTTGAGAGCTGGAGTAACGCTCACCAAAATTTGGGTACCTGGTAGCCATTTGAGATCAATTTGAATTCTGTATCGAAATATATGTGTTGTCAGTTGTCAATTGTCTCTTCTGTCTCTCTTTGTCCCCCTCACCCCTCCCCTCCTTACTCCTCACTCTCTTTCTTTCTTTCTTTCCTTCTTTCTTTCTTTCACTCACCTACAATATTATTGTGAAATTTTATATCGAGTATTTTGTCAAATATATATTGTCAATTGTCTTTTTCTTTCTGAGTATGTGGCGGCTATTTTTGTGGATAGGAAGCTGGTTCGCATTTCTTGGTTCCCTTTTCCCTTCCCCTTCTTGTAATTTGTTATATTCCTTACGATTATTTTCTTTATTTTGTCTCTTTTTCTTTCTACCTTTCTTTCTTTTCTTTCTTTCTTTCTTTCTCATTTTCTCCTCTATCTCTTTTCTCTCACTCTTTCTTCCACTTCCTGCTTTTTTTCTCCTTTCTCTAAACATTTATTTCTTTCTTATAAAATTTGAAATATTCACCCCCAACTTCTTGATAAACATTGATCGACCTTTTCAAAAATTGTTGATGTTCTGATGTTTTTACCGGTCTCGTATAATATATGGTTGTTTTGGCGCGAAATACGTAATATAACTTGGAGTTTGGCAAAATTCCCCTTCTCGTCTTCTGCCATCTGTTGTTTTACCGCGAGAATGTGATTTTAACGAGCGCCAAATACGAAGGTAAAATTCGGTGTAGTCGAAAATTCCGGCCTGCCTCCGTCATCTTGGAGGGTTTGGCGTGGCGTGTATTTTCTTCGTGCTCGGTGTTACTGAAATATAGCTTCAAAAATTACGCTCTTGGGTAATTTTATGTAGCTTTCGCATTTAAATCTCCCCGGTGGATGGGATATATTATACGCGAAGATATAAGGCCACGTTACGTTTCGGTATATAACGTACGCGTACGCCTAAGGCCTGTAATTAACTTATACCACCTATATACTTACGCAGCGTTTATAACATTGTATAACAGCGTTAACTGTACTCGCATATACGTTGTAAGGGTGTATATGAGATGAATTTCAAACTGCTAATAGGAACGTTTAGAGACGGTATGAATTAACGCATGCGAATTGCGGGAAATAAAATTGAGAAAAAAATCGCCAAAAAATGTTCGCTCTTGCGAGGCTACGTATCAGTTTTTAATTCCGCGTTTGCGTTCGAAAGAATCATTATTTTGGGAACAAAGAAAAAAAAATTCCAAACCACGAACAGTATTTTTTTCACGTTGCCAAACGAATCACCATGACAAAAGGATTGGGTTGATTTATAAATAACAATCGACGAAAAATTTTTTCTTCCGATGCGGTCATCGTTTTCATATAGAAGGCGAATAACGATTTATCAAGCGCCTCGCTGCGATGACGATGACTAAGGGCGAGGGCTAACTATTCGAATGAAATTATACGATTGGGCGTTTCGATTGTGATATTGGAAGAAATGATGTTTCAATTCGACAACGAATTTTTTTTTAAGTTTTCGTAATAGCGTCACCAAGTCGAGCTGACCTTTACGTATGGAAATAAAGAGATTTCTATCGAAAGAAAATTTAATTCGTTCATTTAGATGAATCTTGGATTGAGGATGTATTTGATAAATTTTTACTATTAAAATAAATAATTATTATGTAAAAACAATCATCTTGATTCGCATCCGTCAATTTCAACTTGACGCATTGGCGGAGATGGAGGAAGTAGGGCTTAGAGGTGCCTCAGATCAGAGATATAAACGATTACTGATCGATACAATCGATTATAATTTTGAAAATAATCGCCAATAATCGATTAATCAGCTCTTAAGTGCTTTTTATTGTTTTATTTTTTGGTTTGCGATTAGCGAACCTATAAGTGTTTTAAAAAAGTGACGTAACATTGACTTCGTCCAATAGTTTTTCGGCATTTTCCGGGTATCGTTACAAAGCCAAAAAACAAAATAATTGGCCGATTAATCGATGTACTGTCGATTATTAACGATTAATGGCATCGCGCGATTAATCGAGAATTGTGACACCTGTGCCTCAAATATCAAAATTCTCCCCCTCCCCTTTGAATTTTCCTCGTGATTATGTAACGAATATATCTCCTGTGCAATTCGCCGTTTCAACTTATAATCCCCTTGGGAAAATTTACATTTCTTATGGGTTTTTCGATTCTCATAAAAAAACGTAAGCAGCCATGCCAAATTACTGGAGCTGAATTTTTAACTGGGCTAGTTCAGGTTTACAAACAAAATTGCTAACGTATTCAAGTCTACAGGCCATACCCAATACGAAGTCTAAGAATCTCAACCCTATTCCTTCCAAAACCACTTAAGAAGCTAAACTTGGAATAAATGTAGTATTCCTTGCCACCAAATTAAGAATTTCTTGAGACTCATTAAATTGTCAAGATTTGCCTTCTTGGATATATTTTGATCCACATTGAAGAGGTCATATTCTGGTCATCAGCTAACTCTACATACGAAGTTTTACCTCCATGGGTCGATTTGGTGACGATATGTGGAAGATTCATAAAATTTCCAACAGCAATTTCCCCTCCAAACGTACTTGGAAAGCTAGTATTAGAATAGGTTAGTTACTTGAGCTAATTTTATCATATGATTTCGCAATAAAAAATTTTCGACATTTCGTATATCCTCACAACATTTTGAGGCCAATAACCCCTCCTTCTCCCCTCAAACATAATATATGAAGGGGAATTAAAATATAGTATACTTCTCATCCTCAATAATCATATAAGTTCATAATAATTACATTGTTGCTAATTTTAGGCTCCTCAAGCTCTACTCAAATTTTGATAATCCGCCGTTTTGGGTCCATTTTGATTCAAATTCAAGTAGTCATATTCGGGTCTCTAACTAACGCTACACACAAAGTTTGACCTTTCTAGGTTGATTTGGTGAGGAGATATGGAAGATTAAAGAAATTTCATGACTCAAAACTTCCTCAAAAAGTCGTTTTTTACTCTAACTCCCCTCCAAATGCACTTAGGAAGCTGAAATTTAGATATGTAAATGTCTGTAACCCACTCTTTCATATAAGGTAGAAAACAAAAAATTCGAACTATTTGCCTCTTCCCCAGCCCCCTCAAGATTTGGAGTAATCCGCCATTTTGAGGTATGTCGAAAAAACAAAAAAGTACTTTTGCTGCATTTCTAAGAAGAGCTTCTCACCAAGTTTTAAGCGAATTTCATGAATACCCGCTGGCGCTACGCGTGGCGGAGAATATATGTATACCAAAAAGTTGGGCATATGCTAGATGATTACAAATGGTCTGCAACGAAAAGATTTGAAGAGCCAGCTCACCCTCTTTTGACTCCACTTCTCAAATCAGGTGGGCTGTAAAAGCTATCGTTTCAAAGTTAAAGACTCAGCTAAAAAGAAACATGTAGGTGTTGAGAATTTTTATAATTAATCTCCCTTACTCATTGAATTCGAAAAAATCATATACGTGATAAAATGGCTTACCACTATTATTCCGGACGGACTATTAGTTTATCAATGATCATGGCAAAAATTTACAACTCAACTAATTTCTTGTGCTAATGAATAATGTCTCATCTCGCCCCAAATGGTTATGGAATGAATTTAATGATGATTAAATTTATTGAAGTGTACATAAGTCAATTACCAAATTATTTTGTACCAAAAAATCAGATTTTTTTCTCATAAAAAAGTTTTTCACTGGTTGGAGCTTACGCCCTTCCTCCCTCCTCCCAAAATGGCCGTTCTATCTCGGCTTATGGCTTAACGGATATTAGAAAATAATATAGTTGGAATGAGTGGGAAGGGAATGAGAACAAAGATTTCACTCTCTATTCGCTCTACCTCTACGTGTTATATAGGCTACACGAAAGTATACGTATAAGTTTCTTCATATAATAAGACAATTCAATTTAGCGTGTTCACGTTAAAACTCGCCGCCTGATGATGAAAGTTGCTTAAGACGGCGGTTTTCGCTATACTCCCCTGAGATGAAATTATAGTCCGACTGTGTATCGAATCGATCACACTTTACTCAGCAAATATTTAGATTGATTACATTTTGGCGGCCAATTTCTCGTCCGTTCTCGTTGATCTTCGTTATGAGACGAGATGAGGAAAAGAATTGTTCGATTAAAGAAGAGGGAGGATGCGATGACTGGATACTCGCGTTTAATAACCTAACTTGGAAACGATGCGGAGGCTTTTTAGTATTTTGATTTGTCATCGTCTTTTTTCACATTTCAGAAAAAGTCGATGAAGTAAGTTTTTTTTTAAATGTGAAAAAAATGGGACATTGATCACTTGTGTTCTAAGTGGCTATTCGAGGGATATCCTTATTTATGCCCATTCGTTATAATGCATTGACCACTGTCGTTTTCTAAAGATGCTCGAAATTGTATGAATACAAATCGTTAGTTATTAGTCGTAACTTTTTTTAATATTTCATTTGTTGTGCTAAAAAGGCGCTTATATTGTCGTGTCCGACTAATAAATATATTGCTAATTGTATCAAATGAACTGCTACCTCTTGTTGACAACTTATTCCGACCCGTTTATCGTGAAAAATGAAGTAAGCCTGGTACAAGCGTAACTGTCGCGTTTTAACGTTACCACGATCGTGGAGAGGAAAACTCGCAAGAAAAATAACGTTTAATTAGTGGTCATTTACGAGCTCCCAAAAGTAACCGGGTAGCTATTAATTACCTCGAGTGGGTATTAAAAATCAAATATGTTGTAGATATTTTTCGCATCTTTGCAACATTTTCAGGGGGTTTAAATTTATTCGCGCATTTTTTTCCTTAACAGAGGCTACTTAAAGTACGAGGCTCAGAAGGGAATTAAAGTCGATGAAATACTACAGCAGCGTTTTTAATAGTCTTGGTGAAATGAAATCGAGAATTTTTTTTCGTCGGTTTCGCTAATCTTCGGGAGTAATGTTCGGATATTTTTTGTCCGAAGATGAGAAGATTGGACTCTGATAAAATGCTCGCTGCGTAATTGAATTTTCTTGTGGGTTAATCACAAGGCACGCTAATGCATTGAAAGGATAATGAGTAAATGTAAAAATAATGTATTGTCAAAAGAACAGAAATTGATACGCTCCTAAAGAAAGATAAAGGAGTCAAAAAAAATCGATAATGGAGAAAAGATGAACAAAACAAGTATTTGAAAATGTCCAAAAATTAGTAAAAATGCACAAAAATCAATTATTCAAAAATTGGAGAAAACGGATGTGAAGGAAAAAATTGATATTTGAAGAAATGTCCATTAATATGTAAAAAAATTAAAAGGTTTAGAAAAAATTCTATCTAAGAATGAAACTATTTTGAAAGCTTGAAAAAAATTCAAAAATTCAAAAATTTAAAAATTTACTGAACGAAATGACAGAACATTCAAGTTTCTGAAAAAATCCTAAAAATTGAAGTGTAATCAAATACTTGAAAAAAAAAGTAAAAAAACTGAAATCGTTTCAAAAATTATCAAAAAATGATAGAAAAAGAAAAAACTTGAATTTAATTTAAAACTCAAAAATTAAAAGAAAATATTCGACAATGTGTCAAAATTCAAATTTTAGAAAAATTTACTGAAATGAAAAACATTTTTAAAACAATCGTGAAAAAAAAGGTGGTAACACTGCATCGTTTGAATTGACTATACCAATGTGAAACGATAATGTTTTCCTAGAACTTGATATTGTGTCTTCAATTCGCGCACTCGCGTAATCATGTAATTAAGCTCAACACATCATTAAATTAAAGCAAAGCAATAACTTCGGTATTGTTATTTGGAGCCCTCTTCTTGCATTGTTGGATCATTGAAATTATTACATTTATACGATTTACTTTATTACATCTTCTTCATTACTCGAGCTGTTAAAAGATGATCGTATTGTGAGGAAATACTTCTCCGCCGATTCTTTCATTCTTGTGTCCATTCAACGAAGAATCACAAAAATTTCGCGGATCAAGAGATAACTATTCCACTTTGAGAAAATTACTAAGCTCGTTAATAAGCACAGGTAGCGCCGAGGCAGTGATAAGGTTTTTGATTCGCTTCAATTAAGACCTTAAGGCACCGGATGCGGTTCTCGTTACGCGTGCGTCAGCTCGGATGACTAATTATCATCGCATCGGTCTCGTTGCTTGGTTTAAAGGGAGCAGCTTTTTATATTACATCAAATTAAGGAAAGAATTTCTTCCTTTGCTCTTCTTCTCTGTCCATCATTTGCGAAGTTCAAGATCTCAACTTAGACGTCAGCGCATACGCTAGTATTAGTATGGAAAACACGCACAAGCAAAAAAAATAGTAGTCTGCGGTGAATCGAAATTTATTCAAATGTCGCGAACGTTATGTACGGTAAGGCGGATTTGGGGCGACCGGTAAAAACGCGAATGATGGTTACCTTTTCGTCGAGGCGAGATTATACCGAAATGTACATTTGTGCGGGATTATACGAGTATATACGCTGCTATGCATTCGCGTTCGCTGATACGTTAAAATGCCGAATCGTTCTAGGTTATTTGATTTTTTTTTCATCTCTCGTAAGTCATAAGAGTTCGTTACTCGTTATATAGTCTGAACAAGCAGTGTGTACGGTGTAGATAACTGTACGTCTGTCTTAATGTTGTTGTTTTGCCGTGTAATACCCGTAATGGGTGTACCTACGGTTGTATTAGACATAGACTTCATGGAAATACTCGCGATGTTAGATATTATGCGCTCGTATTAATACGTATGTGCAGGTGCAGTGTACGAATAAGATGTGTATGTACATGTAATAGCATGCAGGGAATTCATGTATTCGATGTAACGAACTACCATTTTGAACGGTATAATCGAGCCATTGATGTTTGCAAGTTCATACAATGCATAGTTTGAAATATTTTAAGACTTCGTTGTCAAAGATTTCGCCCATCTTCGTAATGTCAGACTTGAATTGCTAGTTAAATGTGATTTTCTTAAATTTAACAGTAGACTTGAGCTCATAATTGGTTTTCAGACAAATTAATTAAAGAATTTTTTTTTTTCGCTGTAACAGTCGAACTAATTGAATTTTATTTGTTTATTCTGTTACAGGTACGTATGCACAATCAAACCAGGAATCACGGTATCACTTATAATAATTTTTGTTGTGAGTTATAAAGATTGACATGGGTACGATGACCCATACTAACAATAATTAGTATATTACGCAACAAGGGTGAAACATGCACTTTGCAGCCGAGTTGCATATGTACGTTATTTTTCACAACAACTGATAACTTCTTTCTAAACAGTTCCAAACGTGCAATTAGCAAGAAGCGCGCTCTACCGGGTGACTACTTGATTCGAGCACCCCAAGCGCAAAAATCTTTTCCTGGTGAAAATAAATTATGTATTTGAATGATGTTAGCAAGAATAAATGGCATAAATAATATTTATTTAATGCTTAAAAGCGTTTATCAATGAAATGCAGAATTTTAACTTTACTTTCGTTGTCAAAAATGCGTATATGTTTTAAATTTTTTCACCTTTTAGCTAATTTTTTCGCTCAGGTGCTCGAATCAAGTAGTCACCCGGTATATTCACGAAGTGTAACTATGGTTTTAGATGTACATCCATTTACTTTTCTTCCCTAGGGATGAAAAGTTCTTTTCTTCCCACCTTGTTAAGGGTCTATTCTACATACACGATTGCATACTGGTTTGCCTGCCAAATCGCCATTTTCGTGCACTTTGATTCTCAAATACTACTAATCTGTTTCACTTGAAATTTGAAATATACACCAATAATAAGAATTTGAGAAACTTCACAGAAGGTTTTTTTGATTAAATGATTATTTGTCGATAAAAACGCAAAAATAAATTGGCTTTTGAGGAAGCCATATTTCACTGCTTATAACTTCCTTATAAATTGGAATTTGAATTTTTCGCTCTGAACAAATCAAAGAGAAGTGTCTTGCCTTCTTCATTTTCAAATTTCAAAAGTTTCCATAGGAAACTCACGAAGAATTTTACTCTCAAAAATGTCACTTTTTTAGCGTTATCAATTTTGGTTCCCATATAGATAACATATAGTGCCTGCGAAGTTTAGTTATACTGAAAAAAAAAAAAACGTAAGCAGCCATGCCGCATTACTGGAGCTGAGTTTTTAATTGGAGCTTGTTTTGATTTACTAATAGCCTTGCCTAACCGTTCATGACCACAGGCCACACCCAATACTAAGTCTGAAAATCACTACCCTATCCTTTCCAAAAACACTCAAGAAGTTGAATTTGGCACAAATGTAGTATTTCTTGCCATGAAATAATCATGTGAACACATATTTCTCAAATTATAACTATTTGAGAATCCTCAAATTATCTTCAAATCATGATAATCCGCCATTTTGGATCCATTTTGACTCAAATTTAAGAGGTCATATTCTGGTCACTAACTAATCCTACACACAAAGTTTGACCATTCTAGGCCGATTTGGTGATGAGATATGGAAGATTCATGAAATTTCCTGCAGCAATTTCCCCTCCAAAAGCCGTTTTTTGCTCTAACTCCCCTCCAAAATCACTGAGGAAGCTAAAATCAAAATACGTTTGTCACTTGGGCTCATTTTATCATATGACACAGCAATAAAAAATTTTCGACCCCTCCTGTACCCCCACCACTATTTTAGGTTGATAACCCCGCCTTCCCCCTCCAACATCATGTATGGAAGTGAATTCGGGATATAGTATACAACTTATCCCCAATAACCATATGAATTCATATTAATTACATTTTTACCAACTTGAGGCTCCTCAAGCTCTACTCAAAATTTTGATAATCCGCCATTTTGAATCCATTTTGATCCAAATTCAAGAGGTCATATTGTGGTCACCAACTAACCTCACACACAAAATTTGACTTCTTTAACTTGATTTGGTAGGGAGATATGGAAGATTCAAGAGATTTCATGACTCAAAATTTCCTCCAAAAGCCGTTTTTTGATCTAACTCCTCTCAATATGCACTTAAGAAGCTGAAATTTGGATATGTTAGTATCCGTGACTCACTTTTTCATTTGAAATCAAAAACGAAAAATTTGAGCTATTTTCCCTTTCTCCAGCCCCCCTCAAAATTTGAGTGATCCGCCATTTTGAAATTTATCGAAAAAACAAAAAAACTATTTTTGCGTATTTGCAAGAAGAGTTCCTCACCGAATTTTGAGCGAATTTTATGAATACTCGCAGGCGCTACACGTGAGGGAAAAAAAATATATATACCAAAAAGTTGGACATTTGCCAGATGATTACAAATGGTCTGAAACGCAAAGATTTGAAGACCCCACCCTCCCCGGACTTTCCCTTCCCAAATCAGGTAGGCTGTAACAGCTATCGTTTTTATTAAAAACTCAGCTAAAAAGAACCATGTATGTGAAATATACCCTTAACTAATTCGTAAACGCTCATTTTGTCTCCGAAATCAAAGGTGTAATAATATGCTTTTCATGCATCAGTTGTGAAAAATAATTTTTATATATTTTATTTATTCAATTTCAAACGAAAACATAAAAAGAGAGTAATGACAATGACAACAATAACAGTCTATGATACGCACATACTAATAAAATGTCTTTTCCTTTTCTTTGACTGAACACTATGCTCTTACAATTACCCATAGTATGATATTCTATTCCCTTTTCCCTTTCCCTTTTTACCCTTCCCTTCCTTCCCTTCCTCCCTCCCACCATTCTAAAAATAAAACTATAGATCAAGAGGCGGTCTCCCAGAGCCAGAACATCGAAGTGCCTGATAACCAGAACCCTACAACTCCCTCCGTAAGACTAGTAGAGTCTGCCTCAATCTCCTACGAAAGCGGCGTTTCCTCTCTTTCTGAAAGAGATTTGGTAAGGTGCGAAATAACCGTGGCCCCATGTAAAGGTATTGTATTTTAGAATGATATTTTTTAAGAGGAAGTAGCACCACCGTTCCACTTGACCAAGCACACTGTCCGGAAACCGCATTATCCAAGTACATACCTCCATTTTATATAGTGACTGCAAATTAAGAAAGTCAGTTCCCCGATACACCTCAGTCGCCGAACTGCTATGCCACAGCATTTGAATACCCAACACGATTTTACTTAGAACCAGTGGCGTAGCCAGATGCGAACTGGCCCACTGGGATACTTGGAATTTTGTGTAGGGCTTTTTAGGCCAAGAAACTGGCAAAAGAATTAGCAGTATTATGGGAACGAACATGAGCACGAGAACGAAGAATAACAAGAACGAAGAATTTTCATTGTTCCTGAGTAACAAAAACAAAAAGAGAACATAAAACTAGTACATTTGAAGAATGAAGGACAGAATGAGAACAAAATTTTTTCAAACTGAAAGACCGAAGAACAGAACAAGAACAATGTTTTTTATTGTTTTTCCTCGTTTTTTTGAATTTTATGATTCCTTTAATGAACCTGTCCGATTTACGTTGCATCACCTCAAATGGTCTTGCGTTTGGAGCCATACTCCATTAACTAACAAACTAAGAATAATATCAAGCCAAATACCTTCTTATGACATACCTCTCAAATATCCAATCCGAGAGAAGAAGACCTATTTTGTAGGCTCCGAATAGGCCACTGTCAAGTCACCCAAGCAACCTTCTATCGCGCACCCAGCTCCCTTATACGATCACTGCCAAATCCAGCTCTCTGTAGTTCACCTTCTACAAGATTGCCCACATTATTTCCCTTCTCGTAGCAGTCATAATCTTCCTTCTACCTTACCCCAAGTTGTGAGAGATGATGAATTAATTGTGATAAACTGATAAGTTTTGTATAAGAAAATCGTATCTTCCCTCAACTATAGTCTCTCCTACACTGTCCACTTGCCTCTAGCAACTCGGCTATACACCGCACGATAAATAAAATATAATAAAATGGTTTCCCTCAGTTTTTCATGATTGTGCATTACCCGATACTGATGATTCCTCGTGAAGCAGTTAGCATGTGATTCAGATTTCACTACTCTCTTGTTTTCATTACATTTTGTTCAATCATGGAAACGCGTTGATATGGTGATCGAAAATTGAAGAACAAAATAACGAGATTTTTCATTGCTTCAAAGTTCCGCTAAAAATGTCCTAGTAACGTCAGAAAAATTTAAGGATGTCAAAAATGATTAAATAATTGAAGAAGGCTTGGAAAAAAAAAGAGGAGATTTACTTTCAGAAAGATATTTTTAAGTTAATATGCATAACGTAATATTCAACATCACAATTAATTGTGTAGTTGCCGGGGCGGATGCTGTCAAGTTTTTTATAACCATCGATTTAAGATTATAAACATCGAGAAAATGAATCATTTTAATAAAATGAGCAATCATACAACAGTCAATGTAAATGTTTAACGTGGAAAAATTATCTAAAAATCAATTCTTTTTTTCTATCTTCAAATACGATGGAACTAGTTATGAACCTTCTCGTAGGCGATTGCGTTGGAATAAAAAGTTATACTTCATTTGTTTCGGCCACGTCAGCTTCGTAGTCCTTTTGGAACTGTCGCATAAATATAATCAGTTTCTGTGTTTCTTCGACGGTAAGGGCATTGTACAACGATGCTCGTATACCACCAACTAGGCTATAATCAAAAGGTTATTTTGAAATTAGATTTAATGTAAGCTGATTTCTGTGGGTCAAAATCGACTTTGGCGAGTAATGTTAGGAAACTAAAAATTTTTTACAGACAACATAGTTTTCCATAAGTACTCGTGAGAGTCGATTTTCAACCCAGAACTCAGATTATATAGTCATTTTATTACCATTTTTCGTTTCATGGGAAAATGGTTGAAATCATTATACAAAATATTGTATTAATTTACAAACATTTTTGCACTCCCCTCTCCCCTAATCGTGCAATAAAATCGAATCACTTTAATTTATTAACATAAACATTTAAACCACTACAAATCAAAAATTACTTTATTTTTAAAAACTAATCATTCTTGAGTGTTAAAACTTATCAAACGACTTAATAACACTATATTTGAAGAAAATGTTGATATCGCCAAGTATCTCGATGGACTATCTCCTTTTTGATAGTTCAAATGCATAATATAAACTCAAATTTCAAAAGTAATGAGATGGGAATCCTAAAAGTTTCATGAGACCATATAAGATGTCTATTCCAAAAAAAATTCAAATATTTGTTGAAGTTTTAATATTCTATTGAATTGCTGAAAAATTGGGCATTTTATTTAATAATCTTGAACTTTGATATTTTTAGCTATTTGATCATTTTTGGAGGTAGAGTTTAGAAGACGCTTGGAAACGTGTACGACCATTTTCAAATTCAAATTTTCTAGAATTCTTGTAAAGATAGGAACACTATATAGGGTGTCCCATTATGAGCTCCTCTGTACCTTATACTTAATGTAGGGATACTTATGTGACTACTGATTTCTTGTAGAAATTCTTTTATTCGTCTTTTGAAACTACCCAAGAAGCATGAACCAAAAATGTGAATATGTGGTGGAAAAATGAAGAATGATACATAAAATATTTTCAAAACAGCATAAATTGAGCAAGTTTCAAAATCATCTGCAAAAAATATGAAAATTATGAATGTCTCCATCATTTTGCACACTTTCTTCATTATTTTTTCCCTTCTAGTACCTTCTACTGCCACCAGTTTTTTGTTAGAAATACTGAATTTGTAACTCTACATTTAAAGCCAACCCCATATTTTTACCTAGCTTCAATTTTGTAATAGAAATTTTCAAACAAAAATCTTATTAAAATCAGGAACAACATTTTTTTTTCGAACTTGAGAATAACCAAAGAACATCCACTTGGAGTATGTAGGAGTGAATGAAAAGGGGATCTATTAAAAAATTTAAGACAGGATTGGCAGGGCCTTTTTCAAATTTATCTGTAAAAAATAAAAAATAATGGCTTATTTTACCAATCTTTTCTTCTTTTATTTCATTTTTCTCACCTACCCCCTCCACTGTTGCTGTTTTTCATCATACTCTACATTTTGGCATAAACGGCACATTTGTAGGTGACTTAAAATGATGAAGTAGAATTTTTTGAAATTAATTATAACCAAAGTAAAAAAAAGTTTTCAGAACTCCATATCTCTGCACCTTCGGCAATTAAGGTAAGCAAATTATCATGCATGAATGTCACACGAGTTGCTCTCCACGTGGTACAAAGGAGCTCATATTGAAGGTAACATCCTGTATATAGCCATTAAGCAATTCTGTGTTTTTAGACGATACAGGTGTGTAGAAGAATGGCAAATAATGATTTGTAATAATTAGTGGAAATGATTACTACGAATAAATGGTACTTTACCGATGGCCTTTTAATTGAATCATATTCATTTGCTCTTCAGCTTGTTTTAAAAATTTCTTCTCCATATCCACTCCTCCTTTAATCCTGAAAGTAACATTAATCCTACTTCTGCATTCGGGATGAATTTCATTCGTATAGAATCCTCGCGAATTATCGACTGCATCGTAAACTAGCTGAGATTTTATTGCGCTTAAATTTTCCATTGCTTCGATTCCTCCTTTTCGTTTTATGAATTCGAGAACTTTTCCAACAACGTAAATCCTATATCGCAAAATATTAATCTTAAAACTTTAATTCTTCATAGATCTTATATAGGTGTTTCTCTTACACAAATGTTGGTGGCGTATTGAGCAGCGAGTTTATCTTCGCTACCTCACCGAAATCGAAAATTTTAGGGCATTGCGGTAATGGCGTACCTATCAGATCTTCTCGAATTATAACAACGGCGACACCAGCAGGACCCAAATTTTTTTGCACGCCGGCAAATATCAAGCCGAACTATAATACATGGATTTTAAAATTGAGTTTTCAAAATCAAAAAAACTTAATGAATGTCGCCATACCTTAGAAACATCAATTCTCTTCGTGGCTATGTTAGAAGACATGTCGCAAACTAGAGGTACACCATGACTTTCCGGAACATATGGGAATTCTAATCCTATAGGAAAATTACGACTAAGAGTCATTACTGAATTTTGATTTGTTATTTAAATCATAAATTGGATGAAAATTTACCTTCGATCGTTTCATTAGCGCAGTAATACAAATAAGAAGCATTTGGATTTAATTTCCAGGTCGACTGATCTGGGATATTGGATTTTTTCTCTATTTTCGGAAACACCACATTTACTTTACCGTATTTCTCTGCTTCTTTGGCGGCTAGAGCTGACCATGTGCCTTGATATCGCGATTTTTCAATTAGATACTCTCGTTATATTGACATTATTGGTTTGTTCACATTAAACAACGTGTACCTGTTACCACATAATCCGCTTCGCCAGTTCGTGACATGAAATTAAACGGAACTGCGGCGAATAAACCATTACCTCCGCCATGTAGGAAAATCACCTTATAATTATCAGGTATTACTCTGTGAAAAAGAAATAGATCGCATGAATTTTATAATGTAAAAATTGTTTAATGTATATAAAGCAATCATAGGAATAAATTTCATCTGAGAGAGAGTTAGGTACGTACAGTAATTCTTTGAAGAGGGATATCGTTTTATTGTGTATTTCTTCATAATTAGCAGCTCGATGACTCATTTCCACAATGCTGATGCCATGATTATTGCAATTCAGTAGCTCTTGTTGAACCTCGAGTAATACCTGAACATGCTAGCGTAATTAATTTCTAATTTTTTTATTATAAATGGCGTTTCATTGTAAAAATTATTTACAATAAACAATATAATTTTTTAGTATAAATGGTAACACTGCCAACAGTGAGTTGAAACAATTTATTAATTACATGACAAAAGTACCTATTGTAGAATAAGGTAATTCTTGGAATCTATTTTCGATCCCCAGATACTTCAGATTTGAAATTCGTGTGGCTTACTTATTACTCGCAATCGACTTCATTAAAAAAAAAGTGAAATCTAATTTTTCAAAAATGTCATTTGAGAGATATGATTTTTGAAGAAAATATAATTATTTTAAATGAACTTGAAAGATACTGTATTTAAATTATAATTATTTTTGTGTAGGTAACTTTCGGTAATTTTTTTGTGGTGGGAGGGGGAGGGGTGTTAAGACAATAGTTGAAATTGTTGTACCTAAAATGTATGGTTGGAGTTTGTCACATCGGATTTTCTTTTCAAAAGTCAATTTTTATTTTAAAATTCTTTTAATCTGGTTTTCAATACTTTAATTTTTTTTACCTGCATTTTTATGAGGATATAATTTGCATTGGTGACATTTTTCTCGAAAATAACGCAACGAATGATTTGAAATTATAATATGTTGTTTTAGAGATTTTGTTTGAGGAGGCTTAGCATTTATTTTTCCAATTTTTTCATTTATTTATTTTAAAATCAACTTTTTCTCATTCATCTACTCATTTTCCGAAGCACCGCCTGAAGTTGGACTCAGAGGAAATAAATTCACTTTTGAAAAGATCGTAAATACATTTTTTACAAAAAACGTTCTAGTGAAAATCTCTCCACAGTGCCGGTTTTAGAATCGTTGCTGGTGGACGTAGGTGTCAGTTCTATAAAGTCAAGTGGCAAAGATAGTAAATTGTTTAAAATTACCAAAAAGTTCATAGAGTATTTATTGGTCTATGTTCTAATTGGTCATATGTTACGCGCGTAATGACCAATCATAACGCTAGAATGTGATAAAATGTAGGTAGTTTCATTTCTACCTTCCTAAATAATATCATTCAGTTATCAGTGAACGACTAAAATTCCTTTGTGATTTGAATCATCAGCTGATTTGTGTTTTTATTTCACGAGTTAGTCGAGGTAAATTTACCACATTCCAACTTGCTGATTGGTTGTTACAGGTGTGAGGTGTGACCAATTAGAACATAGACCAGTCATTATAAATACTCTATACGTAACTATGTACTAAAAAAGTATTGGAGTTATTTTCACTCGTTACATTTTTAATTAAAAAAACACCTAAAACCAAGTATGTCTCTACAAAATTAATACTTCTTGAGCACTTAATAAGCCGATTAATCAACATTACTCTGTAATATAGGAATAAAATGTAGGTGATATTTTTGAAGGTTCCACAACTTGCCACCCAGCGCTGCAGTGTATCGTGGAGTGGCCCAAGATTAATAAATATAAAAAAGAGGTTACATTACTTCACACAGACCATAAATTTTCAAAACTACGTCACCTAGTAAAAAGCACGTGCACTTACGGCCTATCATTGGTTGGGTTGAGTTATCTGATTGGTTGATTTCGCCGGCCACTTCCAAGAATCCACATAGGGATGGTTAATTACCGGTAATTTATTTCAAGGTTACTTACCGGTAAGTTACTGGTAATTTAAGTAATTTAAAGTATAAAAACTTCCAAATTTCATGTGAATAAGTAGATTTTGTTGAAAAAACTTGATTTATGATCTAAAATTTAGCTGAAAAGACCCAAACACCAGTTTTTAAATTACCGGAAGAATTTAAGAAACTTATGCAGTGGAAACTTACCGTATGTTACCGGGTAAGTTACCACTTTAAATTACCACCCATCTCTAAATCCACAAAAAAAATTCCAATAAGTGAATGTGGTGTTTACATTATGACGTCATAAAACAACGCTTATTTGTAACCTGCTTCTTATGCCTATGCAATTTGGCTGTAGCTAATTCCAATCCACATTATTTAGTACATAAATTTTTAAAATTTCAAATTTATGATGCAATATTGATACTAATATCACGCTCTGGAACTATTTTTTTTTTTTTTTTATGTAGATTGAGTGAATTGTACTACTTAGGTACTTTAATTTTGCATATACTTTTAATATCGTTTTGATAGAGTGGCTATTATAAAATTGCTAATAGTATTTATATGTACATTATGTGTATGCGAAATTTAAATAATTAAGAGAACAAAATTATTACTTTGCTTGATTAGATATGAGAATATTTAATCGAGTACCTAATCTTTATCTGTTTTATTCTAGTTTAGTGGCCGAATATTGCGCAAAAATATAATTACATAATTAATTTAATTACTTCAACCTCGAAAAAAGATGCATTAATAGATTGAAAAAAATTATTCGTAGCAATTGAAATAGGTAAAAAATTATACACATAAAAACTGTAATAGTGATGATTCCTATATTTCTGATTTTGACAATATTCATGAGCAAATAAGCGCGTATACTAACCTCTTTGGGCAACTTCGCTGGTCCAGGACCAAAATTAATTACTTCTCGGGCCATCGTTGTTTACAGTTATATGTAGAAAACTGAATTTATCTAAAACATAGACATTTTTAGTTGAAAATAAGTGATTTTTAAATGAAAGTACGCTGTGAAAAACTACGCTTATTTCACGTAAATAGTTATCAGTTAAGGTTAAGGTAGTTATTTCTTATCAAATTGATAGCACGAATGAACGTTTCGTGAAATTTGCCAACTTTAAAACTGTAATTTTTCGTTTAAATTCATTACTCAATAAAGTTAAATGAATAATCAGACAATTGATGAGAGGAAGTTGAACGTGCAATATAAAAGAATAATTTTGATATGCATTCACAAATATAAAGTTAGAATGATCAGCATTTGAAAAAAATATACAGCCCACCATTGAAATAAAAATGATGGTTTTTCAGGGAATAAAAGGGGATTTGAAAAACCTTCTCTCGCTGCTACCGGACTTCATCGCAATCTACACACATATAAATACATATCTACATATATGTACCAAAAAATGTTAAATAAAAAAAAAATTCTTCACGGTGAGCATACTCTTGTTTGGTTCAAAAAAGTAAATTAAAATACTGAATAAATCGAAATTTTGATGAGGGATGCACACACAGCTGTATAGTTGACAAGGAAATGATAAAACTTTAAACTCATTGCTTTCGTTTTTACAATAAAAAATATAATTTCTCTTGGAATTTCTTACCCTGATAAAATAAATAACATACGAGATATTGAAAACGTATTCAAACAGTATTTTTCCACATAACGTACACACATTCAACGCAAAATTCACACTGTCATGTGAGACGAGCAGATTGAAGTTACAATTGCCGAATACAGTTATAACACCGGAGAATGAAATATTTTAAGACATGATGATATACCTAATATCAATTCAAAGGGAATGGAGATTATTCTCTTTTCTAATCTTAATAACCGATTAAATATTAGATAATAAATTTTCAATACCAGTATTTAAAAATCAGTGAACTATGTACAGTGTAATTATTTCATCTTTAAATAATAGATGCACTTGAAAACATTGAATTCGAGTATGACACATTTTTATAATTCCCTTCATTCAAAGTTAATGATCTGCTCTCCATTTTCGAAATTCCTCACAATTTAAAAATCGTGGATTTTAAGTTACTATATTTGGCAGCACTGCCACGATAAAATGAAATACCTATTTATTATGTACAATCATATGAAGCGAATTAGGTATACACATATTTATCTACTTTAAAAGCTATACAGCGATCAACTTGATAAAATGCTCGAATATATGACCACTTACCATTCAAAAGTGCAGTTTTTTATTGATTTCTCGTCCCTCGTTCGTTTTAGGATTTTTTTTTCAGCTAAGGTTTTCAGTGTTTTCTGAATGATCTGAAAAAGAAAATTATTCTTTCAGTTTGTAAATTTTTTTTTTCATAATTTTTATATTTTAGATATTTTTGAAAATTTTATCCACCACCTCCTCTCCGTATCAACTTTGATAGCTGAAATTTTCTTTGTCAGGTTTTCAGGTGATATATTATGGTTTTCATGAAGTTTTGGCCCGGAGAAAAATTGATGGTTCACTGTTCAAAAGATTTTTTTTTGAAGAAAATCTTAGGTGCATTCAAAAGCATTTTTATTGATAAAAATTCCAAGTAAGGTCTAAAAGATATAATTTGGAAGACCTACTTTTTTTCAGAAAAAATATATAGGAAAGAATGAATGCAAAATAGGTAATGTAATTTAAACAAGTCAAGTGTGAACAAGGTTTTAACCCCTAAAACCAGTATTAATAGTAACACAGTAGGTACAATCTTTTTATTTCAAAAATTATTCCAAGCGAAGTCATATTGCCTAAATTTTACGGAGTTCAAAAAATTTATTAGCTACACAAATGACAAAAAATTATGTCGATTTTGCGCATATTTTTTTTCATCTTGAAATTTTAACAGCTTTTGAAATTTTATGAAATTAATTTATGAAATCGTGAAGATCTTTGCAAATGAAATTTTAAAATTATAATAATATTATTTCACTTTAGTAATATTTGAAGCATAAAATAATGGACTCGTGTGAGTTGTAATATTTTCAAAAAATCACTTCATAATTAGGCAATTAACACTTACCTTGAATTTCGTAGTCGGTGATTTACATTGTAGAGGTACGAACGCTTCGAACGAATTATTGGTCGCGATAAGAATAGAAAGTCGATTTGTTGTTTGATAATAATTTGAATAACAAATTAACAACGAAACACCAACCAATTACATTCTCTGCCGGTTATTTCTTTATAGGTGGAAGAATGAAAACGAACTAAAATCAAAAAGGAAAATACGTTAGATGGTTGGCGAATGATCCATCTTTCGCATGTTTTAAAATATAAAAAGGAAACAATAGTACTAACTTCCGTTATCTTTGCATTCGAATTTTGCTGTAATGGCTTATGTTTTTAATTTAGTAAATAATACAAATGATCCGGTTTTCGTAGAAAAGATAGAGACATGTGAGAGGAGGAGAATAACGAACAGGTATTGATAATTGCCCGCAGGGTTGCCAGGTCGATGTGGTTATAAATCTTGCAATTCGAATAGAACATTAATTCGAGTAAATCTTTTCTTTTCTAATACTTTCACAGAACTTTAATCTCCATATGGAGTCTTGGTACTAAACCGTCTATTCTCGACCCCTTTGCATCATCGAGAATCCACTTTTAGTTCATGTACGCAACATAGAGTGCGTACCAAGAAACCCGCCGTTTTACATGCTCGACTTTTTTAAAACCGGTGACTGATTTGTCTGTAAATTCGACTCCAACCTCGTTTTACTAATTTTTGGATTTAACATCAAATGCGAAACTGCGATCAAAAAAATAAGGTCCGTAACAGGAGAAGGTACCGGTCTACCAGTAGGTAGTTTAGATAATGATAATATGGCGAATCATTTCAATTTTACTAAAATGAATTAATGCACTAAGCACTTAATTAATGTTCATTGTTTATTAATTAATTTCATTGATAAGTTAAATTATCGAATCGTTGGGAAAGGTCTCGGTGTTTTACGTGTTCACTTGGACCGTGCGTCTAATAAATGCCTTTGTCGTACTTACGCAGTATAACTCGAAGCATGTAACATGTGAAAGATGTGATTTATTTGTTTATGAAGGAACAAAATGTGATGTCAGTGTCCAGCGAGCATCTGTGGTTCCGATATACCATTTACATAAATATTAAATACGAGCAATATAAGCTCGCGCTGCTAACCGGTAACAAACGAATTCAATCTTATATAGTAATCCACGCAACACTTTATCTACGAGTAGCTGCGTGGAACACTACACCTTCTTTTGGGATCTGAATAAACCTCACCTTCAACCCCTGCAAATGTCTCCGTAATAATTCAATTCTGATGAATACTTAATGTGTTGTAATAGTTATTATACTTGAAGTATATTATATATACTTTATTGCAGTCGTAGTTCTGAAATTTTCAAGCCTTATCAAGCATTTTGAGGGATTTTCAGTCGTATGACAACTTTCAATTCAACTTTGAGTGATTTATGAGTGCTGAAAATTTGCACCCTCTCCCCCCCCCCCCCCAAATATGTCAATAATGTGTTTTTTCTTTGTATTCTTGCAGTAACGGCGGTACAAAAAGAATCGAGTAAAAGTAGTAGCAATACAATAAACAGAGTGACCACGAAACCCGGTCAACCGTACTTCGATAAAAGCGCCTCAAAAAATGTTACCGCATTGGTGGGCAAAACAGCATACCTCAACTGTAAAGTGAAGAATTTGGGCAATAAAACGGTAAGAAGCTTCGATGATAATTATGCTTAATTGCTTATGTAAGTTGTGTAGCATTTTTTCTTCTACTTTATTGAAGATTACCTTGATTGCTTTTTAAATAGGAGATGGAAGGGGAGGGGGCGTTGATACAGGAAGTTGAAAAACATGATTGTTGATTGGTCCAAAAACAATTTTTCGAAATGTCCCTCTATGGTGTTTTTCGTCGATTTATTTGCTATGTAAGAACAGAAACAGGATATCTATCAGCCAAAGTGTGCACATAGGTCACAAACTAAACAATACACACACGCATTCAATTATGAAGTATATAGAGAGCACACGAGACTCAAAGTTCTTGTTATAATATTCTTCTCTTCTTCAAGAAACCTTAACTGTGGTCTGTGTATATGTGACTTTTGAATGTTACTTCACTCTATAGTTCATCGGGTTTATGGTAAGAGTACAGGAGGAAAACTTCTATGCAATGTTCAGTCGTTCAGCTATATCAAACAGTTTTCGTTTTGACATTATTATAGACTACGAAGAAAGGCAGGAACGCGCTAGCATTCTGGCATAGTTGGAATGAACGCACGTACGCACAAAACACGGACAAAAGCGCGTGTGTAGTTTGAAAAATTCAACAATTTTAGCTCCACGAAACAGCATCGCGGTCGAATGTCAACCATTAAGCTTCGCTAGCTAGAGAGGATTTAAAATAAATATGTATTTTCGACGTTCGCCCACCTCCCAGTCTAATATAGACGATGTACGCGTACGAAGGTAGAAAAAATTACTCGCAGGTATAATTTTATATTTTCGCGCGTGCGTTACGACATGTATCGCGTTTGGATTTTTTTTAAATTGCCATTTTTTTGTCGAGGGAGCCTAGATCAACGTCGGAAATCCTTCGGGTCGACGAGAGTACAGACGTGAATGGAATTCGAAATGGTCGAATTTAATCCTCCATAGGTAGAAATTTCGAATGGGTAGAGATGTGGCGAACGAAGAGCAAATGTTTTTTCGATTTGGGATTTTCATTTGGGCATTAATGGTAATACGAAAGTTTTATGGAAGAGGGCAGGGGCAGGGAAATACCTGTAAATGCAGCTCTCTCAAGAGCTTTTGGTTTTTAGCTCTCAGCCTTCCGAAGGTCGAGAAATTGTTTGCGTTAAAGATGTTATAGGGTGGACGATATTATGCTTCTAACTACATTATATAATATAAATTCAATTGAAAATATATCCTTTCCTGTTTTCGATATTGAAGGTTGATAATGAAAAAAAATCAATTCGTTGATTTTGATATTGGAAAATTTTGTCTTTAAATGAGTTTGTATAGATACCTCAGCTTCTAGAAGCACAGAAATTTTGCCTCTTCAGTTTGAATTACGTTATATTTACATGAAACATGGAAATGGCAGCCAAAAATGAATCGGTTTTAGTTCTCACATCCTCATCTACTTGATCCCCTTAGCTGCTTTCACATTCACACAGTTTTATGTTTTTAGGAACAGAGTAACATTTTTAGAATTTTCTCAAATTCTTAATGTTAAGAAAATACAATTTATAATTTACAAGTCGTGAATGTAAAGATACATATGAACTTGAGTTTTACCATTTTCAAAATTGGGAAACCCTTCGACGAGAGGATAATCTGATAAATACATATAATTATTATTAGTTCACAAATTCCCAGCTTTTTTGAACCATCTATCATTCTTGGTACTTTTCAATAGAAGCATTTTCTTTGTTATAAAATGCTCATTTTAGCATGATGATTAGAAATAATGTAGAGCGTGACAAACACTTACGAGAACAGATTGTGATAAATCATCTTAGCAGTTCAATGTAAAGAAATCTTCAAAAATGCGTAACACGGGTATTTTGATTATCCCCACTCGGCCTTCTCGGTCAAATTTCCATTGAAAGAGTTTATTTCTACATAAATGAAATACGTATTGTAATGAAAAGATAGATAGATAAATAGATTTCGTGTTACATGCCATGAAGATATATGTAATTTCATTTCAAATAGGTTTTTCTGTCAACTCTAAAGTTTTGTATTAAAGTATCGGAGTCCGTATCCTCGTACACAAAAAGTAGAAGATATTTGAATTTACATCGAAATACATGATTTTGAAATTTATAACAATTAAAAATTATAAATAACAGTAACTCGATGGTGATTAATAAGAAAACGAGCATCGGATGAGAATTGAGCATCTGAATTACTCCTCCACTGCTTGTTCGCTTATTCATGTTTCATATCAATATATCACATCTTAAGTCCACTGCGCTGTTAACTAAGACATGCATCCATCCCTTATGCAGTGTCCCGCGCAACACTTGATCTACGAGAAGTAAAGTTTCACCCGCGCGACACTTGATGAGCGAGAAGTAAAGTTTCACTCGTGTGAAGCTGCATACTAAGGTGGGTCGAATTTTAGTTTATTTTTTTCTGTAATTTTTTCAAATATGAAGAGGTAATTATAATAGTAGCTAAACGACTTCAAAATGACATGATGGAAATTCCTTTAAGAAATTTGGTGAAACAAAAAGAAAAATCTCGTGAAATATGTGAAGAGTGGATTTAGAAGATGAAAAGGAGAAAGAAAAAATGCTGATGGGGGTTAGTCAAAAGTGCTGGTGAGGTTGAATTTTTTATAGGCCAGTGTTACTGGAAATGAAACTACAAAAATAATACCATTAATTTTGAAACATCCTTTTCTCTTTTTACCTGAGTTTTCAATTGAAACGATAGCTTTTAGAGCCTACTTGCTTTGAGAAGGAGGTCAGGGGAGTGTGGGGTTTTCAAATTATTGTGTTTCAGACTATTTGTAATTGGCTCAACATTTGGTGAGAGACTCCTCTTGAAAATGCAAAAAAGGTACTGTTATATTGGACCTTCTGGTACTTTTGTTTTTTTGATAAAATTCAAAATGGCGCATCACTCAAATTTTGAGGAGAGATGGAGAAGAGGCGAATTGCTGAAATTTTTGATTTTTGATTTCATGTGAAAGAGTAAGTTACAGACGCCAACATGTTCACATTTTGGCTTCTTAAGTGGATTTGGAGGAGAGTTGGAGCAAAAAACAACTTTTTGAAGAAGTTTTGAGACATGAAATTTTTTGAATCATCCATATCTCTCCATCAAATCAATCTAAAAAAATCAAACTTTGTGTGTGGGGATAATTGGTAACCAGAATATGGCTTCTTGAATTTGGGTGAAAATGGCGGATTAACAAAATTTAAGTAGAGCTTGAGGAGTTCCAAATTAGTAAAGATGTAATTAATATGAACTCATATGATTGTTGGAGATAAGAAGTATACTATATCCCCAGTTCACATTTACACATGATATTGGAGTTGAGAAGGAGGAGTTATCAAACTGGAAATGTGGTGGAGATACACAAGAAATCGAAATTTTTTTGTGACATCATAATATGATTAAGTGAGCCCAAGTGACTAATCTGTCCTGACTTTAGCTTCCCCAGTGAATTTGGAGGGGAATTAGGGCAATGAACGGGGTTTTGGAGGGGAAATAGTTGTAGGAAATTTCACAAATCTTTCATATCTCCTCACCTAATCGACCTACAAAGTTGAAACTTCGTATGTGGGGTTAATTGATATTACCTTTTAAATTTGGATCAAAATGGATCCAAAATGGCGAATCGTAAAAATTTGAGGATAATTTGAGAAGCCTCAAGTAGTCATAATTTGAAAAATATGTGCTCATATGATTATTGCGTGGCAAAAAATACTACAGTTGTTCTAAATTTAACTTTTCAAGTAGTTTTAGAAGGGAGAAGGTAAAGTTTTCCAGACTTCATATTGGGTTGAGCTTATAGACATGAAGGGGTCAGCAACGTTATTTGCAAACCTGAACAAGCCTCAATTGAAAACTCAGCTCCAGTAATACGGTATGGCTGCTTACTTTTTTGTAGTATTTTAAGTTTCCAGCGAACCCAAACCAAATATTGCATAATATTTTTTAATATTATGCTCCTCCTAAAGTTAGTTTTCCGAGGGGAACAAATACATCTTGGTTTCAATTTTCTCCTTTCTCTACCACCTATTCGTTTCTCCTATTTTCCTTCGTAGTTTGTAGTGTTAGTTAGTTGATTTTTCGCTCCAGCTAGGTATTGTTTTGTTTATTTTGAAATTAAAATGTGAACTGTACATTTGAACTACCCATCCACCTCCAAATATGGGTGAAAATGTGTAATGAAGTGATAAATATTTAAAAACACGAAAGCTCCGAATAGTCACTCAATTCTCATGGTTCGCTATACTTCCTACATATATGACAACTGTTGCATAACAATTACCCTATACCATATCGTCTTTTACGTATAACTGAACAAACGTGAACAGAAACGTTTGGGGTCAACGTAGTTTTTTTTTATCATCGAGAAATAGGCGTTGAAAAAGTTAATTCTACGGAGTTCGGAAAGGAGGAGAAGAGGGCGAAGAAAAATTAGAATTAAGATAAAAAAGACAATTTTCGCACTCGAGAAAAGTACCTACTAAATGAATGTCGTTTCGTATAACGTATAAGTTAAGAAGCGTCGGCCGCCCTCGTGCTGGCATGAAGCCTATATTCTAAATTGCTTCTCGTTGAAAAGTTACCGGCGAGCGAAGAAGTTTCTTTTTCTTTCGCGAAGTAGCGTTATAACGCTTTCCTAAGCGCCTTCTCTTTCGCTTTCAGCGCGATGCTGCGAATGCACGTTTAATATCCTTATCGATAAGCGCTCGTACTCGTGTTGGTAGGCGTTTTTTGAGATTTCGAAACCGCGCGAATGTCGCGATATATGCAAATGTACGATAACACCTATGAATGAGGATAGCGAATTGGAATTTCGACGAAGGTTTTAAAACCGACGAAACTGTGCCGGTGTACTTAAAGGATTTCAATTTGAATACGATTTGTAATCCGTGTCTGTTTACTGGGCTTAGGTAGATGTGTACTTTTGTCGTAGCGTAAAATCCGCCTCGATGGGGTTAAGCTCGAGGGAGGTATGTCGATAGCAGGTTTTTTAGTAGTCGATTAAAAACAACTTTCGATAATTATATGCGATAAAATATGGTAAAAAAGTGTGGAGAAAGGAGATTTTTTTAGTCCGTGATTTTATTTGATTATTACCATCTTCTATTATCAAACAAAAGAAAAGTTATCGCATAATGATGATTTAAAAAAGTACATAAAATAATATTGAAAATAATGAAATTGATTTAAAAAAAAAAGTAAATCTTTCAAAGCGCTGAAATGATAGTGATAAAATTATAAGAGTACCTAACTAGAAAAACAATAAAAAAAAAAATTGCACAAAATTTTTTGAACACCCTGTTATATTAGCATTAATATCTCGTTATCACTGTATTCACAACGCATGCAAAAATTCTTATCGCAGCATTTGAAAAATGGATTTTAGAAATAAAAGTTTAAATGCAGTACAAGTTTATATTTGATTGGCTTAGATGATTTCAAAAAACCAGTCAAATATGAGAATTCCATGTGCGCAAGCGCAGTGTGATTTCGATTCATTTTTTTTTATGTTCAAGATTTAATTCAGAAAAGTCAATCCGTCAAACAATTCGCAGTATGTATAATTACATGATGCCAATTCTCATCATATATCATACTCTTGTTACCTGCATACGAATGTCAAGTCTTCCTTTGATCCCAAATAGGCTAATTCATGATTCTTGTTTGTCAGTGTATCAATAAGTGTACATACTTTAGAATCTATTCTAACGCTCTGTTTTTCTTTCTACTAATCATACGAGTCTTCTCCGCTAATAATTAACAAATTTTTCATTTCCAAGACATTTCTAACGGGGTTTCAAAGAAAAAAACAAAAATCAAAGTAATCGAGGTATTTGAGTTGGTCACCAGAACTAGAATGTACTCCCGAAGGCCTTATAACTGCTTAGAGTTCCCATCGAACGGTTTGTTAGTAAAGTCGAAAGTCGAAAACTCGAAATGTTTACAAGTGCTTAAGTTGTCTAACCAGAAACTTTTTCAGGGTATACGTTTTATACGTCGTATACACCTACACGACACGTAGTATTAACTAAACAAAATGACATTCCAAACTGTTATCGAATATGATATGAAAAGTGGGTCCGCTGTGATCCCAATTTTGAGGTGATTCTTTTTCAATTGCATTTATCTTGGCTATCATTAATTGTAGGTGAAAAAATGTTAAACGAAAATAAATGGCTTTAAATTTTCAAAAAATTAGGTCATATAAATTTTTTTCTTTTAACCCATATTTTTTAAGTTATTAGCGCAAGGTGCCCTTAGCCTTAGAATACAATATTATCAAAAATTTTGTTTTTAAACACTTAAGTTAAAAAATAAAGAGCATGAAATTTTCGAACATTTGAGCAGAATTAATTTTTCATAGTCTGTTTGGAGAGGGGTGCTCAAAGAGGATGCAATTTTGTGGCTACTATTGGCCATTGGTAAAAGCCGTTCATAACACAGTAAAGTTGACGGAATTTCCAAAAAAATTGAGTAATTGCATTTTTTTCTTGCTGCCCATACTGTTTGAGTTATTAAGGTACCCTTGACCATAAAATTATTGTGAATATAATAAAAGTTGCTATTTTTGAAAATATATCACTTGTCAGCACTTCTACGTGAAAAACACTTCAGTTGAAAAATGAAAAGCATTACATTTGCAATAAATTACTTGATAACAGTTTCCCTTAGACCCTGTTTGGATAGCCTTGAAAGGGGTGCTTTGGTTCTTCAAGTATGATTGATATAAAAATTCGGACAACCGAATTTCTAACTCAGTCACCATAATTTTTGTTGGCTCCAAAATGGGAGAGGGTTAGGTGGTCAGAATTTCTATCAGTAAAATGAAAAGTAATGATGTTTGGTATCAAAATGAAGGGAGTCTAATTTCCAATGATTAATGGTATAATCGAGATAATTATTGCAATCGTGGGCCTCTCGTTTTAAATTCGACGTGACAGCTTTGGTAGCTCTAGATCTAGAATGACGCGTGTAAACGTGTCTGGGCAAATTAGAAACGTTATGAAATGAAAATCAGAGTTATTATTGGAATATATTTTATCTAAAGGTTGATATTAAAATGATATAGTGATAAGGATACCGAATGCAAATTAAAACGTTATTATCGATACCTATTTATTTAATGGGTCGGCAGTACATCAATATATTTATATTATGTAGTATACAGAGACATATGTACCTATTTGTGTCGTATATGGTGTACGCTGTACAAATTTATTAAACTGGCCGAAATATGAAAAGGGCTTCATAGTGTATTATTTTGTAAAGGTACTTGAATTTTATTACAGCTATACATGATGATATTATTACATAGAGAGAAACTTTGCTTTATGGGTGTGTAAATTGAATACGAAACAAAATGTACAATTTTTAGTGATATGTATATAACGTGTGTGAATATACTATCATACACTTAATACGTTTGCTAAAACATAAATTCTGCATTATAGAAATCGAAGGCAATGAGCTGAAATTTTACGCATATGATCAAGTTATCTAAGAGTGTTTCTACGTTTATGTTGGCAGGTATCATGGGTAAGACATCGAGATATTCATCTGCTGACAGTGGGACGTTATACGTACACATCAGATCAAAGGTTTCGCGCAATCAACGATCCGCAATCAGCGGAGAACTGGACGCTGATGGTGAAGTATCCGCAACTACGAGATTCTGGTATATACGAATGTCAGATCAGCACAACGCCTCACATTAGCCATTTCATCCATCTGAACGTTGTTGGTGAGTGAAGAACCTGTCTTATTTATTACGTCTTTAATATGTGTTATTACTTCGGACTACTGTCTGTCAAATATAGTTTGAGACTTTTTGACAGCGCAAAGTTAGGCAACAATTCATGCATGGTTACTCAAAATGTGGATTGTATTACAAAGTAGGTAAGTGTGTTATTACCTATCAGCTCATCGAATTTTACTAGAAGCGCATTCACCATACTTTTTTTTGCTTTAGTGTTTCGACTATTTGACCAGCATTTTCAATTTGAACACATTTTTGGAAGTAATGAAATCGTGAAAATTGTCGCGCTTTTTGCCTAACTTTGTGCTGTCGAAAAGTCTCAAGCTATATTTGACAGACAGTATTTTAGGAGATGTAATATGAATGAAATCGCCACATCGTATAACATCATATGCTGATGTGATTGCCTCTTTGTACACTCATTAACAGCGCTTGTGGAAGATCGCGCAATGATATTAAAATGATATCATAGCCGTTGGACTCTGATACTCAACATGAATAATTTTGAACTAAACCTAAATCCTATAAAAGGCTTTAGCCGTTAAAAACCTTCTAGCATTCTCTATCAGTATAATTTTTCGACTTGCCTGTTCATCTCAGATTATTACCTTTCAAAATTGAAATTTTAGTATAGCTCAAATACAGCTCACTACAGTCACAAATTTCAATAAAAGATAGCCTGCTTCCATGTTCATAAAAAGAGTTCAGTTCTGTCTTAGTCTTCGCAGATTTAGCTTCACGGAATTCATTTGAAATATTTTTATCAATATTCACTCATGTTCTTATTCGAGTCTTATTTTTGCTATTTAAACCTTGGTGTCTCACACATCAGAGATGATGAAAAAAAGGAGAAATCATTTAATAGTCATGAATTCGCTCATTTTTATTTCAGATTTGAGCTAAGCAATTCAGTGTTAAAATTTTCGTGACCATTCTTATCATATTTTTTCATTCTTTATTAAAGGACTTTGCTATTAAGTAAAATGCGCTCATAAAGTAGTTATAGTAATAGGCCCATTTTCTGATTGGTCGTACGTCACGCGTATAACAACCAATCAGCAAGTTGGAAAGTGGTGAATTTGCTCAATTTACTCGTAAAATAAGAGCGTGAATCATTTGATGATTCAAATCATAAACGAATTTCAGACGTTCACTCGTTCATTGAAAACGTAAGGATATTATTTAGGAAGGTAGACATGAAATTACCTAGATTTTATCACATTCTAGCCTTATGATTGGTCGTTACGCGCGTGACGTATGACCAATCAGAAATTGGACCAGGTACTATAACTACTCTATGCGTTTACTATGATCTTTTTGTTTTGTTGTTGTTTTTTTTTTTTTAATTTCCCTTCTTCGACTACAACTCGAGTAAAAATTGGCAGATTGACTCTAAATTTGGAGCATATGCAGACAAAGTGGAGTTTTACAGCACTATTGTTTTTAAAGCGATGTTTCAGATAAAAGTCAAGCAACTTTGAAGCCTTTTCAATTTTTTGCAAATATCTTGATAATAAATGGTCGTAAAGAAAAAATATATAGGAACAAAGTTATTAGGAAATTAATTCTCTACAATTTTCGTTCCACTTTTTTTCGTGAAAGTTCTCGGAAAGTTGAGTTTTTGGACTTCGAAGCTTTTTAATAGCAGTTAGGTCGTTGCAAATTTTAAGCTCTACGGTTTTGGTTTTCATACAATTTTCACGAAATCTAATGCTTTTCCAGGAAAATTAACTCAAAGTAAAGAGTCCAATCAATAATTGGTAATTGGTACGTTTTGTTCTCTGAAAGTTCGATGTTTTCATTCTTCGACAGTAACTCGAGTAAAACACCATAGACTGACTCCAAATTTGGAAGATAGACAGATAGTATGAAGGGTAAGAGTCCTATTGTTTCTGAAGTCGATCGCTTTAGTTTACTGAAAGTTGAGATTTCAGACTTTGAAATTTTTTTAGTTTTTGGCAAATATCTCGTGATTGAAGAATCGTGAAGAAAAAATAAAGAGGAAAAATTTGTAGAAAATTTTATTCTCTACAACTTTGGTTCTTATACATTTTCCATCGAAGCTCATTGAAAGTTGAAGTTTTAAACTTTGAATTCTATTTACATTCCTTTGTTACCATTTCTACATACATATCAATTATTGTTGAACATTATGGTAAAGTCTACTATTTACGTACAGCCGTACCTAGTTTTTTTTTTGTTATTAGTATTATTACAGATGAGAGAATAATAGATTTAGAAATGTAATTATTCTCGTGGCTAGAGTATGTATTGAAGGGTACTAGCTTCGGTGTGTTGCGTAAAAAACCACATACACACGAGGTATACCCTGGGTCGCCGATATCTGGAAACGCGACCGTTTTAAATACGGTGTTTCATTTTACGTATATTTTGCGACTCGATATAAATACTACGGCGCGCAAATCGTAAATCCGTTAATGCATTTTAAAACGTGCTAACGAATCTAAATTGCCTTTTAAAACCGTTCGTTCGCTCTCTCTCGGCGCTATTGTTTTTCTTTCTTTTTACGTGGTAATAATTTAATTATAAGTACTCGTTTATTTCCACGCGGTCGTGTATATATTTTTCATAATTCACCCTTTTTGGTGCACCAGTGGTATCTTGTAACTTACTTCTAAATTGAGAAGGCTACCTGCGGAAGAGGCCTCTTCTAATAATCTCCTTGGAGACCCCTCTAAAGGTGGAGATGTTTCTATTTGGAAGATGGAAGGACCTTCTAGAACTGGAAGAGAAGATACATAATCCCTTCCCCTCTAACGCTCCCTGCATTACTCAAAATATCAGGCTAAATCTTTCTCGATAAAACTGTATAGAAAAAGGTCAACGAGTAAGCATTAAAGAGGAACAAAGCGCGACTCTACGGATCAGATTATGCGGTTTTATAAGAATCCATTGGTAAGAATTTTTTTCCACGTTTCGCGCTTCACCGCTGGAAAAAAGGGACGACGAACGAATAATGTGAAAGGTGAGAGGGGACATGGAGAGAGATTTGATTTGAATAGTAAAGACACCGTGCCGAGCCGGTATTTTTAATGAGCGAATATATAGCGAAGCAAAAACCGAATCTTTCTAGTCGGTTAATTAACGCGAAATCCGCTCGCGGCCCGCCGGCGCGTCCGCCTATATTAGCCTCTCGGCGTTTCAACCGTGGGCCGATGCACGGTCGGGGGCAGAGAAAAACGCAAATGCCGCGGCGACTGCCTACTCGCACATTAATGTAATTAAAAACGAATCTCTAACAATTAGCGTCGTGTTTTTTCAACTTTCATCGTCGCGGCAACGGCAGCAGAATGGGAAAAGAGACTGAGAAAAAGTATACAGGATAAAAGTTGCGTTCACGAGGAAAAACTTTCTCCGTGTTCGGTGTTCTTTTCAAAATTTATTTTTTAATACAGCCGGAATAATTTTTTTTCTTTTCGAAATCTTGGTCGTTGGGAGTTTTTTTTTTTGCCGAGATCCCATTTTCCCCCTTGTTCTTGAAAGAGAAAGAAAAATTATGAATTCGAGTTTATTAATATCTTCGCATCAAATTTTACAACTTTAATTACGCTAATTTGTATCGCTTATAATAAGTTTTCCGAGAAGAAAGGGAAAAAATGACGGTCTTTCAAAGCGTACAACCTGCGAAGATTAATCGCGCCTGCACGACGCGGAAAGCTGGGTAAAAATGAGATCGCTCGGTATACGTAAATAAGCTTTATGGATGTTATAAGCTAATAAGCTGAAATATCTGCTATGAAGCCAATGAAAGACGTGCTTTTTGGAATGAACGAAAGAAAGAAAAAGTATATGATGAATTGGTAAACTTCGAAGTCTAATGTTTCATCCATTTCATTATAGTTTTGAATGACTTTTTCTAATTGAGGTGGCTCGTTGAATTAATGTATTCTATTACCTTTGTTACTTATAGAGATAATATGGCTATTCCTTCCTACCTTGCCTTCAGATTCTATGTGAAATAAAACCTACGTTTCTATTTATTTAATTTTTTATTATTATTGAATGCTCCGCTACTAGCTGCTCCATTGTTCTATGAATCTAGCGTTTAAATCTTCAAAATGAAGAATAAAAAGTAAAATAATAATTTTTTTCTATTATTTCTATCTTTCGAAGTGATGAAGGGCATTCATATTATTTCTTTATAACAGGCTAGTGGGCTTAATCAACATTAACATTGAGGAGCAAAACTCAGTGGTTTCATTTCATAAAATAATGAATTAATGATTAATAATTATCAAGGATATGTTTCCTCTTCAGCCTCCTTGTAGTGAGACTATTATCAAGGTAGATCAACGCTCGTGCTTCATCATGAGATTCCAGCCTCTTAAAGTATTGGTTGCTTTAGCTTTGTATAACCTCCTTAACGTATTTCATATTAGTATACTTTAATTATGTTAGAATATATCATCTCCTCTGTGCAAGTTACTTCCAGTTTCCTTATCCAGTACCTCCTACTTTCATATCGACCTTCCAGCAGTACTTGAAACTCCTTTTTGGCTAACGAGGATACATATGGTATGTATATTGCAACACATTGATCTAGTGCCTCAAACACTTCCCTGGCTTCTTCATCCGCTGATCTATGTTTCTGCTATTTCACAGCATAGAGTTCACAGTGAAATCACCGTCCATAATCACCTCAACCGCGGCTGTCTGAACATCTAATTCCAACTGGTTTTGCCTGATTATCTCTCAGTCACTCTCGTTGGATAAGATATAACAGGCATACAGTCGGACATCATGTACTGTGAATTCCACTTATTCCTTGTTCACATTTCCTATTTATTACATATGTATAGAATTATGCACGCTGTTCCACATCTAGACAGTAGCACTACCCAATGTGACATATGCACTTTTCTATTCCTCTTTAAGCAGTGTATGAATGTTACTTTATACCATCTTCTGATCTGGAAGATTGCCTCTTTTCTACGTCTTTGCTATGCATCAGCATATCACGATATTAAGGACAGCAAAGCGTGGTGATACGATGTTAGCTCTGTGTTATGATTTCCATTCTTATTCTAGTCTTATAGGCGCACCTGGGGCAACTGATGTTCCTTTTAATCATATTCGGGTGCTCCTGTGGTAGTATGTAAAGCAATAATAAAAGCTCTAGATCACAACATTAAGGGTGAAGGTAAATCTTATTCAGGATTTCTAGGTTTCTTGTAAGTAGATTTGGGAAATTGCAAAACCTAGAGTTGTGTATAAGACTCTCTATATGTGGATATGTTAAACCTTAGAATCTGGACTTAAACATTTTCTCATAGTTTATATAAAAAGCCATTTCATAACTCTTGTGTTTTTTATTTAATTTATGGCCCATTTTACTATTATGATGGCACTCAGTAAGCATTGTTTTTCAGCAGTGGTTTAGAAAAAGAATATAACGACAGACCTGGTAATGCCCTATATTTGTATGAAAGGTATTTTATAAACCTACTATTGCATTAATGACCACAAATATTTTTAGACAGAATGAAATACATAATACTTAAATAAATAAGATTTTATTTGTTTCGCCATTTTTAACCACAAATGGCGATAGCTGGATGTTGGCGAATGAACTCGGCCCTGAAGACTAAAAAGCTATTAAGGTGTTCAACACTAATTCATATAGAAAAGGTTATTAAGACACGATATGAGTAACGCAGCTTGAACTATCAAAGTGAGCCCATTATGTAGTTTATCCGCGAGTAGCATACATAGATGAGTTCTATTCAACTGGTAGATTATTGGCGTATTTCACTGTATTAGTGCGTAAGCAGCTAGGCACTTCTTTTAAGCCTTTATTTATGATGGAGATACTGATGGACTAGCGACTCCCAATTATTTTTATTGGAATACTAGGGGCTCCGACCCTGGCCGCTTCGCGACCCAACCCCATTACTTGTTCTTCGAACAGAAAATGATGAAAGAAAATTGAAAAAACGTCTATATTTATAAACTAATATATTTATAATTATATCTGCATATCACCGTTGTTGGGACCTTAGTCAGCCAAATATAGAAACGCTATTTACTGACACACACACACACATATATATATATATATACATATAATATATCGTTCATTCAGATTTCGAAAGTGTAAAAAGAACAAAAGGTACATAAACGCTATATATAAGCTCGAGGAAACGCCTATAGGATGAAGGAACACCAATCTACCTCATAATTGAAGGTAAATCTCTCAATAAAACTATAAATGCTGGTTTAATTTTCTATTATGAAAATAAAGTGGCCGAAAAAAACTGAATATTTATGTACTATAAACATAGTACAAGTTTTGACAATAATATTAATATAGTAATAATATTAATATAACGAAAAAACAGATATCTTCACCCTGAAACAAATATGGTAAAAATATAACGTATTATTTTAATTTCTTACTTATTTATTGATTTATTAATTAACTTACCTATTGTAGGTGAAGATTTAACTCCACTTCTAATCTTTCTAATTTTTGTTCCAGCTTGATTTTCTTTTTTTTATTTCCTCAGTTTCGTTCCTTATTTCTTCAGCAATTCTTTTACAACCTTTATTCACTAATGTTTAGCTGCTCTCCCCCTCAAAATTAGATATATTCATCAATTTTTCGTCGTAATCAAGAATATACCTGCAAAATTATAGATTTTAATTATAAAAATATTATTTATATATAAGTATAACTATATCTATAGGATACGATATAATTGCTTACCATTCTTTTAGATTTTCAGCATCCTTATCATCAATTCTCTTTATTTTCGTATACTTATTTACATTAATTGTTGTTCCACCACGGAACTTATTTATTTTGAAATTTGTGATTGTTATCACTTCTTCCTCTTCTATAGGAAAATGCTCTTCCCACGTGTTCACATTCACCATTCCTAAAAAGCATGGCAAATCATTTAATAACTTATAAGTAAATATATTAACCGATGATAATTATAATAAATAAATCAATATAATTACCACTTCTATCTGCAATCGTAATTTTACGTAGCTTACCATCTATATCGCCTACATAAGTAACAATGGTTATTGGAATATAAACCTTGATATATATTATGAGAGGTTTTATTAGTTGTGGTCTGCCATTGTCATCTTGTTTTTCCCCTTCAGCGAGTTTATCTGGGTGGCAAAGGTGGCAAATTTTAACTAATTTATCTTTGCTCCGAGTTGAGTTACCACCGCTTCCAGATTCAACCTTGATGAAATTTGTCGTCATTCTTGGCTTAACTTTTATTCTTGCCGTTTATGCTTTGTCCTTCGCTTTGACTATATTATACTAGATGGACCAAGTTAAATGTAGGAAAACTGCGGTGAAACATTGTATGCATCGGAGTCAGAATACTCGTTACAATTTTATATTTTGAGCATGCTCAAAGTTCTTTATCACTTGCATATTATATTGATTTTAAGCCGTGGTAAGACACATGCTATTAGCGCATATGTATAAAGAATTTGATGATGAGTGTTCTGAGAAAATCTGTGTAATGTATCACTATTGTTGAGTTGGCATTATTTTGCTTGTTGCTAGTTTGGTCTATCTAGTATATAATCAAAGGTCCTTCGGGTATCATACTTATGCTCTTCTCGGTAAAAATATTATTCCTTCTTGCTGTAAAAAAAATATAAAGTAGATTAAGTAGTGTTGAATATGGCAAGTAATTTAACATTAGAAACAAACTAATAAAAATTGTACATTGATTCGACAAAAATACTTTTAGGTTGGTATTGGTGAAAAGTAAAAAATCTCTCAAACGACAGAAAAAGAAACTACTCGCGTCATTAAATTGAGTTTGTATCACTAGATGCAAGTGAATGGATGAAGGGTTGTGCACGTGAGTTTATACACTAAAAGACGTTTATGTCGTTTTAATTCGTTTAAAAAGGTTTCAACGAAATAGGATTTCGACTTGAGAAACCTAAGGTAGTCAGTAACTCATTTATTTGTCGCTAAGGGAGAATCAGACTGTACGTGCTATAGTGTGTAACGGTTACAGTGAATTTGTTCGCGACAAACATTATTGTTTGACGCGATGCTCTTTGTTAGTGATTTTCTGTTGGCTCGTATTTTTGTAAGCAGTTTCAAACATGAAAACGTCAATGAAGTTTTTGAAGAAAAAAAGGTTGAAAAATGAAATGTTTTCAAAATTCTTGAAATGAAAAAAATTACTTGAAATATTTGTTGAGAAATTAAAAAATATAGAAAAGTGAAATCTCACTGAAGAATATAAGCCATATATGTAACTGGAGTCTATAATATCTTCAACAGGAAGAAAATGTTTACTTCTTCTGAACTGGCATATCAATTTATTTATTGAATGCTTGGGCAATTCATTGCTGAATGAATTGTTTTTCATGGAGACTCCCGTTGGTTTTCCCCTTTCAGTTATCAGTATATTTAAAGTCTTTCACATCCTTTCTTCCCTTTGAACTATTAATATTGAAATTTTTTCCAGCCTCACTAGGTGTTTAAAGAAAAAAGAAGCTTGAATAAGTTTGGAAATAAAATTCAGATCCTTAGAGAAGAGAGAAAGAGAATTCCACAGCCGACAGTAATATTCTACTCACAATTGAACATAATCAGACCAGTTAAAACATCTGAATCCCCGCACATAATGAAGTACCTATTATAGAGTAGCATGCGACCAAAAAACGTTTATAAAAGCTCGCGGTCGTATTAAAGATCCGATGCGAACGACTCGTGAAGGATGGCGAGGAAGTAAGAGGCAGGATAAGGAAATTAATTCGTTCGCTCTTTCATTATCGGAGCTAGCGCGTTTACTTGGCTCGGGGTGAAGAGGTGTGCAGTTCAGTGGACCGAAAGAAACCGAACGATAAAAGTTGATGATTCGTACAACATTTCTTTGATGGTACAATAGTATATAGGACGGTTTCGTGTATATTATTTTCCGGGCGTATACGAATCCGCGGAACGCGGTACCGGCGGCGTTTTTGGAGAGTTAATGTCGGAAAAATTCCCGGAATTTAGTAGGCCGTTACTAACGCTTCGCTTTGCCCGTTTGCCGTCTCGTTTATTTCGTTGATCGAGCTCGTATATGATCGTAATAGAAATTTACGATTCGTGAAAAAATTGTACACCGGTGGAAACCCATGAAGACAAGGTTTAGATAAATTTTCCACGTTACAAGCCCGATTATTTGAATTCAAAATTCAGCGACAGTATGAATTAATGAGAGTATGTTTTTTAGACTGTAAGTTCGAGGAAACTTCAAAAGAAGGAGGGTCTATTATAGTTGCTTGAGATATGAAATTATTCCTCAGAGGTTAGTGTTGCACGATAACCAATCATCGTAATCGGTCAGGTTTCGTCCATCTCATAATCAGTTATGAGTTATGGCAACCAATTATGAGCTTATCTATAGTTGGTTATTTGGCTGAACTGTGTTATTCTCAAAAATAACGCAATGAAATAATTTGAAATTATTATATGTCGTTTTAGAAACTTTCTTTGAGGGTATTTTGCTTTTATTCTTCTAATTTTTTCATTTCTTTACTTTAAAATCAACTTTTTCGCATTTACCTATTTAAGCACAACTTAAGGAAAAATGGTAAAAAAGACAATCTTCAACTAGCGCTCCTAACAGATTTTATTTAGTACTTCATATTATTATTTATTTAGATATAGAGTATTTATAATGACTGATCTATATTCTAATTGGTCATATGTTACGCGCATAATGACCAATCATAACGCTAGAATGTGATGAAATGTAGTTAGTTTCATTTCTACCTTCCTAAATAATATCGTTCAGTTTTCAGTGAACGACAAAAATTCGTTTGTGATTTGAATCATCAGCTGATTTATGTTTTTATTTTACGAGTTAGTCGAGGTAAATTTACCACATTCCAACTTGCTGATTGGTTGTTACAGGCGTGACGTATGACCAATTAGAACATAGACCAGTCATTATAAATACTCTATTTCTGGATAATCCCCAAAATCGATTATATAACCGATCATCGTCAATCGTTTTCGAAACGAGTACTCGTTTATGCATAATCGGTTATACCGAGTATTGTGCAACATTATCAGAGGTGTGTAATGCTGAGTGAACAAGATATGCTTTACCTATGTACACTCCTGTACATTTGCGCCATTTTAAAGCTACCAACAATTTCGTATAGGGCTGGAAATGAATCGACCCCGGCGATTGCGTTATTAAAAGTACATTAAGAAGAAACCTGCGTATTTTATTGTACTTTTTCTCGCATTTCAGCGTCCATATCAGTTGTCTGTGAAGTGATGGCGAAGGACGAGAGAGGCGGTTTGCCCGGTTATAAACGTATACCGTACGCATTTTCTTATAATGGCGTATTAATGCGAAAAGTTGGAAATAATTGTTTCATAGGAATGGCTCGGGCTTAAGTTTAATACGATGTCGGTGTAGAGTTGCGGCATTATACATCAACGAAGACTAAGAAACGATTAGCAAGGAAAACAATGAAGAGTGCATGATGGTTATGATCATAATTTTATTAATTTATGCAAATTGGCATTATGAATCCAATATATCTGAATTTTTAAATACGAAAGTACGAAAAATTCTAATTACAAGGGATTTTTACTTTGAAGGTTAATTTTATCCTCCAAGTGGAAAAGCTGTTAAGCTGATGAGATTTATCTATACTGACCTCTCTTCTATAAACTCATGTTGGCGCGTAGATATTGGTGACTTCGCTTGCCGGTATAATACGCCAGCGTCATATATGAGAGTATGAAAACATTTTCCTTGTGTAGACTTTAGAGAGGTACCCCTGTATCTAGTTGCTGCCTTTCTACAGTATTCTTGACTCTAGGGCATACACTCCTTCTATGAACAGAGTGGAATGTTTGGCAAAGTTATTTGCAACTTCTAGCGGATTTGTGATCTCTTTTCTAGTCCATTTCCGCCCAGATGCCCTAACTTCTGAGTATATCCTTTGGCCTCATGTTTCCTTGAAAATTGCTTCGCTAGGTACTACATCATTTAAGGCTTCGTTAGTTTGCTCTGAAAGTACAAAAATTAAATTGAAACTATTCTTGTTATATCGCCTCATTTGTGTTGCGAGTGTAGAGACAAAAAAAATTTTCTTCGCATCTCGAGTTGCTCGAATTATGACTATGACGACGCAAAGGTTCACGTTTATTAAAAACTAGAACGCGTACACCCGACGATCCGAAAAAGACAAGAAGTCTTAACGCGTCGCCATAGGAATTTCGTTCGGCGATGCCGAACTCCAAAGCTTCCGGTTTCAACGTGCAATAAATAACGTTTTTACGACACGTTCATGTATTAATGTCGTATTCTCATTCGTTGGCGAAGGTTCGTACCTAATTTCTGCCTTATTAAATTTCGCGCTATATTTCAAAAATCTTAACACTTAATTACAAGTCTGCAAGTTTAATATGATCCTAGGAGCTCGAAGGTGTATGTGTGTATGCGCCACTATAATACAAGTATGACACGGAGTTATTATTAACGGCATGGGGGTGCGAAGAAGAAAGGAGAGGGAAGGTTTCTCGTTGATTATAAGGTGAAAGAACATACGCGAGTGGAGTTTTCCGCCTTTTTGTCGAGGTTTTTTTTCTTCGCGTCGTAACGTAGGTATTTCTCAGGTATTTATTATTTTTCATATCGAGTGCAATGCGTTAATTGAAGGAGTACGTGTACGAAAAGAATGTTTTGAAGGTAATTACCAGCGGCGTAGTGTAACTCGGGAGTGCTTGTGTTGTACCATATTGTAGGTTGCAGGATCATAGAAGGGTCGACGGTGCAAAAACCACTCTCGCGTTCGAGTACGCATTCACACCAAGTTTCAGTGCGTACCGGATGGAAATGTTGGACTTTGGGGTGTATACCCACATTGTTGAAATTCGAAAGACTAAAAACCATGGGCGTCGGTACACGCTGTACTAGTAGGAAAACTTTCGCGACGATTTATTTTTTTTTTAAAGTGCGCTCGACACGTTGCGTACAATAGGTTGTTGAAGGCAACGATGAATACGCGACTACGGAAGTGTTGGAGGTTTGGTTTTTGAGAAGACCGCTCGTAGGTAAGGGGATGGGAATATGATCGTTGCTTTCCATGATGACTAATGATTAAATTTGATTTCTACAGTAACAGCATTTTCTACAAATTTGAAATAATTCTCTTTAAAACTCAGCTCCTCTTATACGGCATGGCTGCTTATGTGGATATTATAAATTGAATATAAAAAAAAAATTCATCGACATTTTTTTGAATATAGGAAATTTCAGATTTAAAGTAGATTAGTTTGACTTTTAGATGTTCGCACTACACAGGCTGAAGTAGACTGTTGTAGATGATTCCACTCAATCAGTCAAAGCAAAAATCGCTTTTCCAGTTGTTGGAAATTGATTTTATCAAATGTAAAGAAATTGTGACGCAGTCTAAATGTATTTATCAGTTATTAGGGATGGTTAATTACCGGTAATTTATTTTTACGTAACTTACTCCGTAAATTAATGGCAATTAAAATAATTTAAAAGTATAAAAACTTCCAAATTTCACATGAATAAGTAGATTTTTTTGAAAAAAGTTGATTTATAATCTAAAATTTCTCTAAAAAAGACTCTCAAGACTAGTTTTTATATTACCGGAAGAATTTAAGAAACTTATGTAGTGGAAACTTACCGGTAACTAAGTTACCATTTTAAATTACCACCCATCTCTATCAGTTATTAAATTCCTTACAAAAATTTTAAAAATAATTATCGATTAAAAATTATATTTCATATGTTATTATGTTATTAAGAAATTATGATTTTTGCACTGGTCAAACACAAATTACTTAGACGCACTGTTTTTATCCGTTTTCTAATTGGTTATACGTCAGACGTGTAACAATCAATCATCAAGTCGGATAGTGGTAAATTACTTCGACTTACTCGTAATAAAACATGAATCCCCTGAGGATTCAAATCACAAACGAATTTCAGTCGTTCATTTGTTCATTGAAAACTGAACGATATTATTTGGGAAGGTGAAAATGAAATTACCTAGATTTCATCATATTCTAGCCATATGATTGGTCGTTACGCGCGTGACGTATGACCAATCAGAGAAACGGACCCATTACTATAACCACTTTTTGGAGTTTTCTCGCTTAGCTGTGCTGGACACAGATTCGACACGACAACGAATCAAAAGCAAATCAATTACTTATATGAGATACAACCTCCACGTTCCACTCGACTATACTTCGGATCGTATAAATAACCATACGGTGAATATTAATCACGAAGTAGCCTCCGGAACGGTGTATACGCTGCAAAAGTGGTATCCGAAATCGCCTACTTTTTTCTTTCCGCGAAAAGTATCGGCGTATCATGGAAAAGAAACGGCGAAATCGAACTTTAAGAGTCAGAGATGGAGGAAAAAGAGAAAGTAACCTTTTAGGGAATATAATTTCAAAAATTGAAACATAAACTAAAGCGTTTGATACCCCATTTTAGTAAACGCCCCGCGTAGCCGCGAGTAGTACTCGGGATATATATTGAAAACACTCGAGAGGCGAGAAACTTGAGAGTGGTAATAAAACGCAGACTTTATGGACGGTCGCTGTTAAACTTTACCCTAATGATTTTGGCGCTTTAATAGAAAACTAGGTAGGAAATTTTTTTTCACTTACTGTGCCACTCAATGACCGCTACTTTTCTGGCCCATTGAATCCGTTGAAGAATTAGTAAAGATGACAGAAAAGATTAATCAGGCGGAATTTCGGGAATGTATAATAAAAAAATGAATTCCATAGGTGTTAGGAAAGAGGGTGAATTGTATAGTGATAATTACAAGTAAAGGCGCGCTGATAAGATCGAGAACAGGTCTTCAGGATTGCAATAGCTGGAATAATTTTACGAACCCCTGCCCCAAGTGGAACAAACTCTCCGCTCTCGAGTCTCACTCGACTCAATAAAAAGTTTTTTCTTACCGGGTGAAAAACTTAGGTTCATTTTATCAAGTTTTTACTCGTTGCTTTATCTTTTTACCGCTTCGTAGTGTTGGTAGAGTAGGGTTTTTGTGCCGTAGTAGCGTTACGCCGTCGTCGCCGCCTGATATCATTGGAATATAACTTTTTACTACGTTAACTCGATATACCTTTGGCCTGGCCCGGTATAAAGAAGTTGGCGCGCAATAAAGTATCAAGTGCCTTCTCGTTTTCGTAGGTATAATTTTTTTATATAGGAAACTTCGAGTCGTCGTGAATACAAACGACAAACGCATGCATGCGACTTTCTAATAAGGTCGAATAAAACGAAATAGCCGACTTCAAGATCCAACAATATGTTGTTTGCTACTCAAACAGACCTCTATGGTGTGTGGGATGAAAATAAGAAGTAAATTTTCGTCAATGAATGTTGAAATATGCGTTGCAGCAACCGAATACCCAAAAAATCTAATAAATTCGAGTACATGTACCCTAACCACTTTCTGATATTTTTTCAAGTATTTTAATTTTTTAGCTAAGTTTTTAACAAAACGATAGCTATTACAGCCTACCTGATTTGGGAAGGGAAGGTCGGGGGAGGGTGGGGTCTTCAAATCTTTGCGTTTCAGACCATTTGTAATCATCTGGCAAATGTCCAACTTTTTGGTATATATATATATTTTTTTCCCCCACGCGTAGCGCCGGCGAGTATTCATAAAATTCGCTCAAAATTTGGTGAGAGACTCTTCTTGAAAATGCGCAAAAATAGTTTTTTTGTTTTTTCGATAAATTTTAAAATGGCGGATCACTCAAATTTTGAGGAGGGCTGGAGAAGGGGCAAATAGCTCAAATTTTTCGTTTTTGATTTCATATGAAAGAGTGAGTCACGGATACTAACATATCCAAATTTCAGCTTCTTGAGTGCATATTGAGAGGAGTTAGATCAAAAAACGGCTTTTTGAGGAAGTTTTGAGTCATGAAATTTCTTGAATCTTCCATATCTCCCCACCAAATCAAGTTAAAGAGGTCAAATTTTGTGTGTGAGGTTAGTTGGTGACCACAATATGACCTCTTGAATTTGGATCAAAATGGATTCAAAATGGCGGATTATCAAAATTTTGAGTAGAGCTTGAGGAGCCTCAAGTTGGTAAAAATGTAATTAATATGAATTCATATGATTATTGGGGATAAGTTGTATACTATATCCCGAATTGAGGGGTCGAAAATTTTTTATTGCTGTATCATATGATAAAATGAGCCCAAGTGACAAACGTATTTTGATTTTAGCTTCCTCAGTGATTTTGGAGGGGAGTTGGAGCAAAAAACGGCTTTTGGAGGGGAAATTGCTGCAGGAAATTTCATGAATCTTCCATATCTCATCACCAAATCGGCCTAGAATGGTGAAACTTTGTGTGTAGGATTAGTTTGTGACCAGAATATAACCATTTAAATTTGAGTCAAAATGGATCCAAAATGGCGGATTTACAAAATTTGAAGATAATTTGAGGACCCTCAAATAGTTATAATTTGAGAAATATGTGTTCGCATGATTATTTCATGGCAAGAAATACTACATTTGTGCCAAATTGAACTTCTTAAGTGTTTTTGGAAAGGATAGGGTAGGGGTTTTCAGACTTGGTATTGGGTGTGGCCTGTAGTGATGAACGGTTGAGCATGGTTATTACTAAATCAAAACAAGCCCCAGTAATGCGGCATGGCTGCTTACGTTTTTTTTTTTTTTTTATATAGGAACACTAACATAAGTGATGGTGATGCCAATTATATAATACAACAGTGTAAATAAAATCACGAATGAAATAATAATAATAAGAATAACATCAACAGAATTCCAACATATGTGCATAATGCAAATCACCAAATATAGAGGGTAGATAATTTCCATATGATGGTTCGAGTAGCTTTATGGATGGGATCACGCGGCCGAGGCACCAACCTGATTGCGGACTACCCCTATCTTGCTTCGCGGTTTAGAGTACGGTGGAATGACTCAGACAGAAGTGAAGTCCAGGGGGTGTACGATCTTCGACTTGCCTGCAGGCTTTGTAGGCTTTCAGAAGCTAAAACACACTTGGCGGGGATCCTCCGAAAGGAGGGGAAATGCTGCGCAGGGTTGGGGTCGGAGACCACGTACACCCGAGAAAATATGTGTACGGCGCAAATATGGCCAAGGATAGCAACAGGCGTTGAAACCCACTAAAGAGGAGTAGGATGGCCACAAGAATAGGAAGGTGTGACAGCTGAACTTCCAATGTGGTATAACATCGACGGGGGTGTTTGCCCGCCTGAGAGAAACCCGAAGGAGATGGAAGCTAGTCGCCAAGGTGTCCTTGTCTGTCTGGAAGTAATGCTATAAGCGGTCCTCAGACAGGCAGTGTTGCGTACAGTCGAGAAATTTCCTCCCTCCCTCGCCCCCCTCTCCTCCCCCAAAAAAAGGTTATTATTCTTATTATTTCAAAATATCAAATAAATTTTTATTAACAGTAGAGTGTTAAGAATGATCTGCGATGTGTAGATTATCAGGTATATATGGGTACTATATCCGACCCGAAGAGTACCTGGTACCTATACCCAAATTATCGGGTGCTACCTTTACCCGAACAAAACTGTAGTCGAAAAAAAAAATGATTTCTAACATGTGGATTGAATCGCACACCAACTCGTATATTGAATTTTACATGGAAAAGAGTATAATATATAGAATATTTCAAGTATGGAGCGAATAAAATCGAGCTGTGTATCTGTGTACTGGCATAATATGTATTATTTTTTCGCATAGTGCTGTTACAAATGAAAATAACCAACAAAATGAAGGTATGGAGTTTCATTACGTTTAATATAGAGAATTTTTTTCCATACAAATTGGTATGTTCGTCAGGGTTTTCGTTTTATTAATAATGAAAAAGAAAAAAAAATGAACATCATTTGCGGAGCGTTGTAGCAATATCGCACACAGAGATATCATTTGCAGCGATGAGCTTATACCGGTATTACCTAGTCGAAATTCGTTCGCGCTTATTGAAAAATACTAGGAAAATTAGTTTTCCCTACTGACTAGGGTTTGCCTCTCGGTATTTTATCAGCTCGATTGGTGCTTCACTGATGTTTATTATTTCTATTCTTCAAGCAACATTTTATTAGGTATCACTCATCCTTCGCAGCAAAAAATGTTGGAGCATTTGACTAAACTCTGTTCGTGTTAGAAAATAAACTAGAATGCGTTACTGAGTATTGGAAGGTACTGGTGCAAATTTTCTCATTTGATTTCAACCGCCCCACACCCCAGCACTAAAAGTGCGCATTCGAACAGTTCTTCAGACTTCATCTATAATTAATATTTAGCCTTTTACATGGCATTACCTGAAATTTTTCATCATTTTCTCAGAATTTTTTGGAACACGATGTATTATTGCTTGCATAATAATTGATGATAAAAATCGAAGCTGTATCTGAGAGGTATTTCATTCAGTATTTAAATCATCAGCGTTATTTTTTCTAATTTTGTTTCAATATGGATGGTGAAAATATTTGCCAAGAAAGAGGCTACTAAAAATTGAAATGTTTTCCAAGAGCATTATTCTGATAAAAATATGTATTGGTACTTGATGAACATTGTTCAAGCTTTCGAGTTTCGCACGCTAGATTAAGCGGGTAAATTTTTACATGCGTATATTTGCGGACAAAACGACTATGGCGGCTAGGTATTCGTTTACATTTCGATACGTATTACAATTGAATAGGGAAAGGATTGATGAAATTAAATAAACGCGCGGATTGTTTAATGAACGTCGAGTATGAGGGAGAAATGACGGAGCCGCTGCGTGTACCCAGAATTATTCGCGACGAATAATAAATGGATTTATAAAATAAAATACGTCGGTTGAAAAAAAAAAATGGAAAAACACGCCGAGCCGTCAAAGTGTAGAATAGCGGTGCGGAGGAAGTTGTATATAGATATACGCGTGTAACATAGGAAATGTAGCGTACATTAAGGGCGAACGTGAATGGAAAATTGAATGGTTACGTTGCCACTTAAGAACATGAAGCGCGCAACCATTTTTAAACGCCGCAAGAATCGGAAATATAACGACACTAGGCGTCGAACTGTAGAGGTGAATTTACCCGTTATTTAGACCCAAAGTTTGTATTTAGGAAATGTTAAGAAGTGGGGGAAATTGTGTACTTTTTTTTGACAAATTTATTCAAATGAAATAAAAAAAATGATACGTATTTCTTGAGTTTATACTCGTTATATCATGAAGATATTGAGATGTGAATTTAAATATAGCAAATCAAATTGTTTAGAAAAGATTGTCGCAATAAGTAGACACAATAAGGTGGAATCATGGAACAGTTTACAAAAAGAAAAAGCCCTTCGCATTGTTGGAAATGAAGAAATGGTACCATTATCCAACATATTACTCTTCATTGAACCCAAGAAAAATAAATACAAATAAAAAAATAATGAATGCACCAATTACAGCGCTTCGACTAATATTGAAACCACTTTGGAAACAGAGCGTTTAAATTCGCTATAGAGTACGGCACCTATATAGGTACTGTAATACTATTCGCATCCTGCAGTAAACTTGGAGCGCTAGTGTAACAACCAATAAGAACGTTTGTGTACATTCTAAACAGGACTTTTTTTATTAGTAACGTATTTCGCTTGAAAATTTGAACCTGTTTCGTGTGATTTTGCCGATTTTAATTTAAATTATTTAATAAGTAAGAAGTGGTAACTTGAAATGGTGGTTGGATGTAGAAATTCTGTTAATCTTACTGAACACTTACTTTTTACCTACATCGTTCATCACAAGTTCTCAAAATTGAAAATAAAACATGAAACGCAGCATTACTGAATACATTATTAAATCATATCAATGAAAATTGGCAAAATCGTACAAAACAGCTTTGAATTTTCAAACAAAATACGTTACTGATAAAAAAAAGTCCTGTTTAGAATGCAAACAAACGTTCTTATTGGTAGTTACACTAGCGCTCCAAGTTTACTGCAGGGTCCAAACCTAGCCGGCTTTCTAATTGGTCATACGTCAAGCCATGACCAACTCGAATAACAGGCCGAACAACACAAGTTGGCAACACCGATATCAGCTGATGTATGGTAGGCCCACGTGCATCCATGAAAGACTCTTTCTTATGAAAACATAATTAATACAAATGTAAACATACGCACATGGGCCCACCACCTTTGTGTTTATTACGATGTTGCCAATAGTTCACTTGTTCGGCCTGTTATTCGAGTTGTTCATGGTCAAGCACCTAACGACGAATCATAAGGTTAGAATGTGATAAAATGTAGGTAATTTCATTTCTACCTCTTTGAATAATATCGTTCAGTTTTCAATGAACCACTAAACTTCATTTGTGATTTGAATCATCAGGTGATTTATGTTCTTATTTTAATTTTTATGAATAAGTCGAGGTAATTCACCACTTTCCTACTTGCTGATTGGTTGTTGTACCCGTATTAAGGGTTTTGGGGGTTGCAACCCTGACAAGCTTTTTTAGGTTACTTCTGATAGCGAGTTTGAAGACTGATTTCTCCTTTCATTTTTGGTGAAGCATTTATGTGCTTAGTAATGTCTAATTTTGGGCGATCGTTGCTATATGCTATCCAGTTTGGTCAAGGTTCTCTGATTACCTAGAAAGTTTCCTAAAAAGTTAACGCCTGTGGTTGTAACTTGGAAATTTAGAAATTATTTTGATTTTACTTATGTTAGGATTAAATTTTAATTTTGTGAAAATTGAGGAGAAAAAGTAAAAATAGGAAACATCAGTTTCAGTGTTCAAATGAATTTACTTCTCGATAAAATACCACATAAAGTATTATGCGCGTTGCCAATGGCTTCAATGAATGAAACCTAATTGGCTTTTCATTATTCGTCTTATGGGTAAATGTTATATATTACGTCGAGTATACAGAGCAAAAGGAGCAGTACTGTTGGAAAATAGCGAATGGCGCGGATTTGTTATTGTTTGCGTATGCGGAAGTTAGTTGTTTGTTTTTAATAGAGATCTGATAAGTGAAGGAGCGTACTACTCCCCCGGTTCTTTCTTCGGCGTTGTCGAATTTAGTCGACGAATAGAACGAGAAGCGCGTAGAAGTATAGGAAACTTTACCAAGTGTTTGGGGCACGTCGATGTTTGTCGTACTAGGAAGAAAATGCGTCTCGGTACTTGGGTGTTTTGTACGAGAGTATTTATAAGGTTGTCGTCTAGTTTTATCGCTTTCGTCGATGCGCAGATTAAACAAAAGCAAAGTTAAACAAGACGAAAAAGTCGATGCTAATAACGATTATCTGACCCACGTTCGGCACTTCGTAAACGTGGCGATGTTGATGGCCTCAAAGGTTCAAGTATGTTTTGGGAAATGTTCGCGTGTTAGCATTTACTTTGTGACGTGTGTGATCAGATTCTGTGAAGCGCGAAACATTACTTCGGCGCGCCAAAAGCTGCGACGAAAAGCTGAAAGTTGTGAGGTAAAATTGTAATGATTATTTGTAGAGCTCACGCAGTTACAATAAAAGTCTCAGCAGTCGCGAAGGCGTCCAATATTTGCATGATCTTAGGATGAAGAAAAATAGAATAAAATCGACAAGGCCGCGGGTAATACTACAGTTGCGGCCCTACCTTATGTAGTCGACCGCGTCACACTTTGTCAGCGAGTAGTGCAAGTGGTAGACTTCAAGTTGCATTGCTACGAAGTGTAATATTCGCATCATCTATTGTATTATATGATGCACAGCATCTGTTACAACGTTTTTTTTTATGTTTTATGAACTTTATCGACTTAGGAGAGTTTTTATTTATGATTTTATGCTTAAGGTCATTTTTTGTGCATTAGAGGTAGTGCAACTAGTTCCCCTGAAAAAATTATTGTATGACAACGTCTAAAATCAGGGAATTATATCTTTTTAAGTTCATTGTTGTAAGTTCATTCAACACTTTCCTCATATTTTTTATAACATTTTATATAATTTTACAGAAGAATTTACCCTACATACGACATCATCAACATTTTTTAATATCTTACAATTGGTGGTGTACAAAATGGAAAAGTGAATGTACAAGTATACATCTTATATTTTGTCAAAATTCGTTATATTTAATATTTTGATTCATCAGTTATCACCAATTCACCATACAACCACTTTAATTTTGAAATCACTTTCACCTTTTTTTAAAATTGATACACTCTTGTCTTATCGGTCAATATCTCATTTTCTATTGTAATAATTTTGATTTCTTTAATATCTCACTTTCTTTTGTCCATCATTCCTATTGCAAATGTATGATGTGGTACTGCAGGATTGGGATATATGTGATGCTAATAATCTACATATTAATTAAGAGTTCCTTGAACTAGGAATGTTATCAGAATGTGATGAAGTTCACTTAACTATACCTTCCACTCCTTAAGAATAGTTATTATTTCCTCTACCTCGTTCTTCTTCATAGCCATAGCCATTGAATATTCTGTTACCTGTCTTCTTTTATTTGATCTTCATTTTGTTTATTGCCGTCATATCACATAAATTATAACCATAAAGGAATGTTTCTATTGCCTCCCTTCTTTTATTATATCTCCTGCCTTTGTATCCACATAACCATTGAATAGCTATATAGCAACAAAGGATTGTTTCTATTAGCTGTCTTCTTATAATAGCTCTTTGTTTACTGCCTTCATGTCACGTAAATTGAACAATGAAGGAATGCTTCTATTGCCTGCCTTCTTTTATTACATGAAGCATCTAGTACTGGGCTACACATTTTGGATGCTTTGTAATTAACGCTGGCTATTGCACCTTGAAAAAACTAGCGTTATCTCAAAATTAATTTTCGAACTGAATGAAGTTTGTTCAGTGAATATCCAGAAGTCCGAGATATTTGATCGTTCATTCTTATTTACCCTTACCAAACTGTGTACCACCAGCCTGTAGCTGGTTTTGAAGGACTTAGCGGAAATGGGTTCATCGCGACTAATATCGACGAATGCCCCGAAGTATTTCGATGAGAAAGAAAGATCATTACGAAACGATATACGAATCGAGTGTATCATAATATCGCATACACGACTAACGTATCCAAAGGCGAGAAGCGAGGAGAACAAATGAATAGATGGCGAGGGCTAGAAGGGTTGAAATTGATATCGAGTATTTTTATTCAACGGCAGAGTAAACTAATTCGAAACGACGGAGCGCCGCCGGTACCGGAAGGAAGTTGTGTTTACATACGTGATATCGGGTAGCAGTAACGTATACCATACAAATAGGTTACGCCTGTATATCGTAATCGTAACAGATTGCGAGTACGATTCGGCTCTTTTCATAACACCGATATGTACCTATACAAATAACGTGCGATCGTCGTGACCCGCAGAAATTTTCCTTATTACCGTTTCAGGGTACGTTGTTATTTGTATACGTGTGTTGTGGTATGGCACGGTATTTTTTCTAAAGCTTTTAATTTCGCTAGACGGTGTCGCCGTAATGAGCGTTTAATTGGCAATATACGCGAGAAATGTCAATTAAAAAAGGTGAAAATGTCGTTCGCCGGTGACGCAGTAAAGCGGAGAATTTATGGTTGTAGTTTTGGTGTGGAGCGAGATGTTGATTTCGTAAGAGTTTTTATTAAAAAGCATCCGAGTTGCCGGAGGTGTTATTGGAAATGTTAGTTGAAGAGGTTTCGCGGATAGTCTTTGTTTCGATGTTCGTATGAGTAGGAGGATGAAGGGTTGTTATCGTAGAAAAGAATATGAAGGTGCGTTTCGATATTTGTATGGGATAATGAAGAAGGGTTGTTATCGTAGAATAGAATAAAAAGGTGAAATTTCACTTTCATAATAATCATTTTAAAAGTAATTAAACATCATTTTGCGGCGTTCCAGCGTAATAAAGGTTGCTCAAGGTGAGACTCTTTTAGGTCACGATGAAATATATGGTGAGGATGCCTTATTGAATACAAGTGAATTTGATGTTAAGAAAAGTAGTTTAATTTCTTGAGTGGGAAGGAAGGATATGTCATATCCTAATACTACTTCTCATTTAAAATTAATTTAATTTTCAGTTGAAATTTATTGTGTGATAAGTTGATTAGAATGGATTGGATCAACGAGCAAAGAATCGGAAAGGAAGAAGAATAGTAATCATGTAACTCCCTATGAAGTTTTCGCGTTTCTTATTCTATGCTCGTTGAATCTTTTGATTGTTTTTTTTTTTTTTGATTTGTTTCTTTTGGAAAAGCAGGAGAAATGAGAAAAGTATACGATATAGTCCATCTAAGATAACGTGATCTAGATTGTGTCGGTTACACAAGCCAAAGGTTGAACCTAAATTAAGGTTCTACTCTCGAGTATGATAACAGACAACACCACTGGGCTTTTTCTCAAAAAATCCAAATTATGGTTCGCCATGTTGTGTTGTCAAGGAGATTTTTCTCTCATTACATGAAAAAAAAAACATATGCTCATATATTTTTCATATCTTCGTAAAATGATAAAAGAGCACGTGGAGCGAAATTTCCTCTTGAGGTCAAAATTAACTCACTTTTGAATTTTTTTCGTTGGCTACTTGAAACCAATAGGAAAACTTTGTACCATTCTTTGGTGACCAGTATAAGAAGTGTAACTTGATTATAGAGTAATTATAGTAACTGATACGCTTTATAATTGGTCATACGTCACAGGCTTAATGACGAATCATAAGCCTAGAATGTGATGAAATTTAGGTAATTTCATTTCTACCTTCCCAAATAATATCATTCAGTTTTCAATGAACGAGTGAACGACAGAAGTTCGTTTGTGATTTGAATCATCAGCTGATTCATGTTTTTATTTTACAAGTAAGTCGAGGTAATTTACCGCTATTCGACTTTCTGATTGATTGTTACACGCGTGACGTACGACCAATCAGAAACAGCAGTCATTACAAACACTCTATTGAGCGGAATCATCTAAAAGAAAAATAGCCACTTATTTTTGATATGTACTATTTTTGCGCTGAATTTTCAGTTAGTCGAACTGTATCAGCATTTTACATTCTGTTCAGAAAAATTATACGATTAGTCGTGCATGAATGTTCAGTAAAAAAAATTGCCAATCGATCATTAATTTTCGGTGATTTTGTTCGCCAGGTCATTATTCAGCGCAATAATCAAGTCCCACTCATCATGTGTAACAGCAGTAATATAGGTTAAAATGTACTATCTTTCCCCTTGTCAATGTAAAATCCATTACTTCACACATCTTCGATGACACAAATCTCCTACAGGAGGAATCGATTGATGGAAATGCCATTTCATACGATCTCGTGGGATTGGTCGAATAGCGGTTTTATTTACCTCGGCGAACGAATTTTTTACATCTTTATCAAAGGGAATGGCGTGTTGCAAGTTTACATAACGAAATAATATACGACGCGTGGACTTGGAAAGATGATACTGGTAAATTAAAAGACCTTAGTGCGATGGCAAATAGGCAAATTGAAATCACCCGGGGTATTGATCAAAGCAACGAAATTGAATTGCCCGAAGCGGCCACATGTATGGGAAAGTAAAGAAAAAAAATAAGGCACCCTCGGCGCGAAATTAGCGAATAATTAAACGCCACGGGGTGTGCGTGGGAAATCAAAATAATAGTGTACGAAATTTCGTAGACGTTGGCGTAACGGCGATTCTTATTTGAGCGAGTAACGCGATGCGGAAACGAAATTAATTCGGCCGCAGTACCTATCAGGTCGAAAGGCGGCACAGGGAGCGAATTCGGTGGTAGGGTATTTTATCTTGGGTTGTACATAGTATATATATAAGGCCAATTAATTATTCAAATACACCATTTTCCGCCATCGAAATAGCAAACGTAAATCTTTTGAATATTTAAAGAAAATCCGAATGCGCGTATTTTACGAATTACTGAGCGCCATTCAGAGTGCGCGGTATTCGGCAGTTTAACGGAGAGCGGAGCGGTAGGAAAAGAGGCTTAGATGTACGCGGTGACCTTGGTAAAGGATAGGCTCATTTTGAAATATTAATGCAAAGTGACAGAATCATACCTCATTTGAATAATTTATATTGTCGCGAAACTGTATTGCCTGCACCGGTATTCGGCATCGGCTTAGAATTAATTATATTGGGTCGACGACACGATTTCGACTAATGGCCCAATCTCGGATCGAAAAGATGGATGTTAATGAAGAATGATTATCGACGTTACTAGAGTGTTATTTGAGAGTTATTCCATATTTTGGAGGTTGCGAGGATTTTAGAATGTGTGTCTGGTTTATGTTTGTGATCTAAGGGGTATTTTTTTTTTTTTGTTTCAGAACCATCGACTGAGATACTAGGTGGACCAGATGTATATATTGATAAAGGAAGCACTATTAATTTAACGTGCGTGATTTCATACAGTCCAGAACCGCCTTCATATATTTTCTGGAACCATAATGACGCGGTAAGTACTAATTTTGCATAAATGAACTTTCGTGATGAAACAGAACAAACAGGTTTACAAATACATTTAGAAATCTTCATTAAACATATGTCCTTTGCATTTTTCTCGATTTCTTCAAAATGAAAATTTAAGCAAATAGGATATAGTTTATCTCGTTTCTTCGCTTCGAACCCACGGCTGATGATGGCTCTGGAACTACTTTAACGAGAGAGCGACTTTCGTTCATTGTACAGCCTCTGCTATTTCTAGCCCTATTCTCCACATCTTAAGTTTTTCTATACTTCAGTTTTAATACAGATAATTTTATTTTTAATCCCCAACACTACCTTTTACGCGACTTTCCCGATATGTTAAAATGTTACTACAAATTACCCTTTAACGTAGTGAGCATCTTTTTGGAAGCTTTATCTGGCTGAAGGCGCACCTAATGATTTTTCTTCAACGTAGCCACAGGTATCTTTCTTAATAGGCGAATAAGCATACTACGAAAGATACTTTCGAACCTCAAAACCTGAATTAGTTTTAATTCAATGGAAAAGTTTTACTTGTTAGTTTATTGTTTAGTTGTGGGTAATCGGTGATTTTTTAATCAATTTTGCTTCATTCTTCAGCTTTTATTTGATATTGTAGTTCTTCCGCCTATTTTTGAGGGTAAGAAGAGAGATACTATGGAAGAAACCAACTGAAAGCTATTAAACTATCTTTAAGAACCAAAAAAAGTTCGCACACTAGACCAACTTCGATATTTGATCCTTTAGTTATAACACCTCTCATATTATGTTTTCCAAAAGAAATGTAACCATCGATATGCACTCACAGTAAATGTTATAAATCGAGGAATCAACTCACGTAAGTTTCATATTGAGTATTGTAAGAATAAAGAATGTGCTCATGATTATGAAAAAATGTAGGAAAAAAATCTATTGCTTACTGTAAATGTAATCACATTCGAAATTACTAATGGTATATACCACGCGCCATCATTATTTTAATTAAATAAACAAATTCAAGGTAAGATTTTTTCAATACAAAAAAAAAAAAAAAGAAAAAGGAACTTGCCTGAAGTTTACTGATTTAATTCAAATGTCACATTTACCAAGAGTTTGACCTCGCACTATCACTATCACGATGAAACTAACACGAAATCTAATAAAGCTACGAAGATTTACCCTAAAACTAGTTCTTTCCCCCACCTAAAAATCATGCTATTGTATCTAAGCTGTCGCGAACTCTCTCTCTTTTACTATCATAGTGATTGTGATTTACAATTATTCGCGTTTGTACTGCATGGGTTCCCTTCCCTAGATAAAACTTAACTACAACAACTACCTTTTATAAGAAGAACATTCCATTATATCCACATTGTTTGAAGTCTGTATACAACATTAGATAATATAAAGGTTCTATTGTAATATAAGCAGTACAAATACCAAAATAAAAACAATCCCATACTAGAATCATACTATAAGGGGAAAGGGATGATGACAGCTTAGATGTTATAGTAAGGTTGTTTCAGGTGGAGGGAAATGGGTTTCAGGGAAAGCTTTCGTAGCTTTAGATTTTGTGTTTGTTTAGTTTTAACGGTGATTGTTCGTGGTATAACTGGTTGTAAAATTATGAAGAGTAATTATATTATGTGGTTCTTTGTTTTCTCAAAAAAGTGAATTTTTTTAAAGTATTCTTTAGTGGAATTTATTTTTAAGTAGAATCCACACCACTTATGCGTTCATTATTATCATTATTATTTTTTTTTTTTGGTCAATTTCCGTTTTCTAATGATAACTCAAGTAAAAATTGACAAATTGACTCTACATTTGGAGGATAAGTAAAAGGAGCGGAATCAAGAGTCCTATTGTTTTTGAAGTCGATCGATGTGATAACAGTCGAGTTTTGAAGCTTTTCAGTTTTTTGCAAATATTTCTAGAATGAAGGGTCGTGAAGAAAAAAAGCGTGAGAATGAAGTTGTAAGAATTTTTATTCTCTACAACTTTGGTTCTCATATATTTTCCATTAAAACTCATAGAAAGTTGAGCTTTTGAACTTTAAATCGAGGAATAGTTTAAGGAATTAAGATTTCTAACTTTGGAAGATCTATTTGTCCGCACTGTCTGTTGTATACACACGAGTAAAATAACTATTTGGTGTCCATCTCCGGCCAAGAGTAAGAAAAGGTAATATAGGTGTTAGTGTTGCTGCTGTTCTTATGTGGTTTAAGTTCTATTCTGGGTTGCAGGGTCATATACAACCCCCATGCCTACAGTTGTATCCTCTCTGTGCTCAAGAGGATCAACAATAGAAAGCGCTTTAGTAAAGACTTGAAACTTTATTTGTTATACCTAGAGAAATTGATTTTAGTTGAAAGTTATCTTGTTAGTTCAATTGTTTTCTTGACCTCTTGTTTTACCATTTTGTATTAGCATGATTCCATAATAAAATTTAGGTTAAGATTTCCATCCTTTTTTTGCTGCTTTTGTTCTTATCGAACAATAGACAATTGCGAGTTGTTTGTGAGTTAAACAAATTGCCACATGTTAAAACTAGTTACCTAAGTAAAATTTTTCCTGTTTTGTAATCAATGCATGAAATATTGTGATAGAAAATCTTGTGAGGACAGTGGGACTGGAGTAAAATCTTACATGTTTTGTACAATACATTTTTAAGAGGTTTTGGATTTTGTTAATAACCTATATAAATTGATAATTAAACTTGTACATTGATGATGAACCAAGTTTTCAGTCAGAATAAAACTGTAGACATTTCATTTATTGTCTCGCCCCCTTCCTCTAATACCCCACAGGCCATCTGGATGTTGAAATTTGAATTATTCTCAGTGATTGGTTTTGGTGATTCTTATTTGTTGAATTTAAACTATTTAGGCCTCTCAGTTTCATTAGAATGTTGGGAGATCTTCACCTGGATTCGTTTAGTCTAAAAATTTATTCCAAAGTGCAGCTGATATAGAATTTTAATTTATTTGTTGTTGAGATGTGTGTGTGGGAACATTTTTTTTCCAACTCGCCTTCAGTTGTACAAAAGACTGAGGATTTTGGTGCAGGTATTTTCAAATGTCTAGAATCATATGGAACCAATAAGTATCTTTAGTTTCATTCACTATTACCAAATTTGAAGCCATGAGTCCAAATATATTTTAATCTCTAGGTACTAGTAAATTTATCTCCTCACATAGTTTTATTTTGAACTATTGAGGTTCTTCACCCTCCAGAAACAACTAAAATGTAGCATTTTAATGTTTTACTCTCCAAGTAGTAGTAACTTCATCAGTTCATACTTTTACGTTGAGTTGTTAGGGGTTTTCATTTTTGAGCAGTCATATTGTGATTTCTACATTGAGCTTCCTATGTAGATATACCTATAGAAGGAAGTTGCACATTTTTACGGCGTTTTGGGTATGCAATTTAATCAACGCCAAATATCCAACTGTTGATCATTCAGACGCTTAGCGTTGCAGCTGGAATTTCTGTAACATCAATGTGAATATTAGAGCAGAGGCGATGAAATAATTTCCTGAAAATCGCGAAAGAATAAAGTACTCTCGAACGTTGAACATAATCGTGTGGTTAGAGTATACAGCTGGATGAAATAAGTACACAACGTCTCCATTCTCGGCGTATGTGTGGTAAGGCTATAGGTATTGTGTTTACCTGGAAGCCGAACACTTATCGCTAGAAGTTATTTTTTACGCTAATGCATTTCGGTTGTTTTAAATCGTAGTAGAGAGCGAGCTAACGACGAGCGCGTCTGTGCGCGTCGATTCCCAACGCATTAAATTTCCATTACCGGTACGACAATATTTTAATTTCGGTAAATTAGAGGTCTCGGCGCGCTATACATGGTAACCAGTGGGCTAGAGGGGATGGTGCACGATACGACGGAGCGCGACTATGACAATTTGGCGCGCCAACTTTTTGGGAAAATGGTTGCCGTCATTTACAAGTATTTCGTGTGTACTGGTGTGCACCGGTCTCCTATAATCAGTTATATCGGCGATCTAAATAGCGCGAGTGGTACCGAATTACGCGTAATACCCGGGTCACCTGTATGAAAGTTGGCGACTTAACGTTCGTAGGTAAAATGAGAAAGTTCGACCCGCGAGACGACCGGCAATAAATCTATTTTAAAGCTTCGGCGAAACCTGGTATTTTGCGGTCGGCAACGACGAAGGTATCGTTAAGTGTACATTAGCTCGAGCTTTTGAAAGGGGAGCCGCGCCATCGCGTCCATGCATAGACGTGTCAACGGCTGGCGGGCTTTTTGGCGGTTACGCAGGTTGCGGGTCGCGTGCCAGGCGCTCGTTACAGAGCTAATAAACCGCTGTCGAGCGTTGGACGATTTAGAACGCGAAGGAGGATTTAATTGTTTTTTACGCCTTTTTTTCGTTTCACATTTCGAGACGGAAGAGAGATGTAAAGAGCGTTTGTCGTTACGAGGATGTAGGAGAATAGGTAAAGTTTGGTCGTTTGCGCGCCTATGGGAGTCATAGCGTTTATGTAAATTCGCGTTAATGTTCGTTGCGCGAGGTTTAATTAACCGTTCGCTTATGTCGTCTATTTTGGGCGAAAAGTTTCGCAAGCTGATGGGTGGGCTGGATTTACGAGCTCGAATGGTAATAACCGCGATTCACAAATTATCTATACATTTGCTATTGTTAAGTAGAAACGAACCGATAGTTTATGGAATTTTTGAGCGAATTAACGTACACTTTCATGAACACATTGGTGGTTGCTTGTGTGTTGCAGATGATAAGCTACGATTCGCCGCGAGGTGGCGTTAACGTTATCACGGAGAAAGGCGATACCACTACTAGTTATTTGTTAATACAGAAAGCCACCGATTCCGATAACGGAAGGTACCAGTGCAATCCGTCGAATGGTCAGCCTAAATCTATAGAGGTTCACGTACTAAATGGTAAGTATAACGGAATCATGTAACTGTGTAACGCTAGTGTGGTTGTAGGTAGATTTACAGAAGGGTTGCACGACGTTATTTTCCTATAATTTTGATAAACTCGAAGAGAATTGTAATTTAATACGTGATTACAGCATTCTCTATCTTTATGAGATTTACGAGTTCCAAAATTATGGAATATTGTGAAATCTCAAAAGAAAGTCTAGGTTCTTATTCTTATCTTCTCAAAGTGATGAAATATTTTTGCCTACTCTTAACAAGTTGAAGATTATATTTTGTTCCATTAACGATCTTCGACAAGTTTCGTGTGTTGTCGACAATTTTAGTTTATATTCGTGTATCTTCGGCGATTTCCGTCAATATTCGGTCAATTTCGTCTTGTTTCGTTTAATTTCGTGCATTTTCGTCTCAGAAGTGTCTTATTTTTTTTTGTTTCCGGACGAAAAACTTCTCTTTACGAATTTGAGATGTCATTGTTAATACTGCGCGGCTAATAGAAGATCGCACCCTACAGCGAGAAAATCTTTCCGAGTTCGTTGTTATTCTCAAAATAACTGATGAAGCTATATAACTTGATATTAATGATATACACCAAGAACTAACCCGACAAACACACCGAATACGAATCGAATACTATTTTAGTATTTCTAGCATGCGAATCGAATGTGAAGTTCGCTGCTAGTATACAGCGAAAATGTCCGCGTTTTTAGCATTTGTAGCGTTTAATAATCTTACTTTTCACATCCTTTTCGCATGCGAAACCAATACTTATGTAAGCGTGTTATTAGAGTGCGATTCGAATGCGAACAGCGCATACGAACTTCGCACTCTTATAGCATGAGTTTCGTCTTCTATTTAAATCAATAAAATTAAATTATTACAGTTAGGCTTGATGTTTCCGTCAAATAAGGTTTTGTTTCACCCAACTTTTTTATTCGTTGTTTCCATATCTTAAAATTTTAAAAATCATGTGCAAGTATTAAAAAAACTTAAATTGTAAACATAAAAATACATTAAAATGTTTTATTATTGTAATTACTTACTTTCTTCCTCAAATTCACTCTTTTTTTAAATTCTTCAAATTCTTTATTCCGTAATCGACGTTTTTGTCGATTCGTTTTCATTATAAAATTAAAATTTAACGTATTGAAATTTAAAAAAAAATACACCTGATGCAACACTTTTCAGACTGACTCTTAATAAATGTAATATATAATGAATTATAATTTTCACATGCGATACGTTAGGGAGTTCGCAGGATTTTCGCTGTACTGTATTCGCAGTCGTATCGCAAGTGATTCGAATGCAAATTTGAATTTAATTATATATTGATAAAATAAGTGCGAAATTCTTATACTATTCGTATTTTATTCGCATTTTATTTCAAGCATGTGTGCAGTATGCGAAAATCTCATGTGAATAGCATATAAAGATCGCATACGTATCGCAATGTGGAAACCTACATGCGATTCTCATGCGATGCGAATGATGAAAAATTAAAATAAAATGTGATGCGATATTAGCATCTGGTTCGAATACTTTTAACATGCTATTTTTATTTGTGAGTAGCATGCTAGAAATCGCTTGCGATTCGTATTCGCTGTGTTTGTAGGGAAGAGTCTCTCTAGATTCGGAGTTAAAATTACTCCAAAATGATTCCGAAACCGCAGTAACTCCAGAGACAGGTCAGAGTCGAGCTTTCATATTTGCTCCGGAGTCAAAGTAGAGTCGAAATCTTGTTTGGACATATATGTTCCGATGTTCCAGAGTTAGGGGTTAGAGTCGGAATCAAATGTTGACTTGACTCCTGAGTCAGGCCGGAGTCGGAGTCAAATTTTTGGGTGACTTCTGTTTCTTGATATACACAATCATAGATTATTTAATTTCGATTTAATTAAATTACCAATTGTTTTGAATTGTCCATATATTTAAAAATGTTAATAGTAAAGGTATTCTATTTTACTATGATAAATCAGTTCCCCATTTACAACAATTATTGTTGTAAGTCTCTTTAAATTCAATCAATGATAATTGTTTTTGTTTCATTATCATGTAATGATTCATACGCTTTCTAATGCAGTTGTGAATAACTAACAGTTCTACCATGTTCTGTAAAATAAAATATAGAGAGATTTTTGCGCTGATACGCACAATGCATTACACCTCCAAATCAATACCAACTTCATTTATATTCTGGAACTCTCTTCTCACTCACATTGTGATCAAACTGTTGAAGTACTAGCGGCTCTTAACTCACCACCTATGGATCATAGCAAAAAAATGTTCATTTAAAAATCGTTGGAAATTTAGTGTACAACAAGAATGTACTGAGCTACTTTTGTCTTAGCATTCAACTCTGAGGAGAAAAAGCGAAAAATCTGTTATGTTTACCACGAAGGTGTGGGGGCTTATACGTAGTATAATGTTAGGGGAGCTACGGATTATCAATGTCGTGGATTTACCAGCGGATCTTATTTCTAATCTTCTTTGTGACTTATGTTTACAGGCGAACATCCGGCGGCCATACAACACGGCGGTCAAGCGCATCATCGGTCTTCGCATACGCATTGTGTAATATTCTGTATAACTTTGCTCATGTTAACTCCTTAACGATAATTGATACGTTAGCAAATATGTATTTTTTACACTTCCTCCAATTTGTACAGTATTATAAAGTTCCGAATGCAATCACTAAGCGCGCAAAATTACGTTACGAAGGTTTCGATTAAAAAAAAAGAAACCTTTTCAAATGTTACCATTTGTCGAAACTGAAAGTCGAATACGTTCGCTCGTAAATTCGACGAAAGCCTGTTGATTTTGTTCGAAGGGCTGTAGGATTATTTCGTAAAGGCTGCCGTGAAGCCGACTTCCTAATTGTGATATACAACGCGTTGTTTTGGTGTAATTCTTACCTACTAGTAGATACCGGTATCTACGATAACCCTCGGTAACGAGGATTCGTTCGTGTATACAGTAAATACTGATTTTATACGAGTCTGCAGTAAACGAAGGAGAGGCCTATTCTGTCTCATTTTCTCGTACACATTAACGATAATACGGTGCTGAATGGCGCCGTCGGTGACTCGTGTAGTGAGAAGAGAATGCATCAGCAATTGCTCTTTGCGGAGGGGAGGGAAGGGGATCAAATGTGTTCGCATTTGAATAAAAATGTTTCGAATACATGATTTTGAAACCAATATGAAGTCTCGTAAATTTTACCGGCCTTCGGGCTATAATTTAATTTTTTGAATCGAACCGGTAAGAGATTTTATCGATTTTCTTCCAAAAGTAAAATTTCTCTGGTTCGAAGAAACTTCGCGCAAAGTACCTACTTTTTCTTTTAATTTTTGATATCGTGTTATTCGCCCTTTTTAATAATTGTAAATTCTTTTTTTTTTTGGTTTTGTAATCGCGTTGTATAAACGAGCTAAGTTAACGAATCGTAATTTGTACAATATATCGAAAACTACCGTAGCTAATTGTTGAGAAAAAAAAACTAAATAAATTATAATTTATGAAAAAGTTGTAAATTAAGGTTGTAATTTTTTACGCCGTAAATGCCACGAAACTGCGTAAATTATGCGAACGCATTCGTTAAAGGTTTTGAAAATACAAAAAAAATCGTTATTTACATCGAAATGTAAATTATTTACAGTTGGTATTTTCTATCTGTAGGTTTCTACGTATTATGGTGCAGTACGTATGCGGGAAGTGGGCGATAATTTAGGGCGGGGGGTGTTGTAGACTTTTGTCGCAAACTGTATGTTTCGATTGGTGTACGAGGGTTTAGGTTTTTTTTCTAGCTCGTATCGATAAACGAGCTCCGATATTTATGGTAAACGGTTGGGTAGAGTTTTAGTGTGAAATTTATCGGAACAGTGTATGTTTAGGGGAAAAAAATTCGCGTGTAAATACCTATGTAACTATAACGTGTACAATAATAATTTGTTTACCAAGTTTATGTTTTGAACATATTTAATCTCGGTGTCTTTGAACCTTGCGAAAAGATTTGTTATATTCGATGTTTTGTTTTGGTTTTATTTTTTTGGTTTTGTTTTCTGTTTTTTAATCCTTTTATGTATTTATATTTATTCTATGGTTAAGTATTAAAATACGTATTTTCATTGTTTGTTACATTGAAATGAATATAATATCCGTAAGTAAATTGTTTTTTTGTTTTTTCTAGACTCAGTTCTCCTACTATAGTCGGTTCCCCCTTTATTTTCCATCCTCTCCACCGAACGCTTGCAATCTATCTTGCAGTGAGTAATATAGTGAAAGAGAACTCATGAAACCCGTTCCTCAACTTTTGACGGACTTATTGAGTTCAGGTGCAGATCTAATTGAGTGGCGCAAGCACCGTGCACATTGGCCATTTATAGCCCATGAATCAGAGCCCCATAGGAGCCTCAGCAGCTGATAATACAAGAACTTCTGTGCAGTTATGGAGTGGTGTCAATAAGGGTCCTCTTTGGAGTGCCAACTTATATGTAAATATAGCACTTTTATTAATAATATTTAATCCCATTCCATGTCGTACCTTCTACATTCTAAGTCTCTTTGATAGAGCACTCAAGGAATCTGACGTAGTAAGACTAACAAACCCTTAAGGGCTCTTTCTTCAACTTTTGCGTTGATGAACTGCCACATGTGCCCGTAACCAAGATAAAGGATTTTTTAAGGGAAGCATAGACAACCCTGCAGCAGAGTGTGCTTTGGGACCAATGGAATAAATTCCTACCATTTGAGCTGGGATTTTCCGGAAACCCAGTTACTCTGAAGCATCTTGCAGTCCAGAGCACTTATTATATACTACTAGAACCGAGCTAGCAACAAGCAAATGCCAACCCAAAAACGGTAATACATTACACAGATTTTCTCAGAACACTCATGACTAAATTCTTTATGCGCATGCGCAAATTTATTTCGCGCTAGTAGTTTGGCTTCAAATCAAAATAATAAAAAAGTGATAAAGAACTTCGAGCATCAGCAAAATATAAAGTTGTAACGTACAATGTTTCATCGCAGCTTTCCCACACGTAACTTGATCCATCTAGTATATAGTCAAAGGTCTATAGTCTCCGGAGAATTGAAGAAGGCATAGTTCTAGCATGGAGAAGTAAAAAAAAAATTAAAAATTGTTCAAAAATTAAAAAATCCTTTCCGATCAACAAAATAAAATTGACCATCTCCTTCACTTCCTCAAAATAACAAACTTATTTCAAAACATCTAACCCCAAAATTACTCGTGCCTCTGGCCTAGGCGGCAGTACACGGCACGTTAATCAAGGAGTCCAAGTCCAAGTCCAAAAAGAAAAAATTCGTTAAATAATAAGAATGAAGAATTTTCCACAATGGGAAAAACTCTGAATGAAAAATAAATGAATTTTTTAAATTAAAAAAACATACAGAAAACAAAAAAAAATGTTTAAAAACCAAAAATTACAAAATTTGATACTTGTATCAAAAAATTTCAAAATTTCAAAAATAGGAAAATATTTTGAAATTGAAAATCATTTGAAAATGAAACGGGAGAACAACGTTGAAAAATGAACATTCACTTCCCCCCACCCCAAAAAAAAAGAAAAACAATAAAAGAACGGAATAAAAATGCAAAAAAAGAAACACGTTGAAAAAACTGAAAATGAAAAATCATCATATGAAATGTTCTAAAATTAAAAGACCGAAAAAATGGAAAAATATTTGAAAAAGTTCAAAAAATTAAGAAAAAAGTTGAAAAACGGGAAAATCTAGGAAAAATTTAAAAAAGTCATAATATTTTAAATTGCAAAAATTGTAATAAAAGATTAAGAAAAAGAACAAAAATTGAATTTTTTTTTAAACTAGTAATAAACTGAAAATGAAAAACTTAATAAAAAACTGAAAGCAAATAGACCAATTAGGTATCGCTTATCTCGTCGTAAAATTTCTCCAAACCTTATTCTTTGTGGCATACGTATCGACCAGGTGACGAGCTGACGACTTCGTATAGACTCAGGCAAATATGACGGAAACACGATACCGATGATAATTAAACGTTGGGCGAATTCTTCAAAGGAAGATTAATCGATTTAAAAGTTGAAACGGCCGCGGGCGACGAGGAAAGATGCGACACGCGATATCTTCCCAATAATGGTTGTCGCAACAAAAGGAGAGGAATTAAAATCCACGAAATCGTCGAGATCTGCGTTTCAGGGTTGCTGGCGTACAAAAGACGATAAATAAAACGGTCGTCAGCGCTTTTTGAATGAGCGGAGGAGTCGGAGGAGGTTATAAGGCGTCGAAAAATTTTCGTCGGTAACCGACAATTTGGTAAATGGCGGTTCTCTTTTGAGAAGAGCACAGGGGGCAGCGGGTTTTAATGATAAAATTCGTTTTTAATGTAATCAAGCTCGCTTTTTAAGCCGGCAAACAAATCCGGTAATAGGCAAAGCGTGTACGGCAACGTTATCTCGGCAGAGATTAAAATTTCGTTTGAAATGCACAACAATGGAAAAGCCGAGTACAGATGGTTTTTACCTAATACAATAATGTTGAAATTAAATTATTCGTTACCTCTTGGCACATTTCGCGAAACTTGCTCTTGTATGGTTTCACAGTGGCACGGGGTAGGCATGAAATTCATCCGCGAATAAAATGGAAACTTTGTAAAGTTCTCGGTTTGGCGGTTTCCATTTTGGCGAAACTTGGTTAACATTTCGATAACTGCGAACGCACCGTGTATGTGAGGATTGTCGAGTGTAATTTTTACGACGACGTTATGTAATTTTACTTATAGTGCATGTGCAGGCGTGCTGGCATGCTGGCGTAACGATGATGCTCGTTGTGTAAAAATCACGTACCGCATGTAGTATGTAGTTAGTGTCGGATTATTGTAAAGAAATGTGGACGCTTTGAAAATACGAAAGGTCTTTTCGAAGACTGGCTGAAATTAAAAAGCACGGTGGGGTTGAGTAGACAATTATATCGTTGCGGTAGGTACTCTTCAATTTAAAAAGTGGATATACACATATGCTGAAGAGGGTTGAAACGCGTTTCGAAATTGTTCTTGTAGCGTTGGTAATTACTTCTCTTTCATTGGATTACTTCAGCGCGTTTCGCAGACTTGGTACTATTGTTTTGATTAGTTTCGTTTGAGTATATTAGGTCAAGAATTTCATTCTTCGACTCGCTGGTACTAAAAGGTAATAATTAGAAAAAAAATTGACAAGTATTGCCGCTTAATGGAAAGCTACGCAATCAACATAAAAATCGACTCTCAATAACCGTTGTTAAATTAATGAGAAATTAAAGCCAAGAGCAGTTGTGATGTTGTACTGAAAGAGAGAGTCTTTAATAGAGGCACATTAAGGCTTGCAGATAATGTGGTTAATTCCTATACCCAGATTCAAGAAGGCTAGAAAGTCCTCCATTTTCTCCAACATTATCTATGAAGGAGAATTTGAAATATCATTTTGTTTCTTGTCCTACATAATCATATGAATGTATGTTTACCAAGTTCCAGTCATTTGAAGGTCATCAAGCTTTGAGCTTTCCTATGAGTTGAGTATTTGGACTCACTTGGTCATATAACGCCATAATGGAAAATTTTTGACCTTTCTTTCAATAACATAATTGCATAAACTATAACTCAGCTGTTATTATATCAAAAAGAAGAAACATTAATGCACGTGTTCAATTTTAAACAAAAACCAATGGTTTCAAACATTGTTGTAAGAACGAACGTACGTTATTCCTGTTCTCGTTCTTGAAAACCCAGTCATTTGATCCTGTTCCTGACTCGTTCTATTCTTAATGCTTCAAGTGTTTTCACTTTCAATCTTTTATAATATTGTTCTCGTTCTTTTCTTCGTTCTTTCATCAATGCTTTATAGTCTCGTTATTGTTCGTTCTTCGACGTTCTTCGTTCTGTTCTCCTTCTTCAATATTTTTTTTAGATAACGTTGTGTTTACTGTTTATGTTGTTAAAATTGAAAGTTAATTAATTCAGATTAATTATAATGAAAAAAAATTACGTTCATTTGTAATGAAACATTAAAATTTTTAAATACCTAATAAAATTATGAAACGAAAGGTGAGGACTGAAATGATAAAAATAAATGAAATTCAGAATTTCACATATGCTAACTGCTTCACGAGGTATCAAGAGTTTATATAACGTGTAATGCACAAACATGAAAGATTGAGGGAAAGAATTTTATTATATGCAACGAAAATCAGACAAGTTCACTAAAGGAATCACAACTTTCAATAGAACAAAGAACAACAAAAAATTATGGGATTCTCGTTCTTGTTCTAGTACCGAAACGATCTATCAGTTTGAAAATATCCTGTTCTCGTTTTGTTCTTCGTTCTTCAAGCATATCAGTTTTATGTTCTTGTTCTTGATCTTATTCTTCAGGAACAATAAAAGTTCTCCGTTCTTGTTGTTCTTCGTTCTCGTTCTTGGCTTTGTTCGTACAACATGGATTCCAAACACATTTCACCACCTATTTATCAAAAATGTGGGTGGGGATGGAAAGAGCGATAAAGGAATCAAAAAAAAGTGATTACACATCTCCTTTTTGATATCATAAGATGACGGACACAATTCGGATTTCTAACGCAAGATGAAATGCTGTAACCTGTTCTTCATACTTATACCGTGCGTTCAAGTGATTCGGGTACAATCAGCGAAAAAATCTCTATTACAATTATTTAAAATTGTTTTTTTCAAATGCAGAGTAATTGTAATGCAGTTGAAATGAGTTTATCAGTCTTAGAATTCAATAAAGTAATTTTAAAAATATTTTTTAATTTAGAAATTGTTGTTTAATTCTTATTATATTATCAACAAACTGAGATTTTTGTGCTTATTGTACCCGAATCACTTAAACGCACGGTATAACCTGAGACACCCCTCTCACCCGCGAAAGTGATAAGCCCATATGAAAATTGAGCTGCACATGTTAACATCGCTCAGAAACAAATATTTCTTGTTTTCATTGGTTTCAATAAACATCAATCAAAATGTTTAAATAATTTTGTAAGCTATGGCGAAGTTGTGTAACATGCTTTAGAAGATCTATCTTTTTTGGCAAGTACCTACCATTGCCAAACTACTCAGATGCTGTCACTATCGAAGAAAGCAGACCTCTCTCATGAAAACATGAGGTTGCAGACGGTTCACCTATAAAATATCTTTAAATGTAGAGGATTCAAGGAACCTCTTGAAAAAGATTTATGATTCCAATGGGCTCCCAAAAAGGAAATTGAAAGCTTTCATGAACAAAAATTATACGTTGAAAAAAAGTATGCATCATTTTCTTCGCATGATAAACTCGCCATGAAGTTCCCATTCTTTATACCGCTTCAAGAAACTACGCAGACCACCAACTCGACACATCCGTAGATTTCTGTGCGCCACAAGCAAACTTCGAAATAACACCGATTCCGTGTTCACTTTGTAGAGCTTAAAAGTTGTAAAATAATTTGCATTTCAAATCTCCGAAGTATCATAAGTTAAAACTAAACGAAAGCAGATCCTTGTACTTGGACGTTTTATTATTTAACAATCGCACTCGACTTACTACTACGTGCATACAGAGTTATAAATCTAATTGCAATTAGCGACGAATGAAATTTAGCAGACGTAAAATTCTCAAGCGCGAGAAGTATATCGTTGATTTTGCGTGCAGTATAGACAGAAGTATAGTTGGCCGGTTACCACGCTAATTTAACATTTTACGATAGCGAAAATTCGCGCAATTAACTGACGAGGGTTGTAATTTAGCTCGGTATAACTTTCGTGCCATATACCGAGCTCGCAAGAGGTTTGGTGTGGAATTGGACGGCGTTACATGACACCAAGACTGATATAAGGCTGAGTTGCGATTGTTCTAAAGTGGAAATATAACGTACTGTAGGAAAACGTAAATATTACAGCCCTGCAAATGTGTGAAGGCTTGCTATAAATTACTGAAAAATTAGCACCGATAAATCACCTATTTATTACTAATAAGTTACCAGTAAATTACCAATAAATTATTTGTAAATTACTGATGAATTACCAGTAAATTACAAACAAATTACGAGTAAATGACAAATAAATGAATAATAAATGAAAGGTAAATTTCCATAAATTTTTCGAATAAACAAATAATAAGCATAATTACTAGGAATTTCTTGTAAGCTAAAATTTTTCGCCAATTTCTTTGAAAAGCCGTTTAATATCATCGATTATCAAATTCTGTCCCAATTTCTTAGAAAAACTGTTTAATAGCATTGATTATGAACTCTTGCACCTTTCTTCGAAACATTCCAATGAAAATATTACAATTTTTGAAACATTTCAATATAAATATTAGTTATTCAAAAGTGTAACTATAACCAATAATATAGGCCAGGGGCGTGCTCACCGTGTAACGACTCAGGATAATATCCTGGGGCCCCGAGGAGTGGGCCCCTTTGGAGTGAAGGCCTCTTTTAGCGTGACAAGAAGTGTAATTAAGTCGTACAATTCGGTAGAAATAAAGGTTATACTCGTAAAATAGTAAAAAAACTTCATCAAATTTATCTTAACGCACTTAATAAATTCAATTCAACTCAACTGCTTAAGTATACTTAATATTGGTAGCAGGTACCCATTCATCGGGAAATTTTTACTTATACTAAGAGCAGTGATGAAACTAGCAAAACTAGCGAAAATAAGGTGTTTATGGCTTTACAAATTTTTAATATGATGACCACATATGATTAGAAATCACATTTTGCAAAAACTTTTTAAATTTACAAGGCCGTATGCAATGCATATTACCGATTTCCTCAGCATCCACAGGGGTTTGAACCCTTATAAACAGCTGAAAGAAAATGATTAAACATTCTTATAGGAATTTAGGGTAAATCAATTTGCTATAGGATTTATTTACTTGTGTCAGTTATTGTAAGCGAGCAAATTTCAAAAAACTGAGTTAGGGGGTTCAAAGCCTCGTAGGGGGCTACGCATCACGGCTACATATGGGGAGTTTAAGTATTTTGTTCACTCTTATACTCTTGACCAACATCCCGAAAATCTGCTCGATAACCGCTAATATAAGTTTCTGAATAATCTTACACTTCAGTTTTTGAAGACAGGAAAAAAACAACCAAACTTTCTTGAAGAAAATTTAGTGTAGATAATTTTTTTATTAGCCATTTTTTCGTATCTCTCCTTAAAAATCTATGCTCAAAAAATGATAAATCATTATGCTGCTTAATGCGTCTTCTTCAAGATCTCTTCACTAACTTATGATGAATTGTAGAAAAAATGTAATGCAATATTTTTACGAGAAATTTGGTGTAGAACAATTTTGTGTGGTAAGAATTTTTTCGTATTTGACACTGTAACCAAGAAAAATGCAAAAAACTCCCCTAATGTACAACAATTTAGTCATTTTACTTAATGGGCCATCTTCAAAGTTATTTTGTTGTCGAACGGTGAATGATATAGAGAAAAATGCGTTAGGCATAATTTGTAGGTAATTTGATGTAGATTAAGGCTATACTTTTTGTTTACATTTTGACAAGAAAAGGTTCGTTTTGAACGTCAACTTCAATCGGTTATTTCTTCCTAAAAACGCGATATAATTTATTCCGACCAGTTTTATTTTATTTATTAATGTTTTAAAAAGACCTGACTTTTAAGATATTTTCGAATATTTCCTTTCCTTTTGATTTAAGAAGAGTTAAGTGGGTGAGAATTTGCGAGATATGGCAAAATTTTAAACGTTAATCATTCGTTTTAGAAATGACATACCAAAAATTTCTCGAAATACAAGTCTTAATCTAATTCTAAAGAAGGTATTTAAAAAAAGAAATTCGAAAAAAGTTGAATTTCCATTAAGAAAAAACTGATCAAAAATTGGAAATTTTTGTTGAAATTGGTCGAAATCGTTCGCTATAAGTACAACTCTTTGATGTATTCAAATCTTGAACGATCATTAAAATCGCACAAGTTCGTTCAAAAACGTCTCATCAAAATGTAAACATGAAGTATCCCCTTAATTAATTATATATCTAATTTACTTGTATCAGTCATTGTGAGTGAAAAAATTCAAAAACTAGCTTTTGGGGGGTTCTAACTCCCCTAGGGGGCCACACGTCACCGCTACATGAGGGGAGTTTGAGTGTGTTGTTTGTGGTATTACTCCTGACAACTATACCAAAAATTGGCGTAATAACAATTATTGCCCAAAACGACCCAAATTATATCTAGAATGCCTGGATGCAGGAACGTACTGAAAAGAGGGATGTGGGAGGGGATGAGCTCCTCCTTGGCTTCTGAAAGGTTGGTAAATTTGGAGTTTTAGCGTGAAGTTGGTGAACTTGACCACTAGCACTAATAAGTACCTAGTATCAAAAATAAGACAGATAAATATTTCCTTAAACAAAGTATTGCAGTTATTGAAATTGCCAGCTTTTGGAATTTACCAACTTGCCAATTTTTATATGAAAGTGGAAAAAATTTCTTTCGCGCTTCGCGCGTTGTATTTCTTACGATTTTAAAAAAATTTGAAGGGGGCAAAAAATTACAAAATAGCTTAAAATACTAAAATTTAATAATATTAACCATGTGTGGAAGATAATTTATCAACTTGTATAGAAGATGAAAAAATTTCTTTGTTACGATTTTAAAACATTAATTTTAATTTTTAATGCAGTGTACTTATTTTTACCCATCATACCAGTAGGATGATGTTCTCAATAGAGTAATGTGTAGAATGACATTTCGATTGTTTTTTCTTTTAGGCGTTGTACGAGCATCATAAGTATCATTCAGGACTACACCTATCGTTGAAATTTACCAAGATGATACATTTTTTTAAATACTAATTTCGTATTATCGATGAAAAATTGCCAATTTGCTGAAATCAAAACATTTTAACGTTGGAGCAAAAAAAAAAAATTAAAAGTTGGCAACTTCTTGTTTTCTTCCCACCCCCCCCCCCCCCTGAAGAATGTCCTTAGTACGCCGCTGCTTGGATGTTGACTAACAAAAACAAAAAATTCCAAAAACAATTATTGTTTAATGAAATAGTTTAATGTTAAGTAAAAATCGATGTTATACCTATCAAAATTTAAAAAATTTTAATTCTCCATATTAAAATTTGTTGCTTCTTCGGTTAGCTTTCCAATTCACTCAAAAAAAGTTAAAAAATTTTAACGGGGGGGGGCCCACGGACTCTTAGGGCCTCTTCAAGATATTTATCCTGGGGCCCCCAAATGGCTGAGCACGCCCCTGAATATAGGTAACTTAGAAATAAGGTTTATTCGGCTCCCTTTGAATCATCAATAAAACAAAAATCCCGATACTAAAAATGTTTGAATTAAAAATTTGGAGTGATCTTCAAATTTTCATCTGGAGGTGATTTCGAATAAAAAAGAAGAAAATGTACTGTCTTTTTGACTAATTAGAGATACTTGATTTCATTTGAAATTCTTCGTTTTTTTCACAATTCACCTCTCCAGATCCATTCGAATCATCGAATGACTTTTTTCTTAGGAATAAGTAAAAAATTAATTAATAAATAATAAACCAAAAAAAAAATAAGAGAAAGATTTTAATTTGAAGATTTTTGACTACAACTTACCTTTCAAGTTTGATTGGACTGGATCGATAAACTGACGACATAAATGTATTTCCTTCATCAGCAATTAGAGTAGATATTGAATGACAGAATAAAAAATAAAATGAGGGTCGACAGAAGGAATACCATGCTCCTGTCAGTTATTAACTGAGAAACGACCTCGTCAAATACATTTAGATTTTTTTGATGTTAGAGAAGTCCTTTCGAATAATAGAAAATTCCAAAGCAAACCGATCAAACAATTTGGGGTGAAATTTGATAGAAGTCTAATAAACCATATCAAGTCAACTTGTGTTCGAGCCACACGAGAGTAAACATAAATTGTTGGACGTGGAATTGGATTTCATCTGGACAGCAATTTTGAAATAAATCAATATAAGGAAAGGCCTACAATTTTGAAAAAAAGTTGTTTTTCATCGTTCGCAATTCATAATTACTTGATGACTGTTAATCAATTAGTCAATTATGTAGTAGGTACCTAATTAATTTCTTTGGGAAATAATACGATGAAGATTTCACAAGAAGAAACCTATATGTATTAATAATTGGTTATGATCCAAAAAGAGAAAAAAAAAAGGGAAAAAAACGATTACCTCGAACACGAAAATCAACAATTCGCCAGGTCATCGAAAACGATTAACTCGGCTGGGAGCGCAATGTAGGAAAAAGGAAGAAATCCATTTGGAAGTTATTTCCGTTCAATTACAAAAAGGGTGTAAAAAATCGTCGATTAATCGGCGAACGAGGCCTTTAACAAGCAGTGACGGGGCGATAACGATATGGGGTGGAATATCGTCATTACTCGTTTGCCTCCACCATCGTAACATCGATCGTATGTAATTACTCAAGAAAATATAATTTTTGAAATTGCCTTACGTGATTTTAGGCCGTTTGTCGGGCGTAATTATTTTACTATTTGGCGCGTTTTGCTTTTTTAATTAATTTATGCAAATTAAAGGAAACAACGGGGGCTGATTTAGTGGTACAATTTTTATCGGTTTAATCCTTCAACGTATCAAAATTTTTAATCCTCCTCGTACGAGTTCCGAGGTTCGTGAGTATTTTTAATTTTTCAACTTTAAATGTAACGGGGTTAATTTTTTACTGATACGGTTGGAGCCCCAATCGATAGTTCAGTTATACCTTTATTTGTATAAAAACCAGCTAGCAGATAATAAAATTTTATGTTCGCGTAAATTTGGCCAGCTTCGGCGACGAAAGTTTTTCTTTGTTGACATAAAAAGAATTTGCGAATGCTAATTCACGAACGGCTGTTTTCGCGCATAGATATAAGTAGCGAAAAAATTTCACCCTCGTGGAACTTTTTACCAACAACACTAAATAATAGAGAGCGCATTTTTAATAATGAATTTAAAACGTTTGTTTCTACGTTTCGCAAAACGAATCACGTTTTATAATTTTTCATTGGATTATTTTAGTAAAAAAAATGAACTTTTCCCTTGGCGTTTTTCCCTCCGGGTAAGGAAAAATTTCGCGCTAGTATTCTACCTGGAAATTATGTTTTTTCTGATTTTCTTCGTTATGTCCATCTCGGTCTCGGCTTGTTATCCGCTTTGTCGGATTTTCTTCTTTTTTTTCCCCGCTCGCACGTTAAATCTCATTTCGGTTGCGAGATTTAATGATGTTTACTTTGTTTCTCGTTACCAGGCGCCGCCGCCGCGGAAATTAAGATAAACCAAGCGGCTCGGCGGTTTTATAATGAAGAAAACGCCGCGCGGAATTGCCCCTTCGTAAATCCTCTGCCAGACGAGAAAACTTAATAAAATTCTGACTGGTGAATCTACCTAGTGAAATGAGCGAGTTTCATAGTGAAGAAAAAATCGCTTACCTATATTAGAAATACGATAGTTATTTAACGGTGTGTAAATATTGAATGTTTAAATACCGGTTTTCAGCCAAATTTTCAGATTTAAAAAAAAAACTATTATCTAGCTTATCTGGTTTTAATAGGTGAAGTTGATATTAGAATTGGATTATATGTAAACTAGTAGGCCCGTTGCGACATTGTCGCAAAATAATATTGTAAAGTTATGAAGGAATGAAGTAAGAACCAATGTTCTCATGTGAATATTAGAATACTGTCTTTCTGATATAGCTTGAGACTTTTCAATATCGCAAAGTTGAGTAAAAAGCGCAACAATTTTTACAATTCCATTATGTGTATAAAATCAATAAATAATACCTAGTGTTCATATTTAGAATCCTGATAGAATGGTTGAAGTGGTAAAGCATAAAAAAAATTCAGTAAAAGAGTAAAATATGTATAATTAAAGCGAATAAAATGGTCCAGTTGCGACATTGTCGCTACAGTACTTCGAGCATTCACACATGAAGGCCAGTCCAAAGTCCAAACAATAAAAGTGAAGTGGAATTATCATGTAACATTTTGAGAAAAATACTACTAATGAAAATATAATTTTCATTGGTAGCATCAGGTCTGTAATAACGGATCGTTTAACGTTCCGTTCTCGATCTGGTATCCATTCCTGGGTCATTCCATTACGTTCCAACTTTGAAGGTTCCGTTTCCTTACATTTTATTCTGTTCTTTACCTCCTTTTCAGTTCGAGTTGATAAAGTTATGAGTTTAAGTTTCGTCTTATTATTATTATTTTTTTTTATCGATGATAGACAAACAATCAAATTTCAATTTCACATCAAAAAATTCACATTGCACTGGACTTGTACGGTATTAGGAACAATTTTGCCAACATTCAAATTTCAAAAAATGAAAACAGTGTAAAATAACGGACCACTAACAAAATTGATCCGTTACGTTCCCTTACGTTCAGTTCTCAAAAATTTCGTTTTGTTATGTTCCATTCCATTCCGTTACTGAAATTAATAAATTGCCCGTTACGTTCTGTTATTCTGTTACGTTCCATTACCGTTATTACAGCCCTGGGTAGCATTTTTCTGAAGAATAAGGCAACGAAATGATTTGAAATTAAACATGTTTTAAAGTCTTTGTTTGAGGGCGCTTATTTTTCATTTCTTTTTTTTTATATCAACTTTTTCGCATTTACCTACTTATTTTCCTAAGCACTGCCTCAATGACAGCATAACTTTGGGTAAGTTTCCCCGTTGCGGCCAGGGCTCAAAATCCTTAATGCGAAAATCTGAAAGATTGAAATCCGAAACTCAGAAATGATTGAAAATCAGAAACGGAATCCAAATCCGTATCCGAATGGAAAATCCGTTTCATTTTGGATCGAAGTTTTGCTCTTTTCAGGCTTTTTTTAAAAACGTTTTAGAGGGCAAATTTGTTACCAATTTTCGCTTTTTTTTCTTATATTGCTAATATTTTATAATAATTGAAACTTTTTAGCTCTGCATGGTACAAAATTGTCAAATTTAATTTTCTGTCCCAGTTAAAATTTAAAAAATTGAAAAAAATCCAAATCCGATACTAATCCAATTTTGAATCCGAATCCAAAATGGAAATCTGAATCCAAAAAAATTGAAATTCGAATCCGATTCAAATTTGAATCCGTATCCAAAATTCAATCGAATTTTGAGCCTTGGTTGCAATGTAGTCGCAACAATCGTATCACCAGCATTGAAAGTTGAAATACCAATACCAATGCCATACTGGAACAAATACTGAGGTATTGGAATTATTGCAGATTTAGGATAAATGCGGACGCTGTATGTGGTATTACCAGTATTGTACTAACTGCTTTGGAAGGTAGGATACTAAATAATTATCAATACCATACCAATTGCGTTGAAAGTTGAAATACCAATACCAGCACTGTACCAATTAATGTAGGATACCGAATACCAGTACCATACCAACTGCGTTAAAAGTAGAAATACCAATAGTCCAGGGACTGCGAAGGGGAGGTGGTCAAGTACCTCCACCTCCGCCTCCTACCTCCAAAAAATGTAGTACCTCCTGGATGTACCTCCGAGATACCTCTGCGGTACTTTCTGGAGTTGAGAGGTACCTCCAGAAAGTAAAAAGTACCTTCAATACTATTATAGAAACTTAGAAAGTATTGAAAGGTAATACAATAACATTACCTTTCAGTTTCAATACTTTCTATAATTATTGTAGGTACTTTTTGCTTTTCAGAAGTACCTTGGAGGCACCATAGAGGTACCCCTTTGAGGTACCCTCGAGGCACCTCAGAAGACCTTAGTCAAAGTGACCCCCCTCCGCCTCTTACCTACAAAAAATTTCATGTAACTCAACTTCTGAGTACCTCCATCTCCGGTAAAATGGATACGTCCAGGCGTCCTCCTACCTCCGCCTGCACCTCCACCTCCGCAATACTTGATAGGACACAATATCAGTACCATTCCGACCCCTTTGGAAATTGAAATATAATACTGATGCTATACCGACCAAAAAGAACACCGAGGTACCAAGCTCTGTGTTTTTTTACTCTTTTTCCAAAAAAAAAATTATTTCAAAAAGTATTTTTTTCAAAAAAGAATTTAGTTTGAATCATGCTGAAATGAGTACCTATTAAGAAGATCATAGAAAGAGCTTTACCCGTTGTTCGTTGTAGAACCCATTTTTATAATATCCGCAATAAAAAAAAAAAGAGTTTTTCTGAAAAATAGTTTTTCAACATATATTTTGATGAAGAAAACCTAAAATAAATATAGAAAAATTCAAAATTTCAGAATCTCATATAGGACTCTGTTCGCACTCAAAATTCATACATAATGAAAAGGAAACCCCAAAATTCATATTTCTTATTCTGCAAACTTTAAATAATATCATCAAAATAAAAGGCGAAGAGATGGAAAAATTATGAAATGGACACCTATTAGTTTTCATGATTCAAAATTTTGTTACTTTCGGAAATTGGAAATCGACGCTAACCAACGCTCTATCTCTTAAAGCAACAAAATGAGGATCCCACCTTAAAAGCCTCTAATAAAATTCATGTAAAAAATTTTATTTAGTTTGAAACATAAGATCAAGTTTTTGAAAATCTGATAAAACATTTTATATGTTTTGAAACCTTTTTTAATACATATTTCTTTATCACACAAAAAAAGTAAAAAACAAAAAATGATTATGCTGCTGAAAAGTGTAGGTATTAAGAAATCTGTTTAAAAAAAAAATCGCTGAAATGGAAACTGATATTGGATATTATTTAGAATATTGCCAGCGTTGGAAAATAATTACAATAATTATACAAAAAAAAAAAAAAAAGAAATTTAAAAAATGTAAGTAACAGCAAATAGAACACTTGGCTAAGAATTCAACTCATTTGAAAGATCTAACCTTGCTTTGTTTTAAAACAAATTAGGTAGGTATTTAGTATAAATATGAAGTATTAAATTCCGCAAGCTGTCATACCGTGCGTCCAAGTGATTCGTATACAATCAGCGAAAAAATCTTTTTCCAATTACTTAAAATTGATTTTTTCAAATGCAAAGAAATTGTAATGCTGTTGAAATGAATTTATCAGCCTTAAAATTCACTGAAATAATTTTAAAAATGATTTCTAATTTAAAAATTATAGTTTAATTCTCATTATGTTATCAACGAATCACTTGGACGCACGGTATAATATAATGTTTCAAAGAATCCTCTCTTCGCTATGTATGTATACTATAATAATACGATGAGAAAAATTTAATCAACATCAAACTTGAAATTCACTAATCCGTCAAACGTATATTAAAAATAACAATCCCTTCGCTAAAATATCGTGTAGAATGGTGAGAAAAATAAAGCAAACCCTTAGAAAATCTCGTAGAATAATAATAGGTAGTTGACCAAAAATTAAAATGTTAATGCTAAAAGAACGAAAATTTTAGATTTACTCTTCATTTAACTTGCGTTGGACGCGAAGTCACGAGCTCACGACCCAATATTATTACCTGATTTTTATTGATCATTCTATCAAGAAAATTAATGGCTAGAAGAATTCAAAAAATTTTAATTCTCGAAAAGAAAAAAAAATACAGAATAACGAAAATAAAACACGAAAAACAAAAAGCGCTCCAAAGTCACTGAACCGTGCTATGATGCGCACATACGTGCGCTGTACGCACGCCACACCGACATACGTAGAGAATCAACCAATTAAAAATCGCTTCAAACGTAAGTAGGTAAAAAAAAAATAATGATAGGAAGACTAACGCTGGCTAAACTCGCGACGCCAAAGGTCGATGCTGCCCTAGTTTTCTTTATAACATTAGAAACCCCATCTCAGCGAGTCCCCATAGGAATAAAATTTCACAGAATTCTTTTAGTATAATAAGGATTTTTACTGAGTCTCGAGAAAAAAAAAGTAACCTGGACCCGTTGCGCGACCTGGTCGCTCGGATTGTAACGCAGTGCGTTCAACATTGAAAATAAAAAATGTATCGATTTCATTATTTATTTTTATGCATAATATCAAGTTCAGATCATGAAGAATGAAGCGCAGGGGCTTTATTTTTCCAATTTCATTTTTCAATGATTAGGTTTACTGGTTTACATCCCATTTTTGTGATTGTAAAAATTGTGACTATGTATATCCAACGTTAAAATTTAATTTATGTATTAATGTATCATGTGAAAATAATTTTGGTAAAATTAAATAAGTAATATATTTCCTCTTTCTTATTAAGTTGGAGTTGAGCCTTAAGAAAAAAGAGTATTTTTCAGTTTTTTTCATTTTGTGAATCCAGCAGCAATCTTTGACCGAAAAATTATTCACTGATTAGTATCAGTATTAATTGAGCCTAATTATACCTCCTAATCTGTTACTTATTACTGAGCTAACTTCATGTTATTAAATAATTACAATTTCCTATACACATTTCAACCCAGTCGGCTAATATAGTCTCACACATTCAGTACAGCCGATTCAGTGCTTCAAAATAAGTCGATTATTAGCCCACCCTATGTGTATGTACTTAGTTGTACATCACATAGTTGGTTATGGCAGTGCTTCGGAAAATAAGCAGGTAAATGCGAAAAAGTCGATTTTATAATAAAGAAATGAAAAAATTGGAAAAACAAATGCTCCAGTCCCTACATATCGGTACCTACTTTAGTACCTAATATTTATTTCTTTATTTCCTGGACTTCATGAGTTAAGTATAATATGATCGAGTAGATGGATTCTGTTATTACCTATCACAAACTTCAGTCTGATTTAGTTAGGTATGTGTCGCGTTAATAGATTCTGTATTACCTATCAAACTATCACTGAGTTCAGTCTGATTAGATACATTGGTTCCTCGTTTTCGTTGAAGTATTTCAAAGTATTTCATTAGTAGGGCTAGGATTTATATGCAAATGCTTATCTGAATGCGCTATGACAGATACAGTATATCAGCGTTTTTTTTTGCAATTCATGCATTTTAAAGCCGAACTGCAAAATTTTTTAGCACATATTTTTGTCTATATGACCATAAAGGCTTATAAATGCTTATTTTTGACAAAAAATAGCTAATAAACGTTTTTTTAGAGCTTATTTAAGTGGTTTGCGCATATTTGAACAAAAAAAGACAAAAAATCGACATAAAAACTCAAATTTCCATTGTTTGATAAAAAATGACTTGTTAGTTTTTTAAACAAGTTTTTTCTATCTATTTGTTGTTATTGATAAGATGATAAATCTAATATCAATGAATTTTGATATGTTATGTTTAAAAAAATTGTTGAAATAGGCAAACAATTTTTGATGTTTTTCTCACTTAAATAATTCAATTTGAACTTTGTAGGTAATTTAATCGGATTTTTGCATTCTGGTTGAAAATACCTGTATTTTGATATGCCGCATGATGCATTTTTAAACCGCTTATTTTTGCTTTTTTGACACTTTTCAACTGCTTTTTATAAGCGCTTATAACTGTTTTTTTAGCGCATATAAATCCTAGCCCTATTCATTAACATAAGTCGATTTCAACTCCTAAACAATGTTTGAAGTAAACAATGGATTGGGAACTAGTATCTGTTTTCAATATTTAAATTTATTATTAAAAAATGGGATAAATATTTCAGATTAAATTAATGTCAATCCAAATTAAAGGTAACTCAATTATTGAAAATACAATTAAGAAGAAACACATCATTCTACTCTCCTCTTATAAATATAGTGATTAGGTACTTCTACCTATCTAAAACCCAAAGAAGAAATCCTTCTCAGTTAGGTACCCATAATTTTGTAAAAAAAAAAAAAAAAAAAAAAAAAAAATCGGGCTGGTTTATTATGTATAATTATATAAATGCATATACACCTTATCATACTATATTGCTATAAAACCACATCTCATGAAAAAAAAAATTATCACTAGCAAAAGTTACACTTTCTCCACCATCGAGATGAACGATTAGGCTTAAAAGAATTGAATTTGACCTATTTTGTTTTTCATTAATTAAAAACTAAAGTCGAGAAAAATGATTTCCGAATTTTAGTTAGATTTTACCATTCTTAATCATATATTTAAAAACAAATTTGCATTATGCTTTTAATGCCTTCTATACAAATAGGGCATAAATGCAGTACTTCAGCACAAGCGTAGCAAGTTAGTGCGTTCCTACAAGTTAGCATTAATATATCCTATCTTGTAAGAGTAGTCATCCGTAAATAATTGAAACCCCGAAATATTGGAATTTTTTCCGTTGTCCCGCGTAACTTACACTACTTATAGCCTTATAGGCACCACTCATAACCTGCGAAATGACGTGCTTATCAGTTGCGAATATATCTTCAATATTTTCATGCTCGCTAGAATCTATTAAACGAATAATGGCTAGTAAACGTCTGAAGGTTTATTTTTTGCTTTAAAATCTTATTTTTTGTGACACAAATACCGTACCTCGAAGCGCCGAGTCAACCACCGTCTTAAACTTGTAAATGAATTAGCGTTTTGTATGCTTCCTCTAAAAAAGCCAATAGCTCGCGTTTTATTGCAGGTCCATCCGCTTCTTAATTGTTCGTCGCGCTTTGTGTGTGTTATGCAGACACCGCATTTACAATAGTAGCCTATCAATGCGCAACCTTCGCTACATGTTCACTGATTTTTTTTGGTATAAAAGGGGTTTTGTAGGTTTTTGCCTAGACTAAACTATCCGATTGGGTTAAGAGGATAAATACGGAAAATTTGTCTCGTAGAAAGATGAAATTTTGATGAATGAGTTGATTCATAAATGTCTAGTTAATACAATACAGATGAACATTGAACATACAATATTTGGGTGATTTTAAGAATTAAGAATTTAAGAACACCTGTCCAAAATCTTGTGACTGCGGGCACCTCTCGACCAATGACCAGTCTTGCGAGAGCATAGATAAATTAATAATTAATCAATTGAAAATAGCGTCACATACGTACTTATCACTTTATTAAGAGATGAACCGTTATTACTTTATTGCCGTAATTTTTTCATTCTGATTACTTTATCATCCTCAAAATGTTAATCTACCTATATTTTTGGAATTTATTACTCCATTCCACTTCACACATTCGCTATTTTCCAATCTACAGCCTTCTTCTAATGATTTGAATGAATTGGATTTTGTATTCGTATTCACAACCTCTTTGGGGCAGAAACATCGTCGTGTTTCATCGGTACCTCCAATGACAGGTTTATAATAGGTAGATATAACCTCTAGAAATCAATCTCTCACTAATATCGCTCATTAATTTATTTAGGTTTTCCACCCCTACCATAAAGATATTGGGGTCGTGCAACAGATGTCTGCAAAAAAGAGAATACTGATGTAAATTTTATTAAACCAGCCATTAAAACTTATTTAACATCATCTTCTATAATTTTTTATAACTCTTTAGCTTCATTTGTATAATGCTAATTAATACACGTACGAGTGTACCGCTGATTCACAAATACTCAATATAATCATTTAGTCTAAAAATGATTGACTTTCATTATAATTCACGAATCACAGCAGCGTTAGGTATATCATTTACCTATATCAAACTGTAACCAATTCAGTCCACAGTCGAACTGGTAAAAATACCATTTTTGCCATTTTGCCTCTTTTGTCACAAATTACTAATTATAAACTTTTATAACTGGGGTTGCGACTTATCAAAATGAGTTAAAATTTCATGAGCAATATAAAGATATTGTTGAAAATGTAATTTGAGCATTTCTGAGCAATTTTGAGTTAAAATTAAGTCGATTTTTGAGTATTTTCAAAAAATTGTTGCGTGACCCATCAAAATGGATTAAAATTTCACAAGCAATAAAATTGGTGAAAATGCAATTTGAGCCCAAAATTAGATCGATTTTTGAGTAGTTCAAAAAATTGGCTTATGACCTAAATTTTTACCAGAAAAATTTTTGAGAATTCTGAGCTCAGGATAATTTTTGAGTATTTTCACATAATTGGCATGCAACCTATGGTAGTGCGGTAAAATTTCACCAAAAATTCAAATATGTCAACGAAAATTTGTTTTAAATAACTTTTGAGAATTTTAAGTGCTGTCCAATTTTTGAGTGATTCATAAAAGTTGGGTAGAATTCCACCAAAAATCCAACAATTTCAACCAAAATTTTTAAACAGCTTTGGTAATTTTAAGCACATGTCAGTTTTTGACTATATTTTTTAGCAAATTTTGACCAATAAAAGTGGGGTAGAATTTTGTCAAAATTAAAAGAATATGAAACAAAAAAATGTTGAGCACTTTTGAGTTTTCCATGAACTTCAGCTTAATGGGTGTGGAATGAATCTACATATGCATTGAGTTCGTTTTTTTTGTCCCGCATAGCTAATCGCACTTACAGAGCCTGTTTTGATCTAAAAATGGCTGAATCTGAGAAAAAAATCGCGCATCAAGGGCGCTAACACCCCATTGTGCTCGTTGTCTAAGGAAGTTGACATAAATTTGAAGTAAGTGGAGTGTCCGCTACCAGACTGTATTAACATTTTTTGTCTTTAATTAAATTTAATAAATGGGAAAAAACTGGGGTTTTAGGCTCCAGCTCTCTCTTTTTTTGGGACTGTGACACCCATACATACAAAAAAACGAACTGATTTTTTGTCCCTTAAAAAAGCACGCTCAATGAACACTTTACCAGTTGGACTGGTTAGTATGTGTGGTTAATAAGTTGGTAGGTAGGTAGGTAGGTAGAAATCAAAATATATAATACCTACTACGAATACGAAAATTGAATTAATATTAACTATAATTCCAATTCAAGGGGCCTATTTAAAAAACCAAAAACTACAATTATATCGATACTAAAAAGTGCAAGTACTTGAAATCGGACCTAGATACAGGAACATACCTATGGCAAAGTTAACTTATAGAGAGGAAACTAATAAAAAATTTCTCAATTAAAAAAGCAATAAGTTGAAAACAGGTACATAAATGACAGCTCGTTGTGTTGTCATAATTTTTCTTTTCATTTTGTTCACCAACTTTTTGCCAATTTGCTCTCTCAACTAAATGAGGGGTGAAACCCCGCTATATACCTGGGTAGGTACCACAAAATTATGAAAATGTTAGTGTAGGTGTAATATTTGGTTAATTTTAGACTTCCTCATTACTTCCATCAACGGTTAGAAAATTTTTGAGGCTCAAAAATTCCTGTTGATTTTTTCCATTACTTTTTTTTTTTTTTCATTACTAGCTGGTAAACAGTAGTCTTTTCTACCAAATCTGAGCACTCATATTATTTCAGATCCCTAATATTGCTTCAATAATTTACCTGCTAATTTAAAATGGAAAGTGCAACTATTGCAACTTACAAGCTGTATGCAAGTAAGAAAATGAAAAATATTTTAAAAAGGTAAAAAATTTCAAGTTTAACAAAACAAATTACAGCTCTCAGTGCGTGGAGTATTTGAATCGGCTTCTTTGCCTAATAACCAACTTCTTTCAAACCACCGAATCGGCTAATGAATAACACTGTGTACCTGATAGAACTGCATAGAGTGGACTCATAACCGACTTGGTTCAGTGGTGAAATGCATTGAATTGGCTAATAACCGACATGTTTAGAACTTTAGAAGTATTGAGTTGGCTATTAACCAATTCGGTGTAATAATACTATACAGCAGAGACACAGTCGGCTAATAACTGACTTGGTGCAACATTTAAATTCATTGAGTCAGCTAATATCTAATAACGACTTTTTTTTTGAAACACTGAGTCAGCTATTAACCGAATCTGTATAATGTAACTACATACCTAACTCAGGTTTAATGTTCAAAAAATGCATTAAGTAGGCTATTAACCGACCATATACATATAAGGCGGTGCTTCAGAAAGTGAGAAGGTAAATGCAAAAAAGTTGATTTTAAAATAAAGAAATGAACAAAATGGAAAAGAAACGCTAAGCGCCCTCAAACAAAGTGTCTAAAACAATATAAGCATTATAATTTCAAATCATTTCGTTGCGTTATTTTTGAGAAAAATGCGATCAATGAAAATAGGATATAATTTTTGTTGGTCGCATTTTTCTCAAAAATAACGAAATGAAATGATTTGAAATTATAATAATTATATTATTTTAAAGACTGTGTGAGGGTGCTTAGCATTTATTTTTCCAATTCTTTTATTTCTTAATTTTAAAATCAACTTTCCGTATTTATCTACTTATTTTCCAAAGCACCATCATAATGCAACTAAATAGAGTCAAACTAGCATGAAAAGATAAACGCATCCAACACATTTCACGCGCATTTATATGGTAGCACTGATTGTTGCGACCGGTCACCGCAAGGTCTATAGCTACCTTTTTATTCTCGAGAATAAGGCTCACTGGTATAATAAGATATGAAAACAAACGAGTTCACATTCGTCTTCAGGAACGATAAGTTCGTAAACTTGACCTCTTCAGCAGAAGTGAAGAACTGACGATTTTCTAATTTGAAAATGTGGTCACACTGATTCAGAATGTCCCCACTATAGTTGTAACCATATTATTGGTGGTAATTGCGCGTTAGCTGTCCTTGAAAGAAATACGCTACATAGCGTAAAAATGCTGAATTACGCTAAATTATGCTCAATTCTGGAAAAAAATACGCTAAATAGCGGAAAAAAATAAGCTTCATAGCGTAAAAAGGCTAAATTATGCTAAATTATTTTCAATTCTGGAAAAAAATACGCTAAATAGCAGAACAAAATATGCTAAATAGCGGAAAGAATACGCCAGATTGCGGAAAAATACGCTACATAGCGTAAAAACACTAAACTACGTTCAATTCCGGAAAAAAATACGCTACATACCGTAAAAATGCTAAACTACGCTATACTACGCTCAATTCCACATAGCGTAAAAACGTTAAATTACGCCAAATTACGCTCAATCCGGGAAAAATACCCTAATTAGCGGAGAAAATATGCTACATAACCTAATAACGCTAAATTCTCTTGTAGAATAACACTACGTGTAACTATTCTATTAATAGTTTTTTCATCCAATATTTTACGTTTAGTTCTGTAGTTGTTCACTATTAGAGTACTATGTACTACAAGTGATACTTAAAATGTATTAATAGTATTTAGTATTATACGTAAATCTAGTACATTAGCAATATTGGTACTAGTAGGAAAAATATTTCCCCGCTCGTTTACTTACTTACCTACGGACGTCACATAGATAGGTCTTACCTGATTTCTTAATAGTCATAGTCAATCAAAATACATCTCCATTCTTATATTGTGTTGAACTGTCTTTTAAACTGATATCTCCATGTATCTTATAGGCACTACGAATTTTCTTACATACTATCCAGCGTGTCACTTCACCAGCGAGATGTGTTAGAAAACTTAATCCAAGTTACAATTAATTAGTAAAAATAGGGTTAAACGAAGTGGAAGAGGACTTAAAATGTGCATGAAACTTCAGCTATAAATTTTGAATGATTTCGAGGTCCAAAAATAAAAATTTTTTGCATTAATTTCTTTAAAAAAGCCAAAAATATTTGACTTAGTTTGAAAACCTACTAAACATGATATGAACGCAAATCAGGGATGAAGTGTGTATTATATCGGGTTGTTCCATAACTCGTTCATTTCGTTTCTTTTCACAGCTGATTCTGAGCAAAAACCGCCCATTACATACCACGCATACCACATTTATCATCGTTTCTAATTATACTATCAAGGATACTATCCTAGTGTTTCATGATCACTGCTAATAGTGACACTACTTCTATCAACACTTTTAGTAATACTATTGGTGATACTAGTAGTGTTTTATTGTTTTACCATAGTGCTATTTAAAGTTTTATTATCACTTCTACTCACAATATTAATTCATGAATTGTACTTAGTTCATTATAGTAATACTAATAGTAAAACTACTACTTTTTCAAAAAGCTAGTAGGTAGTGTTTTTTTTGCAAGGGCTGGGAGAAAAGTTTGTACTTTTATGTGGGATTAAGTTGAAAATTTTTAATAGGGCTGTGCTGCCAGTTTTCAGATTATTGTACCGTTTACGGACCCGATGATGCAACAGTGTGATGTCACATGTTCCAATGACTCGTAACTGCCATGTGGCTCAATTTCACAATAGTCTCAATATTTGGTAGGAGTTGGTGTGTTTATACTGCGAAAGCAGCAATATTATTTGTATGTTCAGGTTCCAAGAAAATGGAAGAGGATACGTAGAAGTTTCAAATAGAAGAGTTTGAATGGAAGGTACTAGAAGACTTGAATATGAAAGCTTTGCAAATAAAAATACGTAATAGTATTACTTACTTTTTATGTATTAGTTGTATTAGTATTTCAGTTTTTAATCAATTGTCAAGTTGATAGGTATATGTTTTAAACTTTTGATACATTCTATTAATGATGTATAAAATTCTTTTTCCAACAATATTGTGTAAAAGAAGTTGTTATACTTGAAAAGGTATTTGCTTATTTCATGATGCAGTTAGAGATGCGAAGGAACTTACTAGTAAATTACCAGTGACTTAGCGTAAAATACACTTCTTAATTGCACATAGATAGTAGGTACACACACAATTCTTTTCATTAGCATTACTAAACTTTGCAGGCACTGTATGTAATTCTTATGGGAGACAAATATCGGTTGTAGCTTCAAACATGTTTTCAGAAGAACAAGCCTTTGAAATAGAATTAAAATTGGATTTGTACGTTGATTCTTGTTTTTTATATCTTTTTTCATAAAAATCATTCGATATTTTATTGTAATTGCTTTGAAATTCTGAAACAAGCTTTTATAAATTAGGTACTTAAATTATATGATAACTTACCTATAACTTACTGGTAAGTTACAAAAACTTAAATTGCAGGTAACTTTGCATCTCTAGACGCAACTCACTACATTATTCATTTATTCAACTCAGCCTTTTGGGACATAGCTCGATATGTCTCCGTTTAAGAAGTCAGCTTCAGTAATGCGACATGATTAGCTCACATTTCTGTTTTTTTCTTTTTATGGAAGCAAGTAACATTTTTCGCTTATTCAAATCTTCTTATTGCGAGTATACTTAGTTATTAACTACAACTCGATTCTAATGGATTTTTTTTCGCTTATAATGAGACAGTGTAATAATTGTACCACTCCGAAAACCTTATAAGTTATGAATGAGATAACAAAACCAACATTTTTGCTTTTGCCGTTCTCTTTTATACTTATAGGAAAACTTTCGTTTCATTCCCCTCCGGTGTTTTCTCGTGGCCGCGTGAAATGAATGCGATCATCAATAATTTCTGAGAAAAGTTTTCAACTTTTGAGCGAACTTCGATAAAATTTGTTCGATTTCGTTTTTGGTTTATTGGGCCCATTTTAGGGCTCGCTTCTAGAATATTTTGCTTTATCGACTCTACGTATCGGTAATATTGGTAAATTTACGATGAATATTCTTGAATAATACTTATCCCAGAGTAGAAAGAATTCGAGACCAAAAGTGCCAATCGAGGAGTTTAGAAAAAATGGTTGAAATTACTCAAATTACTGTTATTTTTTCTTCAGAACATAAAATATTAACTTTTTGTATTCGGAGAGTCGAAGTAAAAGAGGGTTTGAAAAATTACATTTTAAATCTGCAAATTTCGTTCAACTCATTACTCTCATCGCGCTGTTCTCACGTGTAAGAAACATTAAAGAGGAGGAAAACAACTTCAAAACCGAAAGAAATCACCTTTAATATGGCTTTCCAGCTTAAATGCGATTCGTGACTTTTTTCCATAAGCGGGGATTGGGAATTTTTCATTTTTCTTGGCATGCGACGAAGGAAATCCTTTATTATTGGATTTATAATGTAAAATTGTATGTAGAAGTTGAAACGACGGAGCGAAAACGTTGATTATTTATTTTGGCAATGATATTCGCACTCTTCTATCAAAGAGAAAACGTTTTTCATTTGAAAATCGAGCCTTTCAATTATTTGTAAATTGGCTTTTGGCGGACAGCCGGTTGAAAAATTTTCACTTTCTATGTAAAAAAGAGGAGAGAGAAAACAGGAGGACGGAGGAGGCTGGTATATTACGGTGATATTTCATACGCTTAGTGCTAATGAATAATCGATGTTAAATATAGCATTGCGAAAGCGTATAATTTAACAGTCGGCTGTATAATGGAAATGCAAATTACACTATAAAACATGCAGGCGGCGACGTTCTTTTAAAATGAATTACGATAGGTTAATTTTTCGATGAGCTGAACATACATCAAAAACATGACGTAGCTGTATACTAAGGATTTCAATTATTTCTCTATGATGGTTGCAAACGAATTAGATTTCAAATTGTATTGTAACGAAAGCCCCAAATCCCAACAGCGTCACTACCACTGGCATGATTTCAGTTGACGTCTTCAGTAGGTGTTGTTTATTATTTTGCGTGTAAATTAAACAATAGCTTTGTTGAGCATTCGTCGAACCGATGAAGCTTTTCTTTTTCGAATTAACGAAATGGCACGATGAATTTTTAAACTTAACGATATGTCGCTAGATTCATGAAGATTCGGAGCTCGTGGAATTTTATCACCTCGCGACATTTTAATACTACAATTTAAATTCAACATCACACGACGAGTATACAAACAAGAAAAAATTATCCATTGTTATTTTATTCAGTCGTGAAAATTTAAGGATGTAATTCTTATGAAGCGCGTAGCTCGCTGCGTCTTTTTTTTTCGTTCTTCTCTTATTTTATCTAGCAACATTTTTCATCTCCGGTTCCTTTTCCTGGGTTGGATTTTTTTCGCCGGTGTCTTATTTTTAATTATTTTTCTCGGCCGAAACAAAGAACACGGTGGAAAGTTTACGCGCAAAGTTTTCTTTTCTGCGAGAAATTAACAAACCGGAAAAAAGATTCGAATAAATCCGAAACGACTGCAAACGGCGGGGTATATCCGTTGATGTAAATTATTAACGTCATATTACCTTTATGAACGAAATGAAAATTATTTAATTACCGCCAACGCATCTCCGTTCTCAGCTCCTAATATATAAATATACCCCGACAATAGTGGTAATCTATGTTTACCATTTTAATTAATGAAAGCGAATGATTTATACGGAAATCTCGGTATTCTAGCTCGGCGAATGTAATGCTGTAAAGTTAGGAAATACTCGAGCTGATATTTTTGCCGATTTACCACGCAACGTGATACTTTGTAAGCATCTGTTTTGAGAAAATTAATTATTTAGATAATCGTATCGCGCCGCAGATGCTTTAGATTTGATTACGACGATGTATTCCGCCATGATTCTATGGTTCTTTCATTTTTCAAATATGCAAGAAGCTTTGAGAAAATACATTTCTTCATTTCACCGTGAGCGTGGGAATGTAAAAACACAAGACCACTAAACGATATTGATCCTATAGCTCTGAAAGGCTTTTATGACCAAAAGAACGTATTAATCGAAACATCGAGTCCATAGTGCCGCTGGTTTGGAACGCGCGTTAAAAGTTTCAAAAACTTGTGGGGGCCATCATGAAATACCAAATTGATAATAAGATAATCGTTGCGAGGCACTTTATTAATTAAGTTGTTAGGACGAGTTAAAGGTTAGTTTATCGTCGAGTTTTCGCCAACAAACGAAACAGGGAAGTTGGGGATGCGGTCGAAAGCTTATCTTCATTTGGCTTTGTACTAATTAACTTAAGATGAGTTTCGGATCGAGCGCCCATTCATTGGTTGAGAAATATACTGGAGGAAATATTGATGTCGTTTAAAAGTTGCTGGGAATGTTGTCATTAGTCTCGGAAAGTACTGGAGAAGAAGCTTTTTCTATAATATTGCTATCTTTGGTGTGTTATTTTTAATGAGAAGATTAAATCTTTAGAAGGAAGATTTAAGCAACTATGTGAATATTTTATAATCGCATAAGCGGAAGTATTGAACTTGATTTGGTGAAACATTCGCTGCAGAATGAGGGTGCATTTGTTTTACATTCATGGTATATTTTATCATTCAGTAAATCAATTTTATAGAAGTCAAAAAAAATTCATCGCCAAATATTTTGTCATCAAAGCGCTTATTTTTCATATTTTACACAAGTTGTTACTCGAGTGCAACACAAATGAACTCTCCAATTCCCCAACTATTCTTTCATTTTAATATATCTACTGCTTCTTCTACTTACATCGCGAATTTCGATTGTTTCACGGACTTACAGACATTTTATTTCATATATTCCACCTGTTTTAGCACTACAAGAGAAAATTGTCAATAGACTACTACCAGGGATAACCAAAAGTGAAAGTAGAGTTAAGAATATAGAAAGGAGCGTTTTCACATGCGAATTACACATAGGTATAGCTTTACACTCGTACGGTTGTACATGGCGCTGAGTGGTCAGTGTTACAGTTGTATGGTCTTATAATAACATTACACTCATACAGCGCTACATCAGTATAGTGATACAAATGTATATAGTGTTGTAAATATAGCCTTACACTATTATAGGGTGCTGCATCAGTACAGTGTTATAGATGTATATACTTATTCTATATAGGTATAGCATTACACTTGTTAGAGCGCCACATCAGTACAATGTTACAGATGTATACCTGTTCTAGATAAAGCATTGCACTGGTAGGGTGCAACATCACTACAGCGTTACAGATGTATAGTGTTCTACATACAGAGTTACACTTGCAGGGCGCTGCATCAGTACAGTGTTAAGTATAGATGTACCTATACATGTTTTAGATATAGCATTACACTTGTATGGTGCCATTGGTGCCACATCAGTACAGTGTTACAGATGTAAAGTGTTCTAGATGTAGCATTATAATTGTAGGATGCTACATCAGTACAGTAATATAGAACACCATGTAGAGACTTAAAGCTATCTCCATTCTGGATGAGAATGGCATAGTCGGATTCAGTAACTGAATTTGCATCTTTTGAGTGATAAGCGTTTTTCTTAAACCTCTTTTGCGGGATTGGTTCAAAATGACGAAAATAACGTATCTTTGAACAATAATAAAGAATTTACATTTATTATAATTAGAACTTTTTAGTTTCTTCATTTCATTTCCTATTCGTGAGTGAATTAATTCCCCACAAGTTACTTCATTAGCCAAATTGTGCACGCTAATTACCGCCATAATTAACTAATTGTCTGAGGCAACCATTTATCGATCATTCGCTTAAACAAATCAATTATTCGTCGCAATCATGTTAACAGGAATTTTCACCATTGTAGGAATGGAGTTTGAAAGGTCCATATGGATGCTTATTTCTGGCAACGTTCATTTTTCGTAATTACAGTTTGGCTAAACGAGGATACAAAATCAGATTGCCCCTAAATCACTTCTAAAAATATTTTTGTTAAGAGTTAAATCATTGTAAGAAGTTTATGTAAAATTGCATTCTGCCTTTTTTCCTTTCAAGCATCGATATTCCGTATAGTCAAATGAAGAAGAATTAATATTATTTTTAGCAAATATGGTTTGGCATCTTTGTATTCCGTAAGAAATACCTCTAGTTCAGCTTTCGCAATCCTAATGGAATTTCTGGAATCTAGAATGTCTCTGAAATTTCCATTTTGATGTAAATACAGCAAAATGTGTGGTACAAATAGTAAAACAAACCACTTTAGCAATATGTGAAGAAATCTTCGAAAATTGCTGTTTACGCAAGATACTTTTCTATTATGGTGAATTTTGTTCAGTGCTGTACTAAGCACAGAGCCTGCATCACTGAAAATAACCAGTCTCCTTGAGTGAGATGTACACTCTTCATACGCTAGGCAGCAGTTCAACAGCGTGCCATCTAATCTAACCTACAATATTTAGGACTTTAAGATAATTCTTCTTCTCATAGTCTTTTGGTTGTAGCAGGCAACTTTGGCTTATAATAATTAACATTATGTTCCAAAAAAAATTTATAATTCTTGCTTTGTTACATCAATCTTAATATACATATGAATCTAAATGGTTTGAGTTTTTTCTTTGTGACTTTTCACAGCCAAAATATACTATAAATATATATACTTATTGAATTTTTAATAGAATGAGGTAACGAAGACTCTGAAGTCATATGAAGTCATTTTGAAGGTTTTTCAAGACTATTAGAAATACTTAAAAAAATCACACTTCGAATCCTACTTTTCAAAATTTGTTTCTTCAAAAAAAAAAAAAAAAAAAAAAAAAGATTAAAAAACAAAACATTTAATAAAATTCCAAGAATAGGATTTGAACTGTCTCGAAAATCCAGTTCTGCACTAACAGTTGGAATTTGAAATAATGTAGTCAGCCATCTAATCTCTTCATACTTTTCAAGTAAAAAAATCATAATTCGAAAAACCTAATTCACAATTATTTGCTGTTTTAACGCAATATAGATAGAATACATTTCCGCTGAAATTCAAACTCAACACTTCTCACTGCATGAGAAATAAAACGAATTTTCCATAACAACAGTGCAAATTTGCATCCTTAAAAATAATTATATCGAGCTTTTGTGAGAGCTGCAAACGGGAAAGTAGCCTTTATCTTAACACTACTTTAAGTTAGTACCTGGTTGTTATCAAATAATTAAATCTCGATGTTGTTAAGAGTAGTACTTACCCTTACCTGAACGATGAAAAAAATTTTTTGATTTGTGATTAAAGTAGAATAAGAATATTGCAAAGAAAAAGGAGTTTTTATCTCTGGATTTATTATATATAATTCGAGAATACCATTTTAACGAAGCGGATTTAATTTTGTTATTGTTGTTGAGTTCGTTTATTCCGAAGTTTTATTATACACATTTTCAGATGTGAATAACCTAATCTCAATTTTACGACCATTGAGTGATTACTACAAAGATGTAGGCAACCATCAATTTTTATCACAATTAATAATAGAAAATAGAAATTTCCCATAATATACTCATTACAAATATTTCAAAGAATGGTGTCTAAACGAACGTAGGTACAATTCCATAGTATTATGAGGTAAAATTAATGTTGAAAATATTCATTAGTAAATGCAATCGGTATAAGGTTTGTCTTAATAAGAATACTTATCATTCTTTCATATCTTCAAGTGCAAAAATGTTAAACTTCATCATATGTAGCTCCCCTTGATTCCGTCGCTTTAAAGACATGTAAGTAGGTACTAGGTAATAGTGATGACGTTAACCCAAACTGAAACAATGCTGACATTGAATTCACCTCAACATACCACTCTGAAATGATAGTTAATACATGCAAGTAAAGCCATCACAGACATTTAGAAAGTAAATATTTAAAATAATCATTTCACGTCTAATGATTAGATAAATAATTGATCAGTTGAAAAGATGAAGTACTTGTTTTTGAAGAATTAACAGAGCTTATTCAGATAGCTTAAGAAATCATGTACTTTCGGGATTATGTAGAAAATGAAGTTTTCGAGTGGAATATCAAATCATTGTGGGAGCTGAATAAACTATTTAAATGATGAAATACTCGGTTGCTGACTATTTTCCATGTAGCTTGCATAGAGAAAGTGAACTGATACACCTACAGGTAATTTATTACATTCTTACGCTCCTACTTTAAAAATTATACGTTTTAGTTTTGATAGTAAATATTTCAATATATTATACATTAAAGAGCCATGAAATTGGTACCTATTTGAAATTCATACTTTACATTTATTTAGGATAGGCACTTATAATATTTGTCATTTTTGTGATGGAATTTTATATGATTTGGGTAGCCTATATCAAGAATTACTAATAAATGTAATTTCCAGTACCAATAAATTAAACTGATAAAATTATTATCATCGTTTAATATGCACTCCAACAATAATAGTCGAATTTATAACATCTAATGTATGTTTGTTTTACCATTACTAGGTAACATGAAGTACGTCGTAATTACATTACTCTTCACAACCACATACGCTCACCATAATGGCCAAGATCATCTGATATCGGTGAGCCGATTGAATGAAATTGCCGATCATGTGAACAATAACCCTGATTCAACATGGCAGGTAGATTCTTTACAACATTCTTCTCATAGGAAGTAAAATTTGAATTTATACCAAACATAATATCATAGGCTCAACAATTCGACCCCTCAATGGATGATGATTATGTGAATTTCTTCATGCGTACTGGTGTTCTCGAAGGAGAACCAGTGGGTCATACTAGTGATGCTGATGAAAGAGCAAACAATTGTGAAGATAACGGGTTGCCTGCAGAATTCGATGCTCGTAAGCGATGGCCTGAATGTGCATCTGTGATTAATCACATTTACGATCAAGGAAATTGTGGGTCTTGTTGGGTAAGCTGATTGGATCATTATACCTATTATGCAAAATTCAGATTACTGAGTAGTAGCTATGTAACTTTAAATTTTTAGGCTGTGTCTACTGTAGCAGCATTCTCAGACAGAGTTTGTATTGCGAGTAAAGGAAAAATCAGAAGTATATTCTCTGGTCAACAAATGCTCTCGTGTTGTCACAGATGTACTGGACGTTCAAGAGACGGTAAATATAATGGTTGCAATGGAGGTTGGCCTATGGGGGCATGGTCTTACATAAAAAGAAATGGATTGACCACTGGTGGTGATTATGATTCGAATGAAGTATGAATGCACTACAGTATCTCGTCCATGATCGTGTAACACTTACTAAGGCGGTAAAATTATAGGGTTGCCAACCATATTTACATCAACATTGCGAACATCATATCAATGGAACTTATCCCACGTGTTCTACTTTACCGCAAGAAAAAGCAGCTAAATGTCGTTTACACTGTTATAATAAATCTTATTATAAATCATTCAAGAAGGATAAAGTTAAAGGTATTTATCTATTAACTGAGACATTTTTTATCATCATATTCTAATTAGTTCTTTTATTACAACTTTGTTTATTTAAATTCAGCTAAAAGGTACTATGCTGTTGCACCTTGTGCAGCAATGAACGAAATCTATCGTAATGGAAGTATTGTTGCGGAAATTGCAGTTTACGAAGATTTCTTTCTATATAAGAACGGTAGTTAATTTTATTTTACCTTCCTAATGGAATATGAAATGGGTTTAAATTATACCTCCTTAATCTTTTCATTAATATAGGAATTTACCAACATATAACTGGAGAGAAAACAGGAAAACATGCTGTTAGAGTGTTGGGTTGGGGAGAAGAAAATAAAATACCTTACTGGATTGTGGCTAATTCTTGGAACACTCATTGGGGTGATAACGGAACAATAAAAGTCAAACGTGGAAATAATGAAATTTGGATTGAAGATGCTTTCAGCACTGTCGAACCAGCAGTCTAAAGTGAATTTCGTCATTGATGAACTGGTTCAACTAGTCATTACTAATAAAAGAATACGAATGTGATAATTTTAACGAATGATCGATTATTTATCGCCTGTAATATTTCCTTAAAGTATAAATTTTTCATGCGGTATCATTTTTATAATAGGCTAAGTATCCACTTTACATATGACATGATGGTTATTTTAATTAATTTTTCTACGTATTGTAATACAGTAGAAGATTCAGGTTCAATTTTAACTATAGATGGTACAATTGCTCTAAATGTGTGCTATAGCCGTTGGCTCATTAAAACTTATTCGCCACCACTTGGAATCAAGGGTTGTATAAGAGCATTAAATAATGTAATAATTGCTATTTTTATTATACATAGGTTCAAGTGATATCTATTGAACCTATATTAAACTTGCGAAGAGAAACTTCATATTATGAAAAATACCAACATTGTGATTGCTGGACGTCTATATCTGGTTTACCTACCTGCATCGAATGTGCACATTATTAGAAGCATATTGAAGCAAGTGTAAAAAATGATGATTTTTCTATACTTTTTCAGCAATTGTAGTAATACGCCAATGATTTAATATTTATGGGATCTAGTTGAAAATAAATAAATGCGAGCGAATTCTAGAAAATCTCAATTTTTACATTCTTGCTCGAATACACATCATTTCTAATGTTTCGTAACTCTCGCGGCATCTTCAATCCCAAACTCTTCTCAACACAATAGACTCAGGATCCCCAACTGTGAGCATATCAGCTCAATCACAAACCTATAGAGTTGTATCCTGCGACAGTTTGAAAACAGAACTAGGAAAATGGTCACATACTTCTATTGCCTAATTCCATTGACGTGATCTATTATTGGCTTCTCTATCTCACTCATTCTAGGATTTATAACTATTCATTCTAATGGCTGGATATGATATTTAGCTCGTATAATACCCTGTTAAAACTTTGAAGGATGATTGGTATGTTTTTTCTCTCCAGTTAAAGAATTCGTTCCGTAAATGTTTATTATTCTTGTGAACACATATATACGGAAGGACAGGTAACTCAGCAATAAATATGCAACAAGGCCATACCCTCAAACTTCACAAAAAAATCTAATCACTGATGCAGCTAAAGATCCTTAAGTTACTATACCAACCTCTTACAAACGAAGCTGATTTGACACACGAGTTGTGCGTCAGGATACCAAGACAATTTTAAAAAGGAAGATAATTCCAACATAAAATATATGAGAAATAGGTATACTGTGGTACTTATAGTATCTCTGGTTTTACTAGGCCCATCATTTCCTAGAGAGGGTATTTTGAAAAAAGAGGTATAGGTATGAATAAATTTTTGTATGAGAATAAAAACATTATTCATTGCTTCATTGACATCGTTACAAATAATCAGGTGGAAAATAATTTTTTCCGGAGGAATAGTGAGAATTTACTCAAATTTCCGAAGAATTTGCAAATGTTGATAACTTCGAACAATTCACTGATATCTTACAAATATGATAGCCACTCAACATACTTATGAATTTCAAGATTGTATTACGTTCACAAAAAATAACTCATATTCCACTAGAATATTTTTGCTGTAAATCCGCTTAATCCCATGATTAGATAAAGCACAAAAATTGAAGTAGATTATTTTATTCAAATGTAATGTAATGTCAGCGAATTTTCTAAATACATATAAGCGGATAATTCTAGAAAAATGTTGTTGCAGGTTGTGATCGTTTCATAGTTTTTTATACTTAGGTAAGTGTACATATATATACGCTTGATAAGGAATTTGTACAAATATCATTCAGGTAGTTCATTTTCTTTCAGTATGTACTCATTATCACATTAAAAGGAAAAAAGGAATAAATTAAATTTCATCAACAAACTGTCCAGAAATACATTGCGATATGATCTGATCAAATTTGATGAAAAATAAAAAAATAAAGTCCGCTAAAAATAGATATAAAGTTATTAAATTTTATGAAATGGAATCCAATCTGATCAAATTTGATTTAGAAGGTACATGATTTCATTTGATCCAGTTTTGTAGAATTTGATCAATGGTGCTTATGATGATTTCAGTGGGTATTTAGGAAGGTCCAGGGTGTCTGGACCCCCTTTGCGATTTCAAAAATAGTATTTTTGCCATACAAATAAGGAAGAACGAAAATGTAATATGCAAATAATCAATAGTAATAAAATCGCAAATTTTAAACCTACCTAACAGATTTTTATAAAATTTTGCTGGACCCCCCTTGACCATCAGTCTGGATACGCCACTGGATGATTTAATCAAGTTAGATCAAGTGTTATCAAATTTAATTAAATTTTATCAAATTATACGTACCTGGCCATTATATGTTATAGTTCCTTTCTTCCTGGGCAATAATTTGAATTATTAAGGAGTTTATCATGGAAAGCTACAAAATCATTGAGAAATATATGCCTACTATGCGTTCCACTGAAATCTATAGGTACAGCAGGCAAAGCTCCAAATTCCTTTTCATGAACAATCAAATAGATATATCATGTTGGTTACGCTGATTTATATTATCACAACCAATCACAACGCATTCATAGCTAGCGATGTAAGATGAAAGTATTTTGAACTATCATAAAAAGAAATTTGTTTCTTGAGCTGTATGGGGTTTATACAATTATTTTGTTTAATAAATTATAATTACATTAAAACGGCATTTATTACTACTACCTATATGGTTGTTACAGCGCTATGTTAGAAGGAGCTACTTAATTTTCTGTAAGAGAGAGAGCAAAAGGCAATGATGTTCTGGATCATCTTTTATTAGGTACAGGAGTAATGTCTTGGCTCACTGATTGACAGAGGTTTTCAAAATTTTTACATTTATGAAATATATGACTACAGTCAAGTAAGAAACTTGGCAAAGTGCACATAAGTGAAGCGTGGGTGTATTACAGAGATTCAGGTAATTGCCACCTCTTCGCGACAATGCTGAAGCAGGGAGGACAGGTGCTTTCACTGTGATATCTTTCGATTTTTAGTTAAAAGATCGGCCATTTCTTTTCCTAGAATACTGGCGAGGCTAGGGAAATGAAAAAAATTTATTTCGGCATTTTTTTGTTTGGGATTGCGAATAGTGTCAGTGGTACTAGATATAGATGAACGAGTGAGATGAGAAATTGTTTTGTAAAGTGCTGCGAGTGAGTCCGAAATAATAAGGTAATTCGTTTCTAGACAATGATAAGGCTTCTGAAAATACACCACTGCCCCAGAATAAATGTTAATTCATTATATCGTAGTTTTCACACTTATTTAGCGCTATTTGAATTGAGTTTTGAAAGCATATGGCCAAATTTAGGCACACCGTAACATCATATTAAAAGAAAGAGAGGGAGTTTTGTAATGTTTGTAAGGTAGACTGTGTCAATCTTTCTCTATAGCTAATGGAAAGCAGTAGCAATTGTACTTATAATAATCTTTCTAATTACTTACCCGTAGAAATTGTGCATAAAAAAGAAGAGAAAATGACAGCAAATTCTTCTCTAGGATATCTCGATTGGATTCATCGCTACTATAACTCTACCTAATTTATTTTATTAAATCACTAATTTTATTTCAGGATATCTACTTAGCTCAATTAGACTATGAACTCCATCTTCGTTATTTTACTATTTACTTGTTACATCTTTACTGATTCTCATGTGATATCTGTGAATAGACTTCGTGAAATAGCGAATGTAATCAACGCAGCAAATACTACATGGAAGGCAAGTTCTTGAAAAGCAAGATTTATACAACGAAATCATTATAAATCATATTCTAATCGATGGGTATTGAATTTCTTTAGGCAGCTGTGAGTCCTCAAGATATCTGGTCAAAACATGATCAAGTAGACTTGAAAATTCATCTTGGAGCGTTAGAAACACTGCAACCGCCAGAATTAACGTCAGATCAGGATACAAAAGCTGATTATTGCGACGATAATGGTCTACCCAAAGATTTCGATGCACGGGAACATTGGCCTGAATGTGCTCCAGTAATCGGACACATCTACGATCAAGGAAATTGCGGTAGTTGTTGGGTATGAAAGAAGATATTGAAGCATCATCACAGGGAATAATGGTTTAGAACATTTTTGATTCCTTTCAGGCAGTAGCAACAACTTCCGTGTTCACTGATCGTGTCTGCATTGCATCAAAGGGTACAATCAGAGCTCTTTATTCAATACAGCAAATGACTTCGTGTTGTCATAAATGTAAACTATACAAGAACGAAACAAATGGATGCGAGGGTGGGTGGCCACTAGCAGCATGGTCGTATATTAAAAGACATGGATTAGCTACTGGAGGAGACTACAACTCGAAACAGGTTGAAAAGTTTCTCTAAATTTAAAGTACCTGCTTACGATTGTTAGTGAGTCATTTTTCAAGTGTAGATAATTTCGATGAAGTGCTGCATGTTAACTACGTATTAACGTAATAAGCAAATTTTACAGGGATGCCAACCTTATTTGATGCGAAATTGCGATCATCATGTCGAACATCCTGTTTATCCTCCGTGTCCATCTTTGCCTAATGAACGAGCATCAAAGTGCAAACTACATTGTTATAATAAGTCTTACCATAAATCCTTCAAAAATGATAGAATTAAAGGTATGAGACATTATTTCATATAGTATAAACCTGAACTTGAGTCTACTAGGTTCTGTAGAACAGATTCGTTATCATTGTATGAATTTCAGTCGAAAAATACTATAAAGTATCACCGTGTGCTGCTATGAATGAAATTTTCACTTATGGTCCTATAGCTTCGTTTTTTACAGTTTACGAAGACTTTTACATCTATAAAGCAGGTATCTACGACGATTTTTCCAATCTCAAGATTATAAAAATATGGAATTTTATTACATTCATTTTTATTTTCGCAGGAGTTTATCAACATAAATTTGGTAAAAAAGTAGGCCTTCATGTAGTTCGTGTAATCGGCTGGGGAGAAGAAAATGGAATACCTTTTTGGCTAGCAGCAAATTCCTGGAACGAGCATTGGGGTGATAAGGGATTATTTAAGATAAAACGTGGAAGTAATGAGGTATGGTTCGAGGATAACCTGAGTGCTGGTAGACCTAGGATAAAGCAATAACATTGCACGCACTAAACGTGTAAAATATGTACTCATTTCAAATAAACAACTGCTCCCAGGAAATACTCTTTCAGTTACGAACATCGTCAGTGTCACTTTTTAGAAAACTTTATGGCATATCACTTCCGAGAAAAAAGATAACGTTAATATTTTCAAGGGCTCTTTTCCATATTCAATATGAATTTAGTTCTTAATAAATTACCATGTTTTGATATATTAGGTTAGTAAAGTTTTTTGCGTTTATTGGTGAATACAGCAAATAAATGATACATCTAAACTTGATCTTTCTCATATACTCGTCATTAATGAAATAACCTGTGGTGAATTTTCTACATTTCTTTTTAAAAGTAAGGATGAATTAGCTTATTTATCATGATTAGGTAATTTGTTTATGGATTTGCTAAAGAGGTGCAAATTAGATCTAGAACAAGATAGTTTAACATTTGGCTCTTACATGAAATATAATAGTAAGTATTTGTGAAAATGTTTTCCTGTGAGTGAAGTGAGGCGGAGTAAAAGTGAGGCATTCAACCTTTGTTTCATTGCACTACCTCGACTCTTCAATACAATAGCTGCCGCAAAACTGTGCTTTGTATTCTTGCATGCAAACTTTTTTTTTTTTATTACGCTACCTGGACTCTTCCCAACACAATAGCCAAGTACTATCACACTATGCCTAAATAAAAATGAATGGCTTGGTCAAATTGACCAGTAGGAGCATCCCACATATTACATTCAAAATTTTACATCTTGATTTTAATAGGTATATAGAATAGTATAGGTAAGTAAATTAAAAGTTGAGTTTGTTATAGCCATTTCTTCATTTTTGAAATTTTTTGTTGTTGATTTTCCCTCATTTTTGAACAGTTTTCCTAATTTTTGAAAATTTCGACAACTTTTAATGTTTTAGCGTAATTAACAGTTCTACACATAGTTAGACATTTTTCAAGTCTATGATGTTGATTTTCGACTTATAAGTTCCTTTTTTTTTGAATATTTATAAGAAATTGAGGATCTCTGAATCATTTTTCTCTCTGCCCAACTTTATCTTTCAGCTGAAAGCCTATTTGGAAGGAGAGCGTAAAATTCGGCGTGTCCTCGTCTATAATAATTAAACTCCAAAAATTTATAAAATAAGGCGCAGATGTCGCAATAAATAAAAATAAGATATTACTAATGCTGGTACCTAACATTCAAATTATATTTGATTACACGGCCATTACAACATCAACAAAACGCCATAATGAATTCCTTCATGCCTTTTAGCAAGGATTTGAGTTATGATAACTTTAGTTACTTCTTTCATTTGTTTTATTCGGATGTTAACTTTTAGTATCTGTCTATTATCATAAAATAAAATGTAATATTTTTCTTAAAAATTTGGTTTATTCAACCAAACTGTAATTTAAAACTGAAAAATAAATCTAATAATTCATGTTCAATATTCCAAATTACAATTTATGAAAGAAGGATGTCGATTTACAAAATCGAAAATAACTCCACAATTATAGGATTTTTTGAACAGCTTATGCAGAGGTGGACTGGTAAAGTGGGCGAGATGTCATTTGCCGACCGGACCCCTTCGTCTACGAGCCCACAGGCCATGAAAAAATAAAGCTTTTCGATAAAAAGTGGAAAAAATGTGTTTATTTGCACTCGGGTGATTTGTTCAAATTTGGTACAGACTTGCTTTTTCAAACCTCAAATAAAGAAAGAAAGTAAAGAACAAAACATATGGACCCAGTACCGGATTATCCAATATGTCAAGTAAGCCATGGCGCGGAAAGACAAATTTTTAGAGCGGCTAATTTTGGGGAAAAAATATAAATACTTTTTCAAAAAGTCAAAATGAGGATTATCCATGAGTTGGAATTTTTATATTATATTTATTTCGGTTTTATTAACAATAATTTCAAATTTAAAATAATCACCACTAGGTAATTTTAGTAAAATGTTTTTAGCTGAGTTTTTTACTTAAAAACGATAGCTATTACATCCCACCTAATTCGGGAGGAGTGATCGGGGGAGGATGGGGTCTTCAAATCTTTTCATTTCAGACCATTTGTAATCATCTGGCCAATGTCTAACTTTTTGGTGTATACATTCACCTCTCGCGGAGCGCCGGGAGGTATTCATGAAATTTTCTCAAAACTTGGTGAGAGACTCTCCTTAGAAATGCGAAAAAAGTTTTTTTTTTGTTTTTTCGATAAAATTCAAAATGGCGGATCATTCAAATTTTGAGGGGAGCTGGAAAAGTGGCAAATATCTCAATTTTTTTGTATTTAACCTCATATGAAACAGTGAGTTGTGGAAACCAACATACCCAAATTTCAGCTTCCTTAGTGCATTTGGAGGGGAGTTAAAACAAAAGATGGCTTTTGGAGGGGAAATTACAGCAGGAAATTTCATGAATCCTCCTGACCTTTTTAATTTGCATCAAAATGGATCTAAAATGACAAATCTTGACAATTTGAAAATAATTTGAGGTGCCTCAAGTAGTTATATTTTGAGAAATACGTGTTCATATGATTATTGCGTGGCAAGAAATACCACATTTGTTTTAAGTTTAACTTTTTAAGTGGTTTCAGAAAGGATAAGATTGGTTTTGGGTGTGGTCTGTATACATGAAGAGGTTAGTAATGTTATTAATGTAAACCTGGATAGGCCCCAGTTAAAAACTAAGCCTAGTAATGTTACCTTTTTTTTTTAGGAAATAAAATGATTTATGAATATTTGATTTCTTGGGAGAGGAAGGGGTGAGAGTGGCTCCTTCAGTTAATTGTCCAGTCCGTCACTGAGCTTATGACTCCTAAATATTGACATAGGTTATAACTAAAACTTGTGATTATTCAGATCAGCTGAGTAGTTTTAAGGTTACCGCGTCCCTTCCTCCAGATATCCTTTTCATCGTTATAACCTCCACACCCCCTCCTCTTTTAAATTTATAAGAATTCATAGTCCCGGTTTTAGGATTATTGCTTGGGGAGAGGTGAGATTTCAGTTTTATAAAGTCGCCAAAAAGGTGATGTGTGTGGAGTTATTTCCCCTCGATATATAATATTAGGAATTTAAAATTAATAGTAGGTATAATATAAAACATGTTCCGATGATACTATATGTATTATTCTAATCTAGGGTCAACTTAAAAATGTATACCTTCGGAGTTATATTTCTACTCGCTTACTCCACTTCTGTTGAATCCTACAGAACATCGTTGAAACAAGCACGTGATATAGTGAATAAAATCAACGAACTCAACTCTACTTGGAAGGCAAGTTTTCAAAAAATACATATAGATATGTACTTGGTAATTAAAAAGAAGAGTGTTAATTGAAGTTCAATTTACTATTTGTTTAGGCCGCAATACATCCTCACCATATCCAATCTGAACATGATCACGTAGATTTTAAATTTAGTTTTGGTGGACTTGCAACTCTACAATCATCCGATTCATCATCGGAAGAAGATTTATATTATTGCGATAACAAAGCACTGCCTAAGGAATACGACCCTCGAATATCTTTCCCAGAATGTGCTTCAGTAATTGGCCACGTATACAATCAAGGAATGTGCGGTAGCTGTTGGGTACGAGAGTAATGTGGTTTCTAATATGAAGTTATAGTCCGAATGGTAAATAAAACTGTCAAATTTTTCATCGTTTTCAGGCTGTAGCTACCACTTCGGCTTTTAGTGATCGAGTTTGTATAGCATCCTGGGGTAGGATTGCGAACATTTATTCTGCGCAACAAATGACTTCTTGTTGTCATAGATGTAGGCGAGTCGCAAATGGAACTGGATGCGATGGTGGATGGCCCCTCGAAGCTTGGTCATATATTAAAAGGAATGGATTATGCACCGGTGGTGATTTCAACTCAAATGAAGTAGGTATACGTTTGTGCAATTACGCGTGTATGTTCTTGTCTTGTTACTCACTAAGCATATAAATTTGACAGGGATGCCAACCATATTTATTCGACTCATATACTTGGCCGAAAAAAATTCCGAAATGTAAACTACACTGTTACAATAAATCTTATAATAAAACCTTCAAAGAAGATAGAATTAAAGGTATGAACGTTTATACGATTTTTGCATTACATTTTTCATATATTTTGAGATGTATGTTAATGAAATCAATGTACAAACTTGACAGTTGAGAAATACTACAAAGTATCTCCATGCGCTGCTCTATATGAAATTTATAGTCATGGTCCCATAGTTTCGTATTTCAGAGTTTACGAAGATTTTCTATATTACAGATCAGGCAAGTTTCACAATAAGGATCAAGTACCTAATATCTATTCCCCATCGTTATTATTATAGATGATAAAACTCTAACGGTGAAATTAAATTCCAACTTTGTAGGAGTATATCAATACAGATTTGGAAAACAAATGGATTTCCACGTAGTACGCGTAATTGGTTGGGGCGAAGAGAATGGAATACCTTATTGGCTCGCAGTAAATTCTTGGGGGGAATATTGGGGTGATAACGGATTCTTCAAGATAAAACGTGGCAGCAATGAACTATGGTTTGAGGACAATCTAACTGCCGGTATACCAAAAATACCGAATTAATTTTAACTTCTACAGATGTATTTTATTCATGAACGATTCCTTCAACAAATATTAAAATAGATTGTATTCCTAATCAATTAAATAATTTTAATACAAAATTATACCGGCAAAAATGTTCATTTCCCTCCACCTGCATATTAAAACAATTCATTCCAACTTTGAATCCGATTTTTTTTTTATTCATTATATTATTCGTAGGCTTTATACTTATGTTATAATAAGTATTGTTACAACATGTAATGACTGCATAGAGTACTTGTCAAATAAATTATATCTATCCATCTATCTAATGCGTGAACACAATGGCAAATAAAATAAAAATAATCAATGATAGGTATACATTGTAGGTATATGTCAACTAAATGTTGACAACTTGCAAACTTGCTATTTTCAATAGTACATTTGATAATCTCATTTCATTTTCTATTCTAACCGCCATTCCTACACGTGTTTGAGGTACCTATTTTTAATCAATCAAGAAAAACCTCAAATTTCTCCAAGATACTAAGTATTAAACATGTTTTTTCTCCTTTGCAAACTTGTGTCAAATTATTAAAAAAATGTAAGCAGCCATGCCACATTACTAAAGCTGAGTTTTCAACTGGGGCTTGTTCGGGTCTGCAAATGATATTTCTAATCCCTTCATTTCGACAGACCACAACCAATACCAAGTTCTAAAATTCCTATCTATTCCTAAACCAAATAAGAAGTTAAATTTAGAACAACTGTAGTATTTCTCGCTATGCAGTAATCTCATATGAACACATGTTTTTCAAATTATAAGCACTTTAGGCTTCTCAAATTTTTACGATCCTCCATTTTGGATCCATTTTGACCCCATGTTAAGAGTTCACATTCTGGTTATCAAGTGATCCCACATACAAACTTTGACCTTTCTACATCGATTTGGAAGATTGATGACATTTCCAGCAGCTATTTCCCCTCCAAAAGCGGTTTTTTGCTTCAACTCGCTTCCAAATTCACTTGAAAAGTTAAAATTAGAACAGGTTAGTCACTTGGCTTATTTTATCATATGACATCGCAATAAAAAATTTTTGACCTTTTGTGTACCCCACCACATCTCGAAGTCAATAACCTCTCCTTTTCCACTCCAATATCATAATGGAAGTGAACTGGCGATATACCTAGTATATTTCTTATCTTTAAAAATATACGAGTTCATATCAATTATATTTTAACTAATCTGAGGTTTCTTGAGCTTTAATCAAATTTTGATAATTCGCAATCCTGGATTTATTTCGCCCCAAATTCAAATACTCTGGTCACCAATAAACCTTGCATACAAGTGAGGAGATATGGAAAATTTAAGAAATTTTATAGCACCAAACTTCTTAAAAAAGCCATCCGCCCTCTACACATGTACTTAGGAAGCTAAAATGTGGGTATGATGGTGTCCGTAATTCGTTCTTTCATATGAGATCAAAAACGAAAAATTCGAGCTATTATCACTTTTCAACATTCGAATGATCCGCCATTTTGAGGCACATCAAAAAATCGAAAAAGTATCTTTTTCGCATTTTCAAGAAGAGTCCCTCACGAAATTTTGAACGAATTTCATGAATACCTACCGGCGCTACGTGATAATTACAAATGGTATGAAATGTCAAGATTTGAAGAGCACACCCTTCCCCTACCCCCTTCTCAACTCAGATAGGCTGTAATCGTTATCGTTTTTATTAAAAATTAAGCTAAATACTACAACTGAAAAAAAAATGAAATCATCCTAGTTCTTCATCTTCTTTTTTTGGGCTAGCGATTTCATACTTCATAAAATGGGCTGTAATAGCCTTTATTTCTTTCAGAAATTCGACCAAAAAATAGGCGTCATTGTAGCTTTGGTAAAATAATATTGAAAAAAATCGCAAGTATTCAAAATTCAAAGATATTAGAAAACTTTATAATTTAAGGTTGACCTTTTGAAAGAAATTTGTAATTTTCCAAGAGTTCCAAATCTAAATTATAAAATAGATTCAAATGGTTAAAAATTATGATTGATTTTTTTCTCGAAATTAAACCGGAACCAAAACTAAAACAGAAAAATCTCAAGTGCCTTAGATCAAAAGAATTATGAAACCAGAACCAGAATTAATAACTCCAACTTAAACCTAGAACTAAACCAAAACTTTTCCTTTTTGCAGCCCAGTCTTTCTGGAAGTTTTTCTAAGCCGTAAGAGCTCGAAGCGAAAAGATGACCCCCTCTCACTCCGAATGGTATGACACTATTACTCGTTCTAGATTTTTATTAAAAAATTATCACAATTTATAGTTATAAAATAAATTTCTATTATTTAAGACTAAAATAAATAACAGAAGAAACATTCGGTAACATATATAACTTAAAATGATAAAAATAATAAAATCGACGCTATTTAGGAATTTGTTTGCACATTTAAGCATTCGAAAGAGCAGCTACTCCTGGCAGTTCTTTACCTATTATTAAAAAAAAAAAAAAAGGAGGTGAATAAATAAAATAAAATAAAACACCAAAATATTTTCAAAATTTGGAGCGATTAATTCAAGAGGTAACTTGCCTTCTAATAATTCTAAACTAGCGCCACCTCCAATGCTGACATGACTGACTTTGTCTTCAGTTCCCCATTTAGCAGCACAAGTGGCTGTGTCACCTCCTCCAATTATAACAGTAGCTCCTTTGGCAGTAGCATCGACGACCGCATCCATAATAGCTTTCGAACCACACGAGAATTTATCGAATTCAAAAACACCAGCAGGTCTGAAAATAATAACGATAGGTACTAGTTTTGTTTGACAACGGATTGTACTCTATGAGGATACACTTACCCATTCCAAACGATGAGTTTAGCTTTCTTAATGGGCTCGAGTAAAATTTCAACCGATTTCGGACCGATATCTAAACCCATCCAGTTGTCAGGAATACCCTCTTCAACGATGGCAGAAGAACAGTTGGCGTTTTCATCGAATTTATCGGCTATGATGAAATCAACAGGTAAATAAAGCGTAACACCTTTAGCTTGGGCTTTTTCTGACAATTTCTGGACGATCTTCGATCCTTCTTCATCGAAGAGCGAATTTCCTATCTGTAAATTCGAGAAAGATGAAATCGTATTCAAATTGAACTGTAATACAAACATTATTCTTACCTTCATATTTTTCAAAACTTTCAAAAATGTGTACGCCATTCCTCCGCAAATAATCATATCAGTGACTGTATCAAGAAGGTTTTCAATCAACTGAATCTTGTCCGCTACTTTAGCTCCACCGAGGATCGCGAGGTAAGGTCTTGGAAAAATGCACCAATAAACTTTCTGTACATTATGCGGGTATTAATGAAGTTTCATAAATATATGTACTTTTCGGGGTTCTCTAATGCTTTAGCGAAATATTGTAATTCTTTCTTGAGTAAAAATCAGGCAGCTCTGATTTCAAAGCCATCACCCATCATTGAGCTGTGCGCTCGATGAGCGGTACCAAAAGCATCATTTACATAAACGTCACCCAATTTCCTCAATGATTCTCTGAATACTTTTACAGCCTCTGGACTAGCTTTAATTTTTACAAAAATTTAAAAGCGAGTAGACGAAGAAAAGAAGATGAGTATGTTTGCAAAGATGCGTGAAAAAATAATCTATTTTGTTTCCTTTTTCATCAACTCCTCTTCCTTCCTCTTCAACGTGGAATCTCAAATTTTCTAATAATATGACTGAACCTGGCTTTGGATCGGCTTCAACTTCAGATCCAACACAATCTGTTAAAAATGTAATGTCTCTGAAAACGGATATAATGGTGATGTATTATTGCAATTTAATAAAGTACTGATATCATAACTTGACTTTACCTCTTTAATAATTTTTGTAATTCTGTCTGAACAGGTTTCAATGTATATTTCAAGTTTTTCGTGCCATCTGGTCTACCAAGATGTGACATAAGAACAACCGATTTAGCCTTTTTTTCCAACGCGTATTCAAAAGTTATCAATGCTGCTACGATACGTTGATTGTTTGTTATTTCGCCGTTCTTCAAAGGAACGTTGAAATCAACTCTGTAATCATGAAAATAAACATACTCATAACATTGCGATTATAGCAAAGATGATATGGATGAACTAGACTAGATTTAAAGGTTTATAACAGAAACTTTTGAATGATACAGCGATACTTGAAAACGATATTTGAAAACATGAGCAGAATGAAAAGGAAAAGTTCGTAAGGAAATTACAACGAAAGAGTGGAATGCCAGCTAATTCAGAAACTCACCTCATCAATACTCTCTTGTTAGCCAGATCAATAGCATCAACACTTAATTTGTTAAAGGCCATTTTGATGAAATTAAAATATATTAAAAATACCAATATCTTTTATACCCTTTTCATAAAATTTCAAAGTCAAGATAATATTTATCATTGCCGGGAAAATCTTATCTTATTAAAAAAACACGGACGTTAACTATAATATCTGGATATTTGGCTGATCGCAAAACGTTGCGGTGGTGGTGGCTTATAACAAGAAGCTATATTCAAATGATGAGAACAGGATTTTATATTATATTTATAATTATATAAGAGAGGAGTAAAGCGTCGGTTATAATGGCACTGAATTTTTCACAGAAAAAGTTGAACCTGTGTTTTTTTATGGAACCGTTTATAATAGCCAGTGAATCAGGCAATGAAAGATTCACTGGGTTTCAGTGAAAAGTTGAAATATTTCAACTTTTCAGTGAATTTCTACAGTGTCAAACATTTGTTTGTTCGTGTTACTCTGTTATCACTTTGAAGTAATGGGGATTTTTTGGGTAGTTCTAGCCTAGAGATGCAAAGAAACTTACCGCGGTAACTTACCCGGTAACTTACTGGTAACTTACCGGTAAATTACCGCATCATAAATTTCTTAAATTACCGCGGTAATTTATAAATTTTTATTAAATATGCATGTCGCATTTGTTTCCGCTATTCGAAGCTTAACGGAATGTAATTTGTAATTAACTTGAAAGAAAATGAAGTTCTTTTTTTAAACTTTTGGATTTTTCTATTTTTCATAAAAATTCTACATAAATTCCAAAGTACAATTATTTCGTCTTTTCACAGATCAAGATTCATCGAACCTTATCACATACAGCGCGCTCTCGCGACACTCCCACCCGAAAAAAAAAATATATATATATAGTAATAAAGAATTAAATCTAAAGAATATTTTTTATAAAAATGTAACATTTAAAATTAAAAAAATCGGATATACTAAATAGTAAAAAAAAATCCTATTAAATAATCATTCTAAATATACGAACTTATTAAGTCCTACCTGAAATTTATAATATTTTAATCTTTATAATTATAATAGGTATAAAATAATTATAAATTTAATAAAAGAAGTGAAAATTAAAATGCATTTTTATTATTATCGCGAGTTTACGGATAATTATAACTCTCTAATCTTCGTAGATTTCCTCTACTTCGATTTCGTCAATTTCATCGAATTCTAAAGTTTCTGGTAATGCATCTATGGTTTCTTCGAAAACGTCTAATTCCAAAGGGAAGAGTTTTACTATAGGACGAGTTATGTTTTTACCATTTTTCAGACGAAGTACTGCAGATCGCACTTCTCCATCAGCACTTGCGTTCAAAGAGACGATAATTCCTAATTTCCACATACCGCGAGGATGATGAGCATCTTCAATAAGAACAACTGCTCCAATTTTGGGAATTATTTTTGCAGTCCTATATTGTTTAAGTGTTTGAACCCTTTGCTTTTCGCGCAATGCAAGTAGATAGTGTTTTTTCCAAATTTCCCAAAATTCGTTGAGATAATCATTTCCTTTTGCCCAGATTTGTAAAAGTTCGTTACGAGTACTGAAATTAGCGGGGATTTCTGGCGCACCATTATACTGCACATTTATAAGTTTTGATGGCGAAAGAGTAATTGCTGGAAATTCTTCACCAACATGGATTATTGGTCGTGAATTTATAATAGCTTCTATTTCAATTAATATAGTTTCAAGGTGGCGAATTGTAAGAGTAGTTTTGAATACTGCCTTTTTCAGGGAAGTTTTTATAATCCCAATAATCCGTTCATAGGCGCCTCCCATCCACGGGGAGAATTCTGGGATGAATTTCCACTGAATTTGCTGAAGTGCGAAGTACAACGTCAATTCAGGATTTTCATCAAAGTCTTGAGTGATATTGGAAAGATTTGATGCTAAGAGTTTGAACTGTAATGCGTTATCAGATAGTAGTTGTTGTGGCGTGCCTCTTCTAGCTATGAATTTTCGCAACGCTAACAGTATATCATAACTGTTCAACGAGTATAAAATTTCAATATGGATTGCTCGAGTTGACATACAAGTTAAAAGTAACGCCCATGCTTTTTTCTTTTCATTTGTTTGCGGTAATCTGGTAATCAACGGACCAAAAATATCCAAACCCGTGAACTGAAACGGTCTTGTAGGTCTTACTCGAAATTCTGGTAATGGTGGGAATTGTGGGGCTTTGTACGGATAACTCGCAAAAATTTTGCATAAAGCACAGTACTTCTTAATAGTGTTGAAAATTGTAGCTCTCCCGCGAGGTATCCAAAATGTAGCTCTCAATTCAGCCAAAGTATGAGATACTCCAGCGTGTTTCAGATGACAGTGTGTATCCATAATTACTAACGTAGTAAAGTAGGCTTTTGAAGGTAATAAAACTGGAAATTTTTCTTCCTCTGTGATTGTGGCTAATGTTAAACGCCCGCTACAGCGAATTATGCCGTCATTATCCGTCCAAAGGCCTAAACTGAGTAAACCTTTTTTTTCATTTTTTTCAAATGCAGTGCTTGGAAGAGTATTTTGAATATGGGATTTCTGTACATATTTAATCCACATGTTCATTATTGTCGCTCTGTTTATATCGTAGAGATTCGGTTTTTTTCGAAATTTATTTAAGGCTTCAAAACATTTTACTGTAGTACCGATAAGAGTTGATAGCTTCGAAAATCTTTTTTCTTCTAACTGAAATGGCTTTCCACTTTTTCTGTGTTGATGATGAATGATGCAGCTACTGTAGGTGCATCCTCTGTTGGAATTTCCTCCAAATTAGTTTGAGTGGGCCAATCACCATTTTTTAGCCATTGAGGACCATTTTTCCACAGAGATGCCTGAACAATATCGAAAGAAGCTCCACGCGATGCGATGTCTGCAGGATTATCAGCGGAAGGAACATATTGAAACTGGAAATTATGTGTTTTAATTTCTTGAATTCTACGACGAACAAAAGTTGGTAAAACTTTTGAAGTTTTAATCCAGCTTAAAACACATTTGGAGTCTGACCATATGAATATCGAAGATATTGTGCAGCAAGGACGAAGAGAGTCTCGAACAAATTTAGTAGCACGTACTCCAATTACAGCTGCTAATAGTTCCAGTTTTGGTACGGTAATTGATTTTGGGGGGGCTACACGTGTTTTCGAGAATAATAAGGTTGGCGTTTGGCTATTATCACTGACTGCATAGATGACAGTAGCATAAGCCAACGTTGATGCATCGACAAAACAGTGTAAAGAAACAGCCTTCTCTGTGAAAGTTATTCTTGGTATGTGTTGGTCATTGATTTTAATCAATTCTGCGAAAATATTCTCCCATTTAGTAGTTTCATCTGCGTCAAGTATATCATCCCAGTCATATTTCTTTTGCCAAAGAGATTGTATTAATAACTTGGCGGGTAAGATGATAGGACTGAACCAACCAAGAGGGTCGAAAATTGATGCAACAAATTTCAAAATTCCTCGTTTTGTAACAATGTTTAGTGGCGTAGTATTAAAACTAGTATGCAGGGTATCTTCACCTGTGCGCCACCAGAGACCTAATAATTTGATTTTCTCTCCAGGTATCCAATCAAAATTTCCTGTTTGCTGAACTACTTCAGGCTTATTTGTAGCCCAAGCTCGCAAATTCATTGAAGCATTTTGAAAAATTCTTCTTGATTCGTGATAGGTAGTTATAGCTTCTTGAACTGAATTTACACCAGATACAAAATTATCAGCATAAAAGTTCATCTTCAAATTTTCTACGATAGGTCCTTGAAATTTATTAAGATGAAATTGTACAGTAGCTGACAGCAAAAATGGGCTTGCGATTACGCCAAATGGTACTTTACAAAATCGGTAGATTTGTAAATTATTCTCTATAGTACGTGTAGTAGGATCACGAAGCCATAAAAAGCGAACAAAATCTCTGTCACGCTCTAAAAGTGTGAGCTGCAGGAACGCTTTTTCTATGTCAGCGCAAAGACCAACAGGATGAGTTTGGAATCGAAGAAGTAAAGCGCACAAATCCTCCAATAAAGTTTTGCCTTTGAAGATGCAATCATTCAAACTTTTGTCAGTTTTTCTAGCTTTTGAAGAAGCATCGTGTACTACACGAAGAGTAGTGCTTTTTTCAGGTGTAATAACGGCTTTATGAGGTAAGTAGTGAGTGAGTGTATTTTTCGAATCGTTGACTTTTTCAATAACCCCGGATGTAAGCTGCTGTTGAATAACTTTGTCGTAATTATTGAATAGTTCTGGCGAGAGATGTTTTAGTAATGATTTTAAACGATGATATGCTAGTGGAAAATTTGTTGGCAGATCATCTGGAGGGAAGTATTTCCAAGGCCAGCCAACAGAGTAGGTTGCACCATCGTAGGATATGGTTTTATAAAAATCATCAAGGGCTTTTTCTTCATCTAAGTTTGAAAATGGATCTTCTTTGATTCCTAAAGAATCTAAATCCCATAAATCGGTAACTGAAATTGGTTGGGCATAGGCATGAAAGGTAAAGGTAGAATCAACTGTGTTTGTACGATCACGACCGCATAATAAATAACCTAGTTTAGTAGAAATCAAATAAAGATGATTCTGTAGTTCAATCTTTTCGGGTAGTAAAAAGTCGAAGAAATAATCAGCTCCTATTAAAATATCGATATCACGATCGTCGTCTGGTATTATCGGCTTTGGTAAGTTTGTAGATAGTTGACTTGATGTTTTTGGTAATTTTGCAATTTCGTTGATGGAGTTAGCCATAACTGTCATTTTTGTTCCATCAGCTAGAGCAAAATCAAATTCAAATAACGCAGTATTCACTACATTGGCTTTTTTTGTAGCAAAAACTGTTATATTCAAGGCTTCTTCTAATACTGGTTGAAGGTTCAGCATACGCGACATTTTATTCGAAATATACGTTCTTTCACTTGCGCTATCTAATAAAACACGAGCTGTTTTTCGTATATCACCATTACTTACAGTGACCAACGCAGTTAATAAAGATGCGTGTTCCTTCCCAGTGATTAACATGACCGATGTACTCGCCTTTGTGTTTGTTGTGGGAGTAGAACCGTTATCAGTTGTTGATGAGTTATCAGCTGATTTTTTCTCAGAAAATTTCACCGGACATAAACTACGGTGGTGATTTTTTGCTTTTTTGCAATATGCACAAACTGTTTGTTTCTTACACTGACGTAAATTATGACCTTGTCGTAGGCAAATAAAACAACATTTACCTTGAATAACGCTTTTCCGTTCTTCCATCGTTTTATATTTTTTACAGGTATCTGACCAATGGGATTCTTGGCAATAAACACAGTAAGGATTTTTACCCTTAGGTGAGGCTGAAGCAGATGATGTTAGAAAGGTTGGCGACGATGATGTGATTGTCGAATTGCCTGAAAATTTTTCACGAAGTTGAACAGTAGTCCGCACCGCAGCGCGAATGTTTTCAACAGTATCAACACTTTTTGTTGCAGAATAAGATATGAAAATATCCTGCGGAAATTTAGCAATGAGTATTCCAAATAAAATAGCGTTATTATTTACCTCTTCACCTAACTGCTCCAAATGTCGAAGTATTGCTTCCATAGTATCGTACGCTGTGCGTAGAGAGTTAGTTGAGGTATTAGCTTTAGATAAATTTGTAAGTTGCACGTACAATCTCTGAATGATCTGCTTTTTGTCTCCATATTTCTCCTTTAATAAGTTTACTACTACAGTATAGTTGGCAGTAGTTAAGGGAATCCCTTCAATTAGTCGTTTTGCTTCACCGCGTAGATAAGATTTCAAGTAACTGAATTTTTCAATCACGGTAATTGAAGAGTGATCAAACGCAGTAGTAAAAAGCTCCCAAAAGCCTGTGAATTCTGTAACTTCACCTGAGAACTCAGGAATAGTAATTTTTGGCCTTTGTATTCCATTATTATAATTTGAAGATTGCGTATTTTCAGTTATATTAGAAGGAGGTAAAAGTACTGACCCGCTATTTTGTTTTAGTCGGAGTTCCAATTCACTTACTATTTCCTCAGCATCTAAAAGAAGTTCAGCTATACTACCAGATTCTGTATCATCATCTTCATGACTTGATTTAGTTCTCCTCTTTGAAAGTATATCCGATTTCAAGTCGTGAATTCGGGTTATCAGTTTATTGAGGATTACTAAGGAAAGATTTAATACGTTTTCTTCAGCATTCTGGTCCTGGAGTTGCGATTTTGCAGCCGCAAGTTTAGATTGTAATCGTTTAATAGTTGCCGCAAACTCGTTTCGCCACATTGTTGAAACAAATACGTATCGTGAAAAACGATTTAAAAGGCCAATAATTAAAGCGTAAAAGTTACAAAGCTTACTTCTCTGCTACCATGTTTCCGCTATTCGAAGCTTAACGGAATGTAATTTGTAATTAACTTGAAAGAAAATGAAGTTCTTTTTAAACTTTTGGATTTTTCTATTTTTCATAAAAATTCTACATAAATTCCAAAGTACAATTATTTCGTCTTTTCACAGATCAAGATTCATCGAACCTTATCACATACAGCGCGCTCTCGCGACAGCATTATTAGGAATCCACTACCATCATGATCATTTCCAAAACTGAAACAAAATGATTGAAATTTTGATACTTTTCCTACCCCCTATGAAGTTTTTCGTCGATGAAACTTTTCATGCACAACATTTCGCTATTATTTTCTCAGTTTTTACGCTTTGAAGTTGTGATGAGCTAACCACTGATGAACTATGTATGTGGGAGTGTAATTGCATAGTATGCGTGCATGTTTCATGCAACAGCATGCAAAATGAAAAAATTTACCTACCCCCTCTTTGTGGTACCGGTAACCCGACCAGTATTAGTATTACTATTGTGTATTATCTTATTCGTCCTACTCATTCAAGTTGTGCTTCATCTCTCAAATTTTGTGTCATGTTTATATACAATTAGATTGTTAATTTGTGCACTTCTAACTCGAGTCTGACCAAGAAATACCATTGCCAATCAACAGAATGATATTGAAAATATTGATTTGAATTAAGATTTTTAATTTTAAAATTAAATTCATTTACTGGAACTTTTTCGGATATGAAATTACTAAAAATATTGGATAGGAAATTTTCTTTTTACGGATGAATTATCAGATTCAGAACTAGAAGCCTTCGAAATAGATTTTAGATTTGGTTGCTAATTTTTGATTTGCAGTTTTTTTTTATTGCATTATTTTATTTTAGTGATTCTCTTTCAATACTTTCTATTCAGTCTTAAAAAAAAAAAAAAAACTTAAAAAAATAATTGGACCCTCCATGTATTTCATTATCAGTTTATCACTCATCATTTTATTTCTGTTATAATTGCTCTAAAATAATTCTAAAACAAGCTTTCAAACAATGCTATACTTAGTATAGTCTATAAATAATGAAATAATTATACAATACCGGGTGACTACTTGATTCGAGCCCCAAGCGAAAAAATCAGTAAAAGGTAAATAAATTCAAAATATATATGTATTTTTTGACAACGAAAGGATAAAAAAATTGAAATTTTGCATTTCATTGATAAACGCTTTTAAGCATTAAATATTATTTATGCTAATTATTCTTGCTAATATCATTCAAACATAATTTATTTTTATGAGGAAAAGATTTTTGTGTTTGGTGTGCTCGAATCAAGTAGTTACCCTGTATAATGCAACATTTTTGAAGAATTATAAATTACTTAAATTACTGGTAAGTTACTGGTAAGTTACTGGTAAGTTACCCAAACTTAAATTACCGGTAATTTTGCATTTCTATTCTAGCCATTCCGTGAAAATTTCACTGACCCAGTCAGTGCCATTATAACTGGCTCTTACTTCTCTTTTAGAGTTCACCACATGCAGGGTTGCGTACCGGTACCGATACCGCGGTATATACCGACCAATACCGCGGTTCTTTGGGATTTACCGATACCGGTACCATACCGACCGGAAAAAATACTGATACCAAATACCAGTACTATATCAATCAGAAAAAATACCGATACCATATACCCGTACCATACCGACCGAAAATTATATAAATACCAAATACCAGTACCGTACCGACCAGAAAAAATACCGATACCAAATACCAGTACCATACTGACCGGAAAAAATACCGCGGTACGCAACCCTCTGCAAATACCGCGGTATTTATGATATTTATTTATTTATTAATTTTTAATTTCTAATTTCGATCAACACGCAACCCTGCTTTTGCTTTTGATTCTAACACGTTTTTTGAGTTTTAAAATAATTGAACTGGTGCGATATTGCGGGCTAGGGTTGCGTACCAGTACCGATACCGCGGTATATACCGACCAATACCGCGGTTCTTTGGGATTAGTGATGTTCCTTGAAAAGTAAAGTGTTGAAAAGTACTTTCTCTTTTCATGAAAAGTGAAAAGAAAAGTTGGTCCGGAAAAGTGAAAAGTGCGACTTTTCAATGTTTACATACAGCAGTGTGACATATCGATTGACATTAATTTTCAACGCTGAGAACGATGGTAACATTGATTTTTTTTTAAAACAATTCTGTTTTTTATTTTTTAATAAAATTTCGTTTCAAATTTTAAGAAATGTAAAATGTTGCTACTTGCTACGTTTTAGAGATTGTTTCATTCTTGTTCTTGTTTCATTTTAATTTTTAATAAAATTTCTTTTCAAATTTCAAGAAATGTTGCTATGTTTTCGTCTTATTTCTGATTCAAAATAGAAATGAAAAACTTTTTTTACCCTAAAAGCACCTGAAAAAATTCTTAGTAAAAACTAAAAAGTAAAAAAGACTTTAAATTATCAATTTATCACTAGTCACTACTCACTAGTGTAAAATTTTAAATTTGAATCAAATTCAAATCATTTTTTTTTTATTTAATAAAAATTTAAAATGTAAAATGTACTTCAAAAATCAAAATCGATGCCTGGTGGTGCCTGGTACTAAATATAAATATCATAAATAGTAATACTTTATAGCTAAAAATTGAGTGAAAAACTAGAAAAAGTGATGCATTACGAACAGGTATATTTGATTTGATTGTTTTTGAATAATTTATTTTACAATTCGTAAAACAAATGCTACAAACATTCAAAAATAGTCCATATGGGTATCATTTTGAAGGATAGGACGCGTTGTATCCATTTTCAACACTTTTCATTACTTTTCACCACTTTTCACAACTTTTCACACTTTTCAGGCCCACTTTTCACTTTTCTTTTCATGTTTTTAACTTTTCATGAAAAGTCCCATCACTATTTGGGATTTACCGATACCGGTACCATACCGACCGGAAAAAATACTGATACCAAATACCAGTACTATATCAACCAGAAAAAATACCGATACCATATACCCGTACAATACCGACCGAAAATTATATAAATACCAAATACCAGTACCGTACCGACCAGAAAAAATACCGATACCAAATACCAGTACCATACTGACCGGAAAAAATACCGCGGTACGCAACCCTCTGCAAATACCGCGGTATTTATGATATTTATTTATTTATTAATTTTTAATTTCTAATTTCGATCAACACGCAACCCTGCTTTTGCTTTTGATTCTAACACGTTTTTTGAGTTTTAAAATAATTGAACTGGTGCGATATTGCGGGCTAGGGTTGCGTACCAGTACCGATACCGCGGTATATACCGACCAATACCGCAGTTTTTTGGGATTTACCGATACCGGTACCATACCGACCGGAAAAAATACTGATACCAAATACCGGTACCACACCAACCAGAAAAAATACCGATACCATATACCCGTACCATACCGACCGAAAATTATATCAATACCGAATACCGGTACCATACCGACCGATAATTATATAAATACCAAATACCAGTACCGTACCGACCAGAAAAAATACCGATACCAAATACCAGTACCATACCAACCGGAAGAAATACCGCGGTACGCAACCCTGACCACATGTATGCGGATTGTTTGAGAGAGTTTGCCAAGTACTCCGCGGCATATTGGTACGACGGCACTTTTTCGTGCGGAGGGTCTGGAGTTCGATTCTCAGGACTGTCTGAATTTTTTTAACGATTTTCGGGTCAATTTTTTTCCCCTTTTTTTTTGCTAAATTTTTTTTTTTAATATTATTTTATTTTTATTCCTACAATTTTTAAATTATTTTATTATCATTTCATTCCACCCTTCGAACCTTCAGACCAACTTGGAACTTTCAGACCTACGTTCCTTACCTCAAAGTTAGGTTTGGTTGGGTTTAATTTATTTATCATTTTTTCCACCGTTCGAACTTTCATACTTGGAACTTACGGACTTACGCTCCTTACCTCAAAGTTGGGTTTGGTTGGGTTTTATTTATTTATTATTTTTTCCACCCTTCGAACTTTCAGACTTGGAACTTTCAGCTTCTGCATACAAACACGTATTATTACCTTCATTATTGCAAACGTACGGAAAAAATCCTGCTCTCATCATTTGGATATAGCCCTTTGTGTGGCTTATAGTTTTGAATTTTAATACTGTTTAAAGCAACGTTGCGGTGGGCGTGGCTTATATTTCTATTTCAGAGCCGTTTTATTTACACTCAGCCAAGTATCCAGGTATTATAGTTAACATCCGTGTAAAAAAATGTATACTTGTCGAAAATCTCTGGACTCATAGAAGCCAGATATGATATTTCTAAGGTTGTTTAATATTTGACTGTAACCGAATATCACTCGAATAAATATAATATTTGCCAGATATTTTGCTTATTCGGTTAATATCCAAATATAGTTTCGTCAAAAAAACCTAGGATTGCTAACAAATTAGCACATGATACAATCACGACAATTAACCAAAAGTACAAATTTGGCTCAGTGTTTATGCTGGGCTTTGAATGCTATACAGTAGGGTTCAAGGATTCCGTTATTTTTCAAATTCAAATTATGAACATGACAATTTTTGTTTGAACAAGTTTGCAATAATTAATAAAATGGAAGTTCTAGGTATAGAAGAAGAATTAGAGATTGAAAATCTCATAGAAGAAGTAGAGGTCGAGGGCGCTTATGGTTTTGAGAGTAAGAAATTAGGAATGATTAATAAACAAACAGGTATTCTCAATCTCAATATTAACTCATCTCTCGTAATATTTGAAATAGTTGCAAGTTCATCGAACGCGCTCAACTCAGCGAACAGTAGCTATCATTCGTAGAAAAAAAGCCACTAGCCAGGCGTGGATTTATTTTCGAAAAGACGATAAATTTGTGAAATGCACAATTTGTAACATTTCATTGCTTTATAGCAACGGCACATCAAATATGCTAAATCACCTTCGGGCAATACATCCCGAAATTGTAAAGGTTTTTCTTTAATTTTTCGATTTTTCATTATTCAACATTTTCTTGATGAGTTGTATTTTCAGAAAGTGGAAGCCTCGATACAAAAGCCTTCCGATACAAAAAGAAAGCTATTATCGCTTTCTTCAGAACAAATTGAAATCATAGATCACAATGTAGCCCTTATGATTATAGAAGACATGCGGCCCTTCAGTTTGTTCAACACGGAAGCTGCACGGCGTCTTTTTAAACTTTTTGATTACGAACCGCCGTCAAGAACAATAATCGCCAATAAGCTAGAAACTATTTATGAAGCCTATAAAAACCAGTTAAAGAGTGTGATAAAAGATGAATTTATTTCTATTACCAGCGATGGTTGGACTAGGCATTCGGAAAAATTCATATCTATTACACTACAATTTATCAAAAATGATAGGCTATACAACGGGTTGCTTTCTTGTAACCAATTAAGTTCCCACACTGCGCAAAATGTTGCAAGCCATATAAAAGAAGTGTTAATCGATTTTGGCATTGATATTACGAAACAAGTAATATCCATGACCACAGATAACGCGGCTAATATGAGATTAGCGCGTGAATTACTACAAGTAAGGTATGTAAAAAGTGAACGAAGACTTTCTTTTATTTTCTATACCTATTCTTTATTTTATGTTTACACTTGAAATCACTAACTAAAATCATTATTATTTTCAATATTTTCATCATTATACTTATCTACAGCAAAGCAGTTGGTTGCTACGCCCATTCGTTAAATCTCGTACTTCAGGACTCTGAAAATGACATATCATTTTTACTACATAAAGTAATAATGAACACGTTATAAAAATTATTAAATCTCGTAGTGGAACTTCACTGTATTTCAAAATATATTATAATCTTATAAATCATACCTATTCAACAGGTAAAAGATATTGTGTCTTATTTTCACAATAGTCCACAAGCTGTAGAAGAGTTAAGAAACGAACAGGCTACAAATAACACCGATATGATCCCATTGTTATTAATCCAAAGCTGCCCAACGAGGTGGAATTCAAATTATTTAATGATTTCGCGATACCTACAGCTTCACAAAGAAGTAACATGGGTTTTGATTCAAGTAAGCCTACTCACTGAGCTGATGAAACCTATAACAGAAAAATTTACATTTTTCAAGTTTTATGCTTCAACGCTAAAACGCTAATAATACTACTTTTCCTTCTCTCTTTAGAGAAATGAGGCTGATAAAATTATAAAAGAAGACAACAAAAATACCCTTGTTGAAATATGCTCCATATTAAAAATAACGTATGACGTAACACTTTCCATTTCAAGCGAGAAGACTGTAGTTGCTTCAGAAGTCATTCCACTCATAAGTGAAATTCAATATGAATTAAATGAGTGTAAACCTAATACTGAAATAGGAAAATCGTTTTTAAAGGCTGTGAAAACAAGTAGGTTTAATAACTACATATCATAACTATAGGTGATTCAGTAGAGATGGGCAAGATTTAGGGCATGTATGTAGTTTTAGATTATATGATTTATGATTATATCAGTTTCGGTCTTCCGCATTTCAAAATTGAATTCCCATTCCCAAACACTTTCAACATTTTATTCTGATAAAATATAAAGGTACACAAAGTAAAACTTCTATATAGGTACCTATTATACATATAGTAAATATCTACTTTCAGTAACAAATATACTTCCCGTTTAAGGCTAATTTCATATTTGCTGGTAATTAAAGTTAATTTTTTCCTACGTCTAAGGTGCAGTCTTCCTTTTTAGCTGAGTTTTTAATTTTAATTTTAGGTTCTCACCATTCTCAGCATTTCTATCCTGATAAAAATAATGAAAAATACACAAAATGAAATATATATAATTATATATAATTGATAGTGCATTGCTTTTCTCAAATTTCCTATCTGCTGGTGATTTTCTAAATGCGAAAAAATAAATTCTATTTCTCTACATTTATAAAATTATTCCAAACCTCGTAATGAATAATGAAGTGATTGATTTGAATATATAAATTATAAATAAATAAGATGAAAAGAGAACGAAATAAATATTTTGATGGAAACCTGCATGTAATACTAAACCTTAAATGTAAAGTTGGAAGGAGTAATTAAAATAATATACTACTTATGTAATTTGATTCTGTAGATTGTAATAAAAGGCTGAGCGGCTATGCTAAGGATAGCAGTTTTTCAATGGCCACGCTATTAGATCCGCGCTTTAAGAAAGCTGGGTTCGCTTCAGGTTTAGAAGTGCAATTAAGTATAGCAATGACTTGCTTAACTCGTGAAGTCACCAGCGAAATCAATGAGCAAGAAAAAACATCTCGGTCGACTTTACAACTAGAACCATCGACATCGAAAAATGATAATAATAACGATAACGCTAGGAAGAAACGACGTTTCGCACACATCAGTGAACCAAACATTATTGGTGGTGAGCTGAAAGCCGAAACAATAGTACATAATTTCATTACGTCAGCAAGACTAGAAGAAGATGCGGATGTTTTCCACTTTTGGAAAAATTATGCTTCCCAGCTATTAAAAAAAATAGTATATAAATATTATCTCGTCAACCCGACTAGTGTACAATCGGAACGTTTATTTTCAGATGCGGGTAGTACGAAAACCCAACTGAGAAATCGCCTTAGTCCTCAACAACTTTCGAAAAGTCTATTCATTCGAAAGAATAGGTGGCTAAGCGAAATGTATTAATAAGGTATTGAATCATGACCAACTCGAATAACAGGCCGAACAAGTGAACTATTGGCAACATCGTAATAAACACAAAGGTGGTGGGCCCATGTGCGTATGTTTACATTTGTATTAATTGTGTTTCCATAAGAAAGAGTCTTTCGTGGATGCACGTGGGCCTACCATACATCAGCTGATATCGGTGTTGCCAACTTGTGTTGTTCGGCCTGTTATTCGAGTCGGTCATGATTGAATATTAATGTTATAATCAGGAACCAGGAACAAGCCGAGGACCAAGAATTGTCAACTAATATCGTGAAATTTTACCAACTTATAACGTTTTTTTTTTTTTTTTTTTTTTTTTTGCTCCAAGCTACAATCTTGTTAATTTGTAAAAATAGCTGTAACAAAACTATAGATGCGCGAAGCGCGTGAAATTTTTTCATAATTTTTTGTTTTAATATGTAGTGTGCCTACGGTTTGCCTATATAATAATTATATTTATAACGAGAAAAAAATTTTCCTCTTCAATGTTTTAATTTCAACTGGGTATGAAATTTTTTCATAATTTTTTGTTTCAATATGCAGTATGCCTACGGTTTGGCCATATAATAATTATATGTATAACGAGAAAAAAATTGTACTCTTAAATGTTTTAATTTTAATTGGGTATTTTTCATAGATAATACAAAATTAGCATTTAATAAAAATATATTATCTTGGCAAATTTTAACAATACCTAGGTGTAGTCTTGAATGATATTTCTCATGATGCTAGAACAGAACATGAAAGAAAATTTCTTTCATTTTATTTAAATAATTATCAAGTTGCCAATTCTTTAGTTGTAAGATGACAATCAAAGGGTCATTCTTCTCATTACTGTATTGAACTTTGCTAAATGAGAAAGATTACCCAAGGTTGTTTCGTTCCTGGTTATAATGATACTATTGAGATGTGATATTTCCCAACGTTTATTTTCTCACTTTGTGTGTTCCTTTACTTTTCATTTTAATAACTTTTTATTTGTTAATATACCAATTTGTTTCTTATATCGTTTTACTTTCAAGTTGTTGAATATATTTTCACTTGATGAATTTTTTATTATCATTAACAGATATCTTATTCAAGGAAGGTATAAAGAAATGGAAATGAATAAAGAAGGTATACGTGAAATAAGCAACTCTATTCAAATATAATATGGCAATGATGATCAAATAAATATCGAGAACGTAAAATTGAACAAATAAAATATATAAGTTCACAATCAAGTAATGAATAAATTAGAATTATACACAAATAAAAATTCTAATTTAGTCATTGAGGATTTAGCATACATTATTACATAAATGTGAAATAAATAATTGTATGTAAATATAACGTGGAAAGGATGGTGAAATAAATATCGAGCAAGTAAAATTAAATGAATAAATTATAAAAGTTGATATCCAAGTAATGAATAAATTAAAATTATGAATAAATAAATAAAAAAATTCTAATTCAATCATTATAAATTAACACATACTTTTACATAAATGTGAAATAAATAACTGTATTTAAATATAATATGATAATGATGTTCAAATAAATATCTAGCAAGTAAAATTGAGTAAGTAAATAATAATAATTTACATCCAAGTAATGAATAAATAAAAGTTACAAATAAACAAATAAATTCATAAAAGTTCTGATTCAGTCATTAATTAGCACCCACTTTCATAAGGCACTTGAATGCCACTACTTCGATGGAAACATGGTACTACGATTGGACGAGTCCATTTATGGTTTAATGTCTTATATATAGGGCAAAGCGATAGAAAGGACCACCAAAATTCTAAAACAAAAGGCCGCTAAGAAATTGAAGTTCATCGAAGAAAGCCATAAAAAATTATTATCGATATAATGCATCACAAAGCGCACGCTTGGTTCAATAAGACAACTCTCAAAAAAAGTGTGTAAAAATTCAACAAAAAGGTACCCTTTTGTTATAATTTTTTGAAGTAAAATGAGCTAATTTAGTATATCTATCGTTGCAATTTATGCTGCGATTCTTGTAAAGTTTATATTCATTCATTTTGATGCACTTGCATCGACAATGTAGGTAATCAAGCTGAATATTTGTAAGCATAAACATGCTTCTTGCGTTACATACAAGTTCCATCGCATGCGGCGCTTCATCCGTCCCCACTTCTACCACAACCAGTGAAACTGTAGATCACGCAGGCGATTGTCAAGTTGCCCTTCTTCGAGAAGATGATGAGTTAGCTATTTTCAGTCAACCTACACTAATTAAAAAATTGTACAAATAACTACCATTCAATGCCGAAGTTTCGCAAAAGTGAAGATGTATCTCGATAAAGCTTTAAGTGAAATCACAGAGCCAAAGGAGTTCAACAGAAAAATAGCAAAAAGGTGAGTAATCATCAAGAAACAAATTATTTTTCCCACTAATCAGAAAAGGAGAAGAAAGGCAAAACAAAAACCAGAAAAAAACTTACTTCGCAAGCTCGGGTGGAAATACTGGCTGGAATGATGAAGGGATCAGAAAATGTGAATACTCATCACTCATTTGATCATACTTATAATTAAAAGTTTTATTTTATGAGAATAGTGTTTTCTAATTACCTTCTATTTGTCATTATCTTTAGTTCGCCGTTCATTATTCTATTTTTTTATATGATTTCCCAAACAAAACCTGGAATAAAATTTATATCTCTCTATATATTAAAATCAAAATGAAACCGGTTTTGAGATGCGCGCGCATCCTTGTTTTGAATAGCAGGTATAAAAGGTATATAGAGGATAGCACGTATACAAAGGAAAAGAAGGTTGTAAATTTTAATAAAAGTCTTGTACATGCCCAAGGGTAAGTTATAAAATTGTTTTGAGTAGCAGGTATACAAAGGAGAAAAAAATGTGATAAATTTCAATAAAAGCTTTGTACATAGGTAAGAGTAAGGGTAAAGTTGTAAAATTGTTTAAAATGGCAGGTATACAAAGGTATAAAGGCGCGAGCCCATCCTGAAAGGAATAACTCGGCAGGGGGAGGGGGGAGTGTAACAAATAAGAATAAATTGGGTTGTGCTGTTTGGAATGTAGCAGTACTTGTCTGATAAAATAGCTTTTTTTTCTTTACTTAATTTTTATTGCGAGCCCCGCAGGGGCGAGGAGGCACTAGTATTCTTTAAATTTAAAAGTTAAAAGAAACTTCCCGTCTAGAGCAATCACTTTTTTCAAAGCGTTATGGTTTGAATCTGAAACATTTTTCAATTATTGCAACGAAGGTAATGAATGATTAAATAATAAGATAATAACAATCAATCTGTTTTATTAGCAAATTATTAATAATTTATTATTTTTTGTTTTATTTTTCTTGGCTTTTGATCGCTTGTTTTTGTTTTGTAAAACATAAAATTTAGTTTCGCACCTAGCGTTTTTTTCATGAACTATATTCGGTTAGTAACCGAATGTTGAAGTGTTTGCAAATATTTCGTTACAAATATTGGATATCAAATATTACGCAACCCTAGAGATTTCCGACTTTAATTAACACATTACCGGTGACATTGAAACCTCTCCTCCCCCCTCCATCACACAACGTAGTTTACCCGGACACTTATCTTATGCTGACCCTGAAATTTTTGTGAATAGTTCGAAACCAATCGTAATAATTATTGGTAACAATTATCAGTTTAATTTCTTAAGAGGTGAAATAAAACGAATTTCTCCATATTTGGTTTTAAGGCGCTCCTTTTTTGGCTGGATACCTACTGGCTCGGTGAACGAAAACTTCGCCTTTTCAAATGAAATTTCTAGTTTCACGTTAAGTAGTAATTTGGCTCAGCATGAAATTTCCGATAGTCCTTTCAAAAATAATTTTGTTCACGAGAATCTCGATCTCAAGCTAACTCTAAATAATCTTTGGTCACTAGAAATTCTAGGGATAAAAAATTCTGAGTTGGATGAAATCGAAGATTTAGTCTTGAAAAATTTTAGAGAAACTGTTCGATTTGAAAACGATCGATATATAGTACGTTGGCCCTGGAAAACAGGAGAATCCTTCACTTCCTACTAACTTTCGTATGTATATGGCTCATTTAAAGTTTATATACTCGGTCGTCTAAATCTTTGCTTGAGAAGTACAATCAGACTTTATTAGAACAATTGAGTTCTGGTATTATTGAATATGCTCCAAAATTTACTACTTACGTAGTACATTACCTACCCCATTGCGCGATCGATAAAAACGATAAGCTTAGAATTGTATATGATGCTTCTGCTAAAACCAAATCTACCCCCTCACTAAATGACTCTATACACTCCGGTCCGATGTTGCTCGAAGACTTAGTTGGTCTACTTTTGAATTTTCGGCTCCACCCTGTAGGTTTAACCGCAGACATCGAAAAGGCTTTCTTACAGGTAGGGCTAAACGAGGTTGATCGAGATGTGGTACGTTTTTTTTGGATAAAAAATCTTAATGAGCCGCCTTCTTTTGATAATTTAATCATCTTCCGATTTTGTCGAGTCCCTTTTGGAGTAATCGCATCGCCGTTCTTATTAAATATGGTCCTTCAAGAACTTTTGACTTCTACTCCTACTAATCAATATTACGAGTTAGCGAAAAAACGTTTTTACGTTGATAATTTAGTTGTTAGCGTGAAAGATGTAAATTCTGGTATCAACTTATTCAACTCGGTTACTAAGAAGTTAGAGGCTGCCTCTTTCAACCTGCGAGGTTGGACCTCTAATGAACCTAATTTTCTTCGCGTAATTGGAGCTCCTAGCCTATCTCCACAAGATGAAAAAATTTCAATTCTTGGAATGTATTGGCACCGTTTTTTTGATACCCTTTCGGTTAAATTCGAAATCCCACCCCAAGGCAATGCTATCACTAAACGATCAGCATTAAAATTCTACGCTTCAATTTTTGACCCACTCGGCATTTTTGGACCATCTACCCTTCGTTTAAAACTCTTCATTCAAGAATGTTGGAGAGAAAAATTCGACTGGGATACTCCTCTTCCACCTAACTTTATTGCCAAATGGGCAAAAATTTATTCCGAATCACTTGATATTTTAAACATCGAAATACAGAGATCTTATTGGTCTCATTCTAACGCTATTAACGCTGGTGTGATTTCATTGCACATTTTTTATGATGCTTCAAAAGATGCATATGCCTGCGCGGCATATTTAACTTATCAAAATGCGACAGTTGGTATAAATACATCGACACTTATTTCTGCTAAAACTCGTGCTGCGCCGAAAAGGCAAACGAAGTCTACGACACCTATTATTTCAGGCACCTCCCTTTCCCCAGCTTCTATTCGCGAGTTGAGTATTCCGCGTTTAGAATTATTGGCCGTTCTCATTGGGAAACGAGCAGCTATGTTCTTGCTTTCCAAACTCGACGTAAATCTTAAAACAACGATTTTATGGACAGATGCTACCACAATACTTCAGTAATTAAATTTGTCCGCTATTCAACCCAAATTCGTTCAAAACCGTTTAATAGAAATTCGTAAAACACCTAACTTGGTAATTCGACACGTGCCCACGGACGTAAATCCAGCGGATATCGCGTCTCGAGGTATTAAATCATGTTCCTTAAAGAACAATAAACTTTGGTGGAATGGCCCCCCATGGTTACCATATGAGAACCTTTGGCCTTCCACCCCAGGCACCACGTCTATATTTGTGTCACCAATTCCTTCGTTGGTTTCTAGTTTACGTAAAAATCACGTAATTTTAAGTTCGGAGCTTGAAAGACGATTCTCTCGTTGGAACGTATATGTTCGAACATTTAAAAACATTTATTTTTTCGGTCATAAAATCGACCCTACAAACCCTCCATCGGCTGCTGAATGGTTTCAGATAGGCGAACGCCTACTTCTTTGCGCGCTCCAACGTAAATATTTCTTCCAGGAAATAAACCTTCTTAAGAAAGGTATACAGCCTAATTTTCAATTGGATCTTTACCTTGATAAAGATGATCTAGTACGATGTTTTGGCCGTATTAGAAATTCGAAATTGCCGGTGGACAAATTACACCCGATATTATTACCTAGAAATTTTCCTTTAGTTGTAATTTTGATTCGAAAAATCCACACTGATAATTGCCATGTAGGCTGTTCACACGTGGTATCAAAACCAGTGTTGTAGGAACGAACATAGGTCTGTTCTTGTTCCTGTTCTGGTTCCTGGAGAGACCCAGTCATTTGATCCTGTTCCTGACTCGTTCTTATTCTCAATGTTTCAACTGTTCTCGTTCCGTTCTTCGTTCTTTTAATTCTTTACAATGTTGTTCTCGTTCTGTTCTTTGTTCTTTCAATCCTTTATGGTCTCGTTCTTGTTTGTTCTTCGTTCTGTTCTTGTTCTTCAACTTTTCTTTTGTTCTTTCTTTCTTTCTTTTTTTTGATAGCGTGTTTACAGTTAATGTTGTTGTTGAAATTGAAAATCAATTAATTGAAGCTAATAATTAAAAAAAAAAATACTCATATGGCTATGTGTAGCACTTGCCCGAAGTATAAATTTCTTATTTTCTCATTCCCTTCACGATATCTATTAATTTTATAATAAATCATGAACTTTCAAAAGAACGAAGAACAACAAAAAATTACATCGTTCTTGTTCTTGTTTTTGTACCTCAACATTGTTCATTAGTTGGTTCTCGTTTTGTTCTTTGATCTTTCAGTTTGAAAATATTCTGTTCTCGTTCTGTTCTCTGTTCTTCAGATATATCACTTTTATGTTCTCGTTCTTGGTCCTGTTCCTCAGGAACAATAAAAATTCTCTGTTCTTGTTGTTCTTCGTTCTCGTTCTTTAGTTTGTTCCTACAACACTGATCAAAACTACGAGAACGTTTTTGGGTTCTTAAAGTTCGAGCCCTAATTAAATCAGTCATTCATCGTTGTGTGACTTGTCGTAAATGGGAAGGTGGTAGTTTTCAGCTGCCTCGGAGCCTCCTCTACCTATAGTACGTATTACTGAAGTTGCTCCATTTTTGCATACAGGTGTAGACTACTTTGGCCCTGTATTCATCAAAAACACGGAAGGAGATGAGCAAAGGGCTTATGTTGCCTTGTTTGTTTGCCTTGTTACTCGTGGCGTATGTAACTTATCTAGGTACGAATTTTTGCTCTGTTTATCTCGTTTTGCCTCCCACCGCCAAACTCCAAAATCCCTCATTTCTGATAATGCGACAAATTTTGTATTCGTTCAGCCTTTAGTTGGTAAAGTAACTACGACTTCCGAATATTGGTTGAACGAATACCTTTCGTCGAATATCCCTACGTACTCGCCTTGGCAAGGAGGTGTTTACAAGCGGCTGGTTGGGATTGTAAAAAGCTCGTTAAAAAAGGCATATGGTACGGAATCGTTAGATTTCGTTGAATTTAGTACTGCCTTATGTAAAATCGCCGATGTTGTAAATAATCGACCTTTAACGTACCTAACCTCGAACGAATTAGAATCCGCGCTCACTCCAAATCATTTTTTGAGATTTGGTAAAACTAATGTGAATGCAGGTATTGAAGTCACTAATAAACCGCTGGTTTCAAACACAGAAAATCTTATCTTAGGGTGGCGAAATGTTACGGTCATGGTAGAAGCGTTTTGGGAAATTTTCCGTTCTCGGTACCTCACCACTCTACGCGAACGTCATTCTTCAATTCATCACCCTGTTAAAAGTTTACTTTCTTTTATATCAAAAGAAAATGATGTAGTATTGGTGAAAGAGCCATCAGCTCCAAGGGCTGATTGGAAATTGGGACTCGTTCAGAAACTTGATAGACGCCAAAGTCTCGCACATGTGCGTCACAACGGTCGTACTATTCTGCGGTCCTTTAACCTTTTATACCCCCTGGAGCTACCTCCTGAGCAGTTAATCTCTGATGCACCTCCTAACAAAAAAGCGAACCTAGCTACCTTTGCCAATACTGCTTCTGCTAGTACTTCTTCGTAATTTTTCACATGGACTATGTAAGTAGCTTTTCTTTTACTTCACACTGACTAGTACCTATTTTCCCGTCTAGGGGGGAGGGGCAGTGTCTAAAATCTCTGGACTCATAGAAGCCAGATATGAGATTTCCGACTTTAATTCTGTTTCACAGAATTAAAAAACTAGATTGGTTTCTCTACCTACCTAGTTCCCCAACGCTTATCTTAGCAACCTACATTCGGCGAGATGGCGCATATTTCAAACTCCGTGTAGGGTGTAAGTGACGAATAGACGACGATTTGGTCAGATTTCTCTCCCTGTTTCTTTCCCTTTAATTACCCTTCTCTTCGTCTTAGCTAACGAACCTATATGTTGCATTTCCAATGCAGTCGAACCTCTATCATTCGAATTTCGCTGTTTGAATACGCAACGACGTATAGTTCGCGCTATTTATCTATTCGTTTTGTTCCGTTACGACGTAACAAAACAAACACAACGTGGGAATATGATGGCCTTGGTGTCTTTTCCCAAGGTCACCCGAAGTAATGGCTGCATATGTATGGACACTTGTCCTGCATGCATATGCAGCTTAACGCTGAATCCTCAATAAGTATGCCATCTTTTTTATAATTTTTAAAATTTTTTAATAATGTTTTTCTTTTTTTGTTTTCAGAATGGTATGTGCTTGCTACTCGCTGCACAAGATAAACAATATCGAAAACTTCAAGAAGGCAGTGCAAGGTCTGTTAGGGCAAGACCTAACAGAATATTTTGAGAAGTTGTCTCGTGAAAGGCAAGTAGGAATCGCCGGCATAGAATTACCTACTTGTACTTGTAGAATTACCTACTTGTTTTGTAGAATTACCTACTTGTTTTTGTATAATTACATTGTAGTTTTTGTAGAATTACCTACTTGTTTTTGTATAATTACATTGTATGTTTTTGTAACATTTTTTTAAATTCATTTGTGCATCAATCATCACATCATTGAAGATGAAAAGAAATTTGGTGAGTAATTTTGTTTATTTTTTCGAACTCTTTCTTAGTTATTATTAAGACTGGTTATTTTTATTTTTTATTTTACGGAATTTTTGTTCTGAGAAAAATATAGATATATACCCTAAATTTCAAATTTAGTAATATTTTAATTTTTCGTTTAACCCTCTTTTGTACTTAAATATTTTTTCGAACTCTTTCTTAGTTATTATTAAGACTGGTTATTTTTTATTTTTTATTTACGAATTTTTGTTTCTGAGAAAATATAGATATATACCCTAAATTTCAAATTAGTAATATTTTAATTTTCGTTTAACCCTCTTTTGTACTTAAATTTAAATTTAATTTTTTTTTCTTCATTTTTTTTTATTAATCCGCAGCCTCGCGAGTTGTAGCTTACGACTCGCGAGGCACGGAGTTTTCTAAAGCTTCCACTGCACGGCGTTCATGCCTGTTCAACTTTCCCCCTGTCGGAATTCGCATCACTCTGCGCGATTTTCGACAGACTATCCATTGTAACAACGTCCCTTTACTAGAGGTCGGACAGTAACGAAAAGTAGCGTTTCAACACTCCTCTTTCCCCTTTAATCTATGACGTCACGCGGCGGACCTAAAAACGCGCGGTAACATACGATTTAAAGGGAATACATCGATTTTCTTATGGTTTTTTGTAATATACTCTGAAAGAACGGTTTTTTTTAAAAAACTTGTAAGGACTAAAATTGTAGAGAATAAAATTTCCTAAATGATGCATATTTTTAAATTAATGATTGAATGATTCTTGCGTATTTATAAGTGTACTAGTAATCTATACCCATCCTTCGGACGGGGTGCTTGAGCATGTGCTTCTTTATACACTGAAAGGGTTTTTTTTTATCTTTATTGTTAACTTCTTCGATGGTAATAGTTCTTCTTTGCTTCATTTTGCGAATGTAAATATGACACCAGCATAGGCGCAAGTAAGATTTCATAATGTTTAATAATACAAATTAATATTTTTGATAATAAATATTGCCATTTCATTATTAATAATTAATACCTAAACTGAGTGAGCAGAGAGTTCATTCCTTCGTTTTTTTGTTTTGTTTTCTTTTTTAATAACTTAGAATTTCATAATGCATTTGCTAATTTATATAGTTATTCAAAATGTTTGGCTAGGTAATATTATTTCAATTTCCAAAATTGATAATTCAATATATTTATGAATATGTAACAAACAAGTTGGTACATATAATGAAGAGAATGGACCTGGAAAGAGATGGTTTGATAGTTTCTTCAAAAGACACCCGAAACTTAGTGAGCGAACTGCTGAATATCTGCATCGAAGAAGAGCAATAGCTACAGAAGAAGTTATTCGCAAATGGTTTAAAGAGGTTTTAATATCCTACTTCCTACATTCTGATCTAAGTTGAAATTTCTTTCGTATTGATTTTTTTTTTTTTTTTTTTTGTTCAGATAACAGATGAGCTGGGATTTAACATCAACATATTTCAAGATCCTAACCGTTATCTTTAATTGCGATGAATCATCGTTTTATCTTCACCCCAAAAGACCCATCATAATTGTCCAGCGAGGCCAACGAAATGTGTACGACATGTCTTCGACAAGTAATAAAGAAAATTTAACAATCCTTATTGTAGGGAATGCAGCTGGTGAATTGGCTCCTCTGATGGCATTGTATTCTTTCAAAAGGATTCCTATATTGATGGCCGCTGCTTCCCCTCCTGAATGGGGTATAAGACGTTCAAAGAATGGGTGGATAACTTGTAGGAGCTTTTATGAGTATATAGGAAATGTATTTGTACCATACCTCGAAGAAAAAAAAATAACTAAACCAATTATTTTACTGCTAGATGGGCATAAAAGCCACATATCATTACCATTAAGTAAACTTTAGTAGCATCGAGCTGGTGGCTTTCCCGCCAAATGCCACCTATATAATCCAACCTCTGGATGTTTCTTTCTTCGCACCTCTAAAAGAAAATTGGAGAAAAGAGCTAGATCACTTCAAGCTTCGAAATAATGGTCATGAAGTACAAAGGCACCAAACTAGCCCCCATAATTATGCTACCGCCGAAGAATATGCTCGTGATATTAAAGAAAAGATGGGAATTTCAATCGATGTAAACGAAGTGGCGTCTAATCCAGGTAAAAGAGCAGTTGCCAAATTATGTTTGAATTCTTTGTGGGGTAAATTCGGTCAAAGACAAAATATGTCTACCACTGAATTTGTCACCGACCCGTGTCGGTTTTACGAAATTTTATTAGATGATCGTTTAAAAGATTTGCACGTTTTTTATTTAAACGATTATATGATATAAGTTAATTTTAAGTTCAAGGAATATTACGTTGATAATTTATTCAACACTAATATTTTTGTAGCTGTATATACTACCGCGAACGCTCGTCTTCATTTATACGACGCGTTATGGAAATTAGATAAAACGGTAATTTATTGCGATACGGATAGCGTTATATATGTGGATAATGGAGGTAACACGATTGAAACAGGTGACATTTTAGGTGAATGGACTGATGAATTAGCGGGAGGGTATATTGAAAAGTTCATAAGTACAGGTCCCAAATCATATTATTATAAAACAAATAAAAATAAAGAGACCACCAAGGTTAAAGGTTTCACTTTAAATCATAAAAATGCTGCAAAAATTAACGGGGAGACCTTGGAAAAATTAATTGATAGGGAAATTGAGAATATAGTTACTGAAGGAAAGCAAATTATTCGCGATGTAGACACTAAAAATTTGGTCAACAAAGATCAAATTAAGAAATTGGGTTTTAAATTTGATAAACGAATAATTAATAAGGATTTTGACACTCTTCCTTTCGGCTATAAAGATTTTTCATCAAATATGTAGGTACCTACTTTTTCACTAATTCGCTGAAGAAGTTACGAAGAAGTAGAAACCTGCATATATGACCATGAAATATATGCAAAAATGTGGTTTTATGCATAAATGATCAAAATTTCAAGCATCCTCAGTCATCGTTTTGCATGTTATCTATAACATCGTGTGTGTTGCGAAAAAATTTAAGATGCCTGCAAATAATATGTAAGTACCTTTCTTTATTTTTTAATAATTAAGTAGGTACCTACCTATTTTAATAAATTTGTATTTTTTATTTGTAGACCAGAATACGAAGAAGCAGAAGAAGCTATCAGAAATTACGTAGATAATTTCGTACCTGTAGTTATACAGGATGATGATGAAGAAGAAGTACAGTAAGTAAATGCCTACTTTTCTAAAAAAATACCTATTTTTTATATTAATTTTTCTTTATTTCAGTGTTGAAGTAAATGGTGAAGAGAAGAAGATGATGATGAAGGTGAAGAACAAGAGTAAGTAATTACTTTTTATAAATGTAGGTATAACCTACTCATTTTATTAAATTTGTATTTTTATCTTATATTTTCAGGGCTGAAGAGATACCCACTATGGCGAATGCTTTGGCTTTTGGTGAAGCTGCATTTAATCATATGATGTATATGGGGTTTGAAGGCCTCCTCAGCGACGAGGAGGAGGACAACTTGGTGGCAATGTTGAATGAGCTGCCGGTGAAAACAAGGTATGTTGCATTTTTTACTCTTTCTTCATTTTTTCTTAGTTATTAATTAATTTTAATTTTTGCAGCGAAGATGAAGATTAGTGTAAGTTGATTAAGATTTTTGTAGTTTAAGTTGTTTAAATATTAAGATTAGTTTAAGATGTTTTTTTATTTTTAAAATAAAAATTCAATATTTAATGAATTGCTTTATTTATCATCAAACATACAATGTAATTATACAAAAACAAGTAGGTAATTCTACAAAAACTACAATGTAATTATACAAAAACAAGTAGGTAATTCTACAAGTACAAGTAGGTAATTCTATGCCGGCGATTCCTACTTGCCTTTCACGAGACAACTTCTCAAAATATTCTGTTAGGTCTTGCCCTAACAGACCTTGCACTGCCTTCTTGAAGTTTTCGATATTGTTTATCTTGTGCAGCGAGTAGCAAGCACATACCGTTCTGAAAACAAAAAAAGAAAAACATTATTAAAAAATTTTAAAAATTATAAAAAAGATGGCATACTTATTGAGGATTCAGCGTTAAGCTGCATATGCATGCAGGACAAGTGTCCATACATATGCAGCCATTACTTCGGGTGACCTTGGGAAAAGACACCAAGGCCATCATATTCCCACGTTGTGTTTGTTTTGTTACGTCGTAACAGAACAAAACGGTAGTTTTTTTGAAAATATCGTATACCTCCTCGTTATTGAGGAGGTAATCGCTGATCCCCTCTGAAAAAAATAAAAAACAAAATTACGTTGTATTTATATTTATATATATATATATATGTAAGAAATTGGGTTTTAAATTTGATAAACGAATAATTTAATAAGGATTTTGACACTCTTCCTTTTGGCTATAAAGATTTTTCATCAAATATGTAGGTACCTACTTTTTCACTAATTCGCTGAAGAATTTATGAAGAATAGATACCTGCATATATGACCATGAAATATATGCAAACAACTAAATTTCCAACAGTTGAAATAAAGTTTTCAAGGATAACAAGCAGGTGCAGAATTTTTTGGCACATCGATGCGTTGTGAATTTTTTAACAGTTATAAGGTAAGACTCCTTTCACTACATAAAAATTTACAAAACAACCTTGTCACAACTGCACGAACTACATCCAAACGGCCTTGCACATTATAAACGTAATATTGCAAGTATATACACGTTTATCAATTTTGGCAACTCAAAATTTTAAATTTCAATAATAAATTACTTTACAAACCTTCTAAATGAAGAACTTTTATTTTTTAAAAGTATATAATTATAAAGAAGTTAATTGCTGCACATATAAATGCAGTCTTCAAGAGATAATATTAACTTACACATATAGAGTGATTGTAGTCGTGATAGTTTAAGTGATAACCAAAGTGAATTAAGTATATCAAGTGTAGAAAGTGATTTCGAATTTATAGAAGATAGATTTACCGCTGTCGCAGTAATACCTTCTCCAGGTGAGTCCTCAACGTACACCGGAAGTGATCTCGCAGCCCTCTGCTTCCCACACCCCTCGACCAGTTACCCCCCAAGACTGTCCTCAGACCCCAACACTCCACGTCCCACCACCCCAACTCATTCGATGGATTTAACGATGGATACGGAGGACGAAGATGACTTACTCGACGTTCTCTCCGATATCGAACACGATATGGAGCTAACGTCAACCACAGGCCGTATGTCGTCCCCCTTAACTCGCCTCACTCCTCCACCTCAGGTAATATACAAGGAGCGACCTTGCAGTTTGCGCAGACTAATTTTGGATTATCACTCTAAGATTGGTATGCCGATTGTGGCACGCTTCCCAATTCTTTTACACAACTATTATTTTCTTATTTTAATGAGTTCTTTTACCTTCAGGTAATTAGCTATCTTAGATAAGCACTTACCGAAAGTTAATGCATTATTTATAAGAGGACCTCCTAATTGTGGGAAAATTTTTTTTTTTGATTGTGTAATACATTATTTCTGTAATTTTGGACTAATATCAAATTTTCCCCTCCAAGACTGTGTCAACAAGAGAATTTTAATGTGGAACGAACCCGTTCTAGAGCCAAGTGCCGACATTTACCCAACTGCTTCCCACCAGTCTCATCCCCTTTGTACTAAGTATTTTAGACGAAACACCCGCAACGGGATCACACTCGTTGCATTCCACAACAGCGCCCACCCCCACTACCACGTCCTCCATTTCTGCACATACGGCAATTACCAGTGCAGATGTGCGTCCCCTCGCTGGTGGCTCGCGGAAAAACACCTTCGTTTCCGATCTGCTAGATCTATTTACAGAGGAGTCACGCCCCAGCACTTCATCAACCTCCTATTGTATCTGCAAAGCGCAGAACCACATGTTGTTCTCTTTGAAGTATCCGGACTCACAGTCCGAGCACTTCATGCAAATGAATACATATCCCTCAGCATCCATCAGGGCTCGCGACAAGACCACCTGGTGGAAATGGGCGACCCTGAGAGCAACAGTGGGATACCGCAGCAATTCGAGAATTGCTGCGCTAGTGAAAGAATTAGAAGAGGAAATTACACGTCAGGCACAACAACATCAAGATGTCCAGCTCGAGAGGAAGACGTTATCTCGAGCTGGATTAAACAGTGGGTATTCTCTCCATTGACGCTACTCTTTCAACACTACGTCTGGTACGAGAGCGAGTACAAATACTACAACACGGCGACAAAGAAGTTACCGAAAGATGCAGCCTTCAAAACGAGGGTGCGTTTCTATGAATGGCGTACTTATAGCCATTTAATTAATTATAAAAAGAAACCTTACCCACTAGCATTTTATAAACTATTAATAAAATATAATATTTTTGAAAAAACTAACACATTTGTAAATGCCTTTTATAATCCTACTTTATAAGAATTAACCCTTTGTAAATATGGTATTTTTTCATACAAATTTTTCTTTATTTCAGTGTTCAACATGAAGATGTAGATCTGGAGGAGGAAGAAGATGTATACATGGAGGAGGAAGAAGATGAAGGTGAAGAGCAAGAGTAAGTAATTACTTTTTATAAATTTAGGTGTAACCTACTCATTTTGATAAATTTGTATTTTTTATATTTTCAGGGCTGAAGAGGTGCCTACCTTGGCAAACGAGTTGGAATTTGGTGAGGCGGCCTTCCACCATATGTTACATATGGGGTTTGAAGGCCTCCTCAGCGACGAGGATGAGGACGCCTTGGTGGTGGTGTTAAATGATCTGCCGGTGAAAACAAGGTATGTTTCATTTTTTTACTTTCTTTATTTTTTTTAATTATTAACTCATTTTTATTTTTACAGCGAAGATGAAGATTAGTGTAAGTTGATTAAGATTTTTGTAGTTTAAGTTTAAAATGATGAAGATTAGTTTAAGTTGTTTAAATATTAAGATTTTCGTAGTTTAAGTTTAAAATGATGAAGATTAGTTTAAGTTGTGTTTTCTATATTTAAAATAAAAAGACAATAATTAATATTTTTTCTTTATTTTTGATGATGCATAAACATTCTATAAACATTTTATAAAAGAGGTAAGTAATTTGATGACGAAACAAGTAGTTCTGCTCTCTTCTTTCATTATTTTCTTGAAAAAATAAAAAATAAAAAATTAATACGAACTGTAAAATAAAAAAAACAATAACATGAAAAATAAAATATTTACCCAGAGTTAACTTTTCAAAAAATTCCGTCTTAGAGTCATAAAAATATCCATGATCCGGAGTTATGTTATAATATTGTTCGGGCATAATAAATACTTTAGAATTTTCGTCTGGTGGAGCAAAAGCATAAGATCGTTTACCGTTACTTTGACTGAAAAATTTATTAGGTATTTCGTGATGTCTATAAAACCAACGTACATCAATTAAATCGTGTAAATCACCCGTATACATAGGTAATAATTGTTGCTGTTCGTGTAAACGATCATTTGTTGTTATTAAAGAAAGTTCTTCTAGTTTATAAGCAATAGCGTTTGTATATAATTGTCCGTATTCATTTAATTCGGCAACAGTTACAGGTTCGTTTGAATACAAATACAAACGATTTATACTTTTATCTTTCTTTTGGTTTATAATCTTCATTCGTATATGGTGATACACCATCTGGAATTGGTATTATAATATTTTTTATCGTCGTAATTGATGGAGTATTAAATTTTTTCTTACGAATTTCTCGTATATATCTACATTTGAACGTTCCGTATTCTAAAGCGCATAGGTACGTATTTTGTTGGGTATGCGTAATTTTCAAATATTTTACCATTTGATAACATTTCATCATATGCAATACTATTACCTCTTATTCTTTTTTTGTTAAGGTGGTGTTTATGTTGCAAATGTAATTCAGAATCCATTATTTAAACAAAGGAGTCGTAAGTTTTATTGTAATACTATTTTATGTTTTTTTTTTGTATTAATAATTAAAATATTTTTATTAATAATTAATTTTGTGTTAAAGATACTATGGATTCTTTATTGAAAGTTAAAGAAGTTTTAACGACAAACTTACAATATGAAACGTATCAATTAAAGAAATTTAAAAATAAGAATAATAACAATGACGAAGACGCTAACGCAATTACATATTATCCTATTTTATTCAACCAGTTATATATCGATTAGAGTAAATACGTTTCTAATAAATTTAAAAATTTTCAATATCTACAAGTTTTAAAAAATATTATACATTCGTTTAGTTCTCTAAATGATTATATAGATAATTTATTATCATCTTATAATTTAAAATATTTTAAAAGTATTAGTATCGATGGTGTAAGTGGAACTGGAAAATCTACACTTATAAATCGATGTAATTGCGTACTATTGAAAATTAATATACATTTTTCGAAGACATTATTAAGAGTAGTAATTATAATTTCAATATTATAAACGCGTTTCAGTACATTACATCTAAATCTTTAATTGAATACGATCAATCGATTGATGTTGGTTATATATGGGATCGCAGTCTCTACTCAAATTTACGTTGGTATTATATACACGCATTATGTAATCATTATAATGCGCAACATTCTAACATACCGATCGATAAAGAATAGGAAGTTTTTGCATTACTTAATCAATACGCGATTCAAACAAATTTATTAGATATTTTATGGTTTTTTGAATCTTTACAACAATCTGAATTTATTTTAACAATTACATGTCGCGATGTTTTTATGCTTGGCTATAATATGCTTCTTCGCGGTATAAGACATCCTTATAGACCTTGCAACAACGATACTTATAATGCAAAAGAATTTAATTATTTAGTTGCGCAAAATTACGTATATTACGGTTTTCGCTTATTAAACGTAATCCGTGTATTGATATTTCATGTATTTACGAAAATTTTCCACATATACAACTCGATGATATCCAAAACGCAATTGTAAAACGTATTAATTACTATAAATCCACGTCAAATGAACAAGAAAAAAAGAATTATACATGTTTAGCGAATTTACCTATTTTAAATCGTCGCGAAATTATTCAAAATAAAATTACAAATTCTAAAGAATTTATAGAATACGACGCTGTAGTATAATAAATATCTTCAAAATATCTTTCATGATAATATCGATTCTTTTATTTTTAAAAACAGTAAAAAATGAAAATTATATTTTGCATTAAACATAAATATTATTTTTATAAGTTATATCGAATATGTATTAGATACGTGTTGGAAAAAAAAAATTATTTTAATACTCGTACTTATTTCTTTTACATATGTTTGAACATTTTTTTTTTCATTATTATCAATAATATATTTTACTAGTGGTGATAAAATAAAAGATAAATTTATCTTTAGTATTTATTAGTCGTGAGAAAATAAAAGATGAATAGTTTAATCGTATGAGAACACTCTATCATGTTGATAAAAAGTTATAAATGATAAGAAAAATGAAAGATAAATAATTGAATTGTATGGAAATGATATGCTACAAAGTGTTTATGTTAAAAAAATATTAATAATGTGTTTCATTTTTAATATACATCATTTTTTAACTGATTCAGAAATGAAATTTATTTATATCATTTGAAAGTTGATTCAAATATTTAGAATTAATAATAACAGAAGTACAGGGTGGGGCAAAAGTCAGTTGACGCTCTCACATCTGCGCATGCGCTAAATTACCCGTCCTGCTTCATTCCTAATCCACTACTACAACGAACGCGCGGTAGTAGATCGTTGCTATAGCAACCTAGACGTGATGTTTAGTCGAATACAAGTTTATATGCTTTGTGTTGAACATTAACGATGGCAGAACAGCAGCATAAGTACGATATACCGCAACGTGTTTTTTTGCCAACGCATTACTACAGTCTTCACGCGGATTACGAGACATTGTTTCAAATGTTTGCGCAACAATATCCGAATGTTGTTGTACCTTCACGTGCGTATGTTCATAAACTCTATCAAAAATTTCAACGAATTGGTACAGTAGCAGATGCACCACGAAGTGGTAGACCACCCACTACTATTCGCACAGAAGAAAACAAGATGTTCGTGGCGTAAGCTAATATCGAAGATCCCAGGAGTTCTCAGAGGCATATGGTACAACAGTTTGAATTTTCTCGTTGATCTCTTCGTCGTATTATGCATGAGCTTCAACTGAAAGTGTACCACCCTCACCTTTTGCAAGAATTATAAGAACCAGATTATGAGTTACGTAAACAGTTCTGCGAATGGTACCTTATTATGGCAGAAGCTGATTCAAACTTCGCAAATTCGATCTTGTGGAGTGATGAAGCCATCTTTAAACTCAATGGACACGTAAATCGTCACAACTGCGTGTACTGGTCTGACAGCAATCCTAATTTTGTAATCGAAAAAGAACTAAATGTGCCAGGTGTAATGGTGTGGGCAGGTGTGAATTCGCGCGGTGTTGTCGGCCCCTTCTTTTTTGAGAATAACGTCAAGGGTAAAACTTATCTGGAACTATTGATAGAATTAAGAGTTTTTCTCGATGAAGATGAGCGATTTTCTGGTGTCAATATTACGTTGCAGCAAGACGACGCATTTTTCATTGGAAGTCCGAAATTTTTTGAACGAAAATTTTCCTGATTCGATCGGTAGGATGAGACGGGTAAATTTTCCACCGCAGTTGCCCGACCTCACCTTGATGGATTTTTGCATCTGGGGACTAATAAAAGACCGCGTCTACGCAAACAATCGCAGATTTAAAGGCAGCTATCAAAATGGAATTCGATTTAATCAACGTTGATGAGGAATTACTTCATCGTATTGTGCGATCCAACCAGTCTCGTTATGCGAAATGCATTGAAATGGATGGAAAGCACTTCGAACATCTCCTTACATAACATTTTACATTAATATTTTTATTGAAGAACGTTTTATAATACTTTAATTCTATAAACTTGAAAAATATAACTTTGATTTTTGAAATTGTGCAAATTTGTCAAGTGACTTTTGCCCCGCCCTGTATAATTAATTGTATAAATTAGTTTAATTGTAAAAGACATATGCGCCCATTACGAACAATTATAAATTATCAAAAAAGCAATGAAATTTTGATTTTATCAAAATACGAAAATACTCCATATAATTTATATTGGGTTTACGATTTAAATAATATCAATGATCAAGAAGATGTAGTATCAGTTAATAGTTGGAAGTATACTAACGGTAATAATAATGAAACAGATATAGTTTTGGTACATAGTTGGAAGTATATTGATAATTTAAAATCTGAAACAGTACATATTTCCGAACTACTGAACGAGGTTATCGAAGATTATATCGAAGACAACGATGGTTATTCATTTTGTTGGTGTTTCTGGTAATATGGCTGATCAAAAATTTATGAATATGATACCGTCTGAACAAGTATTTGCTTATAATATATTTCATTTGCGTATATTAGATTCTTTGTTATTACCTCAAGAAAAACGAACATTCGACGAACGAGTACGACTTAATAATAATTCCGGTATTAAAACCATTTGCACAAGAGATAATGTAAATTTCTTAATGTATGGTTACGATTTATGTAACGAATTATATCAAAAAGCGCTCTCTTATTATTTAAATTTTTCAGTAAACGAAAGTGATCTTTACGATTTTGGAATTAATTTATTAGTAGTAAATTTTGCTGCTTTTATAGCTCATGGGCAATATTTTTTATTTGCTTATACTTTTTCGTGTCTTAAAGAAATTGACGAGTTCGAATCGTTATTATTACAATGCAGCGATACTTATGTAAAATTATTTTTCAATTTGGCTATTCATAGAGAATACGGTTTAAAAGCAATACGCGATCGTAAAGGTTTTGGGACAAATTTATTTACTGTTAGTAAATTTTATAATTTTATAAGTTGTATTAAAAATAAAAACATAACAATCGAATCGTTTATTAAAGATTTCATAATTAACACGCATCCTCGTATTGCTGAAAGTTTATACGCATTCACTTCTTTTAAACGTACAGCAAATATTATAAACGATTGTCGTCGTATATGTTCGAAAACTTTTTCATATGCTCTTGATCCAATCGAAGTAGTAGATCCAAAAACATATCCTTATCGCGGATATTATTGGTTTAATATTCGAGCTTAGGTAAATTCATTATTTTGCGCTACATTAGTTGATAAGAATAGTGTTAATTCTAAAGCATCGTTATTAAAAACTCCACGATGTCAACAATTTACAGCAGCTACAAAAATTATTTGGTTCGCTACATAAAAATCAAAAATATAAAAGATATATGACTAGGTTTTAATTATTCAAACTTTTAAAAATGTATCAATATATATAATTATCGGCGTATGTGTAGACGAATCTATTATATATCCTATACGAATTAACGATTCGCAATATGATGGTAAATGGGATGAAACGATAGATTTATTTCGTAAACATAAATTTAATATAATTTTTCAAACAGGTTCTATACCATCTTACGCTCAATAGAGTAACTGGGGGCAAGAGTACGCATGGAGGCAAGAGTACTATTAGCTATTTTGCTATGAAGGGAGAAGTTGTTGGTAACACTGATTATACCATCGTAATTATCACCCATAAAAACCCTAAAAAAATGTTAGTTTCACCTTTACCACTTCACTATTCTTATGATGATAACTGGTTGCTTAAAGTTTATATTCACAAATATTATAATTTTTTTGTGATTAGAAAATTATATATAAAGTGGTAAATTCCATTTTAGAACGTTATTAGATGATTTTTTGAAAGAATGGTTCGGTAAGTTGATGAAATAGTATATAACTGAATTCTTATTTAATTGCCTTTATCTTTAATTTTACCGAAATATGAAAAAAGTCTAATGGGGGCAAGAATACTACTAGCTTTAAGATATTAATGGTAAAGTTTTTAGCCGAATTTTTGAAGGATGTAAGGTTATTTTTCACTTCCATTTTGCAAATTTCATTAAAATGATGTATTTGATTTTTAGTGATTACAAAAGAGTATCTTGTCGTAAGACATGAGCTAAAAAATTAGTTTCAGAGGGATCTTCTATACGATATGCTTCTACTGTGTAAGTATTGAAACATTTAATCTAATTTATAAATTAAAAAAGAGAGAAAAAAAAACAATTTATCTACTTCATTAACTGGTGTACATTTGTACAGATTGAAAGTCAATGAATGTACTTTACAAAAACGTCTTAGAGATGGCAAAGGCTCGTCAACACTAGGGAGATTCAAACCAGTGTTCACAAAGGAACAGGAAACCGAGATTGCTCAGCACTGCAGAGATTTGGATATTCGCTTTTATAGTTTTATCAAGACGATCTTTGCAAAAATTGGTCTTTCAATATGCTGAACGAAACCGGATTCCTCACAAATTTAACGTAAGAACGAAAATGGCTGGTAGAGATTGGACCAACTTGTTTCTAAAGAGGCATAACTCCAACGAAAACTAGTAAGGCAAGGATCATGGGATTCAACAAGTCTCAGGTAGAATTATTCTTCAGTAATCTCTTAGAACTCAAAAACAAATATAATGTTGGGCCACAGCAAATTTACAATGTGGATGAGTCCGGTTTTAGTACAGTGCCAAATAAAATTGAAAAAGTTATTTCTCAGAAAGGCAAGGAACGAGTATGTAAAGCAGTTTCAGCTGAAAGAGGTCAGCTTATTACTACCATAGGATGCGTCAATGCTGTTGGACACCTTGTTCCACCCGGAATTATAATATTCTTTATTTTTAGAATGTTGAAAGTGTAGAACCAAGTGACATAGATAATGATGAGGAAGAGACTACAAATTCATGCAGAAGCGAAGTTAGTAGAGAATCTACTCCAGTATCAGATAGAAGTTCGAGTACCAGTAGTTCTCACAAGTTCAAAAAGCCTAAAATTTCACCTAATGTTTCGGTGATTGCCTCTACTGTGAATAGTTTGGAAAAACTAAAAGATCGGATGACTGGGAAACAAGAAAATGAATTTGATCAGTATGGTAAATACATTGCTACCCAGCTGAAAACGTTACCAGTCCCAGAAGCTTTATTACTTATGACAGACATACAGAGGCAAATCACTGAAAAGCGCCTTGCTTTTACGGGAACTGAAGTGTATTATGTACAACATAATGATAACACTGATGCAAGTCAATAACATTAAAATATACTTGATAAGAATTCTTGTTGCATTATTTTTTAATAAATAACAATGTTATACATTATTTTTTAATAATAAACACTTACTTTGATATATTGTTGCAAAACTTTATAAATTGCTTGAAGGACATCAGGCATAAATATCGATATAGTGTTTTTGGGTACACGAAAGAAATACTTCAATGATGCATAGCTATCACCACTGGCTAAAAACTCAAAACATATTTCCAGCTTGGTTTTGGCAGGTACTGCATTCCTCATAACAGTATCTTGTTTTTCTATCAATGGTTCCACCATCTTTAATAATTGTGCAAATTTTTCATAACTCATCCTTCATATATTTGAAAATGAAGCGTGATCTTCTATGGCCAATTCTCTTAAAAGCATACCGGGTGACTACTTGATTCAAGCACCCAAGCGAAAAAATTAGCTAAAAGGTGAATAAATTCAAAACATATATGCATTTTTGGCAACGGAAGTATAAATTAAAATTTTATATTTCATTGATAAACGCTTTTAGGCATTAAATAAATATTATTTATGCCATTTATTCTTGTTAACATCGTTCACATATATAATTTATTTCTATCAGGGAAAGATTTTTGCGTTTGGGGTGCTCGAATCAAATAGTCACCCGGTATTTGATGCTCCATACTTAGACCGCCTTTGTATCCAAGGTTTCACCCATATTTTTCGTTTTCTTTTACGTTTTTCACATTCTAATAAGTTCATTAATTCACTACTAATTACAGGTATTAAAGTATCTATGCATTCATCAATTAAAGCATCTATTTCAAGTAAATTTAATAAAAGAAATTCTAAAACTCGTATACAAATTATGCTGTTTATCAGTAAATTATCATCGTAAACATTAAAATAACTGGATCAAGTCCGACTGCTGTGTGAACACCTACTACTTGCTGCAAGTTTACTCATCAAGTAACTTGGGGCAAGTAAACTTGACTCGTGTGAACGAGGCATTACATAACTGATCGTCTATTGCCACCACCAGCTACTGATTTAGCCATTCCATCCACATCTTTTGCCGTCACTTCATCTGAATTGAGAACGCCTTGTAACGAAATTGGATCAAACGATAGAAAAGTAAGCCCCGAGGATGTCGAACCGTATCCAAAAGCTAGCCCCCGAAAAAATACTAATAGAGGTAAATACCTACCTACCTACCTACATATCTATTTTTGTGTTTATAAAACCCTTTTTAATTATGTGTTCCTAGAAAGAAAGAAAGGAATAAGCAAAATTGCCACATTAACACCTGAAAAGCCCGAGGAAATAATTTCGAATCCACCCCCACCTGTTAAAAAACTCAATTTTGTCCCGGAGCAGTCAGAAAGTAGCAGCGATAGTGAAAGTGATGCCAATGATTTTTCTGCAAGAGATACGGACGACAGTAGTGAAACTTTCAGTGATTTAGAAGGGAAAAAAAGTGATTGTGAAGGTAGGTAACTAATTTTTCCGGAAGCCTAATTAATGATTTTTAGATTATGAATTTACTTTTAATGGCAACGTTCATTTTATATTTTAGAAGAAATGGGCCCCCTGGAAGTCAATGATTACGTTATTGTGAAGTTGATATACAATAAAAACACGAAAAAAGAGCATGAAAAAAATTTCGTAGCACAAATCGATAAAGTGACGTCAGAAAATGTGAGCCTGAATTTTTTACGAAAAAAAGAAAACGCAGCGCAATTTTATTTTCCGCATATTCCAGATAAACAAGCAATTTCCAACAAAAATATCCTCAAAAAGTTAACGAAATACCATACTAGATGAGGATATTTATACGTCAATGACATACTTGAAGGATATAATTTGTAAAATATTTTTTCATTTGTATTAAAGCATGATTTTCTATCGATTTTTAACTTTTTTTTACTTAGTTCCTGGGTACAACATGGGGTGTTCCCAAGTATTTCAGGTTGTTGTACCTAGGAACGCAAAAAGCATTTTTTTTTTTTTAAATTCCCCAAAAATTCATTTTTGAACCAAAATGTCTTTTCTTTATACCAATATACGCAGAAATGTTGCCTCTTTTCAGAACAATCGAAACTTTTTTTCTAATTTATATTTGTAAGTCTACAGAATTGAAAAACTGAAAATCGTTCCCGGGTACACAGCTCTCCCCTACTACTGATTACACAATAAATTTAGCAGCTTTACAAACATCATTTCCTACATTTAAAGAATCTAAGATTATAACGATTTTGATTCAAGATGTCGTTGTCGCGGTTCAACATTTAGTAAAATCCCCTTCACCTCATATTACAGACAATATATGCAGAAATGTTGCCTCTTTTCAGAACAATCGAAACTTTTTTTCTAATTTATATTTGTAAGTCTACAGTATTGAAAAACTGGAAATCGTTCCCGGGTACACAGCTCTCCCCTACTACTGATTATATAATAAATTTAGCAGCTTTACAAACATCATTTCCTACATTCAAAGAATCTAAGATTGTAACGATTTTGATTCAAGATGTCGTTGTGGCGGTTCAACATTTAGTAAAATCCCCTTTACCTCATATTACAGACTTAAGGTTTTATCAATCTTATAATTATAATGCAAGTGCGTTAGCGTTGAGTAGTATAAATAATGAGAAATTCGCTAAAAGTATTAATAGTGTAGCCGATTTAACTATATTTAAGTATAATTTTAATTTGATCGATTCATTTTTACTTTTTTAATTAATGTTTTCTATATGAAGTCTTAGTATATTTTTTATTTCAATGTAAAAATACAAAAGTTTTTATACTTACTACATTGAAAGTAAATGTTAAGATTTGTTATATATAAAATATTGTATTTTGATAAAAATTGTAAATTTGTTTACATTTGTTGTTAATACTTTTTTTTGGTTTCAGAATATAATAGAATAAAAATGCCCGAAGAAAGTAATTGTAAAATTTGCGATATAAGTTACAATGACAAGATGAAACTTATTTCGCATTTATTTACTCATAATATTCAGAAAACTCACACGTGTCATTGTGGACAATCGTTTAATCAAACTTATACTTTGATGAAACATATTCATAATCATACTAATACACTATTCGAGTGTGATCACTGTGACAAAGTATTTAAGTCAAGAATAAGTTTTAATTCACATATACGTGTACATAAACCAAAACCTTTTTCGTATAAACACATAAACTCTGATGAAAAACCTTTTATATGTACTATTTGCAATATATCTTATCATCGTCTTGAAATTATTAAAGTTGATGGATCTAATTTTAATGGTAACTGTATATTTTAATATATTATTATTTTTTTTGTAAGTAAATAATTAATTCATAATTAAATTTTGAATTCAGGAATTCTTTCACTTGGCGATGAATTACCCTCAGAATTATTAAAATCATTAATTTTCAACAATTCAACCGATTTTATCGAAGAAAAATATTTATTCAGTTTTAAAAAACATTCTCCCGATTATACTATAAATTTCGCGACTTTACAAACATCATTCCCTACATGTAAAGAATCTAAAATTGTAAAGGTTTTAATTCAAGACGTTGTTGTAGAAGTTCAAGATTTAGTAAAAACTACTTTACCTCATATTAAAGATATACAATTTTATCAATCTTATACTTATAACGCAAGCGCATTAGCTTTGAGCAGTATAAATAATGAAGAATTCGCTAAAAGTATTAATACTATAGCCGATTTAACCATATTTAAGTATAATTTCAATTCTATAGATTCTTATTTTCAACCGATGCTCGAATCGTTTCTAATACACATAATGATGTCGTGTAAACGTTCGGAAACTTGCGATTTGCTTTTTGGTGAATGGGTACTTATTCTACGCGAATATTGGGGTTTATGCACTAACGATTTAAAAGATTATGATGAAAACATTCCACGACCCATAGAAAAGAAATTATTATGCATATTATTAAAAAAGGTTAAAAGAAGAATTGGAAGTAAATAATGCTAGCGACGATGATTTTACCATTGATTGATTATACAACGCTACCTATTGACGAAGAGTTCCCGATTGTCAAATTTTAAAATGCCGACTTCTTTACTTACGCTTATACGCGCGATTTCAAATGTCTACCAACTCATTACCTACAGAATATCTTCAATTTCACCAAGGATTACTGATTATCGCCAAAACGTAGAGCAGCACTTATATACATGGGAGGCGATAGTTTATATGTGGTAGATGATTCAACAGAGCTAAAGCCTTTAATCGATATCTATTATTTACCATGCACCATGGCAATGTTTCGAAGTAATTGACTTCAACTTGCTCGGACAAGAGAAATCTTACCAACTTTTCGCCAAGTTCCAAGATTTCCCTATTGGTACCAAATTCAATATTCAACAATTCGCGAGGTACCAAACGAAATTCGGAACTTCTATCGTCGCTATCACTGACGAATATAAATTCAACGTACCTAAACGTTTCGAAAAACTATTCGACTCCGATGATAAACTACAAAAATGGAAGGAACAAAAAAATCTTGTCATCATTTACAACGATACCTCTAACCATTCAGTACTAATCAATATTTCTTTCACAGCTTAAAATAGCCCACTGACTTATGACAGAAACAAAATATAAGATAATCGTATAACAGGCACATAAACTATATCCTTAGTCAGACAAACACAACTTTAACTCGAAAGATTATGCTCCGCGGTACTGGATTTTCCTTTCTCACTGCAGTTGCAGTAGTGTTATTGGCTATCGTTTCACTAAGAGAATATAAAGGAACAAAATCAGAAGCCTGCAGCATAAAATGAGCGCGAATATCGGATGACAATGTAAAAGAACAAAGTGTGACCATCACATACGCAAATACGATATTTATAATAATACCTTATCATTCACAACATTATTACTGTATGACTATCACATTTTACTGCGAAAGTCCATGTAACAGTTCTATAATTGGTCGAAAGGTAAAATACAGACTGCTGCTCTCTGTCTAAATGCATTTTGGAAAAAATATGATGACGCAAATTCAAAACTTCGCTGAGTCGAGGAAATGTGAAAAAATTAAATTTTTTGCATTAATTTTTTTTGCTCGTTTAATTTTCTCTAATTTATTCACAAAAATTTAGTTCGTTAAATTTAATATTATTTTTTCATTTTTTTTTTTTTTTTTTTTTTTTTAATGAGAAATGGTTATTACCATTCCCGATACAGAGACATTAAGAAAAAACGACTAAAACCGTTTTCTTTTTTTTTTTCACTTAGATAAGATAGGTGCGGTAGTCATGTGGTTCCCACGATACAAATGGACATGATAAAAATACCAACAATGCACAAATGCAAACCAATTTCACTTCTTGAAAACGTTTTTTTCTGTATGGGTATGCTCACTGCATGTTATACTACTCACCTGAGAACCGCTTACCGCCTTACTTCCAAGTGAGCAGGAGCTTCATTTCGCATATTTTATCAAAATCTTAGTAAGACAATAAGCTTTTTTAAAATTTACATTTCTTTTTTTTTCATTTTTTTTTTTTTCAACTAAAGAAGAAGATTGAGGAAAATGATCTTGACAAAAAATAAACAACTGAAGACGGTTTCCTAACAAGAATTGAAGAATCGAAACTTAATGCTAAAAATAAGATGATAATATTATATGTATTATACTCAGAGCCGAATTGAGCTAATGTAAGGCGTTTACAATTTTTGTACCATAACTTTTCCATCCCCACCTCATTTTTTATCGGCATATTTGGAAAATTTCCAATTTTTTCATTCTTTCTTTTTTTTTTTTTTTTTTTTTTTATTAATAAAAATTCTTGCTGTTGTTTTTCAATTTAAAATTTTCATATTTATTAAAGCATAATTTTTTTTTTCAAAAGTTATACGTGCAAAATTGGAAAACACTTGTTCTTCTATTTTTTTTTTTTTTGTTTATTGATTTTTCTCAACCGAATAAAAATTTTCAGTCTTCAAAGTTAAGGATTTAAAAAAAAATCTATATTTTTATGTTTTTCAAAATTTACATTTTTTCAAGCCCTTAATCGTTTATAATAAATTCAATACCAGAATGCTAACCGCAATAATATACTTAAGAAGATTAGGGATGAAATGCACTTCAGCAACATCTTAAATATATTTTAATTGCATCAACTTATGACAATGTCTAAAATTATAGCACATTGTGAACCAAAAGAACTCCGAACAACGAGGCTCGGGGTTACAGCCCCCCTGGCAGCATTTTCAATCTGGGTATGAGTAGATATTTTTCTGAATATATAAGCAACTACGCTTTAAGCTAAGGTGGGCAAATGTGATAATTCTGATCAAAGGAGGGAATATATCACGTAAGTAGAAAAAAAAAACACATCGTATCGTATAATATTAAAAAATACATCGTTGATCGATGTATAAAAAAGTATTTCATTACGAAAGAGAGTGAGTAAAATCATAGCACTAATCCATTATAAATGTGCGAGCATATAAACGAATAAAAAAGTAATGAAAGTGAATAACATGCTTAGAATTAGAGAGGTAGTTGAAATATAAAACGAAAATATATTCAACATTAAAATTTTAGCATTACTGAATTATATTCACATCTTAACATACGACCTCAATTTAGTGGAACTAAAAGTAATGTAAATAAAATATGAACATCGAGTGAAAGTATAACATGAACAACATACTCAAAATCATTCAACGACGAAGTTTTTAACATTAATAAATTATAATATAATTTAAAATGAGCATCTAAATTAATGGACTCAACCATAACGAAAACCAAGTCTGATCGTTGAGTGAAAATAAAAATGGATAAAAATAAAAATGCAAAGAAAACTTGTCATAAAAATTGCTCTCAAGTTTATTACATAGTTCTGTATAGATTATAGATGAATTTTCTGTAGAGCATTGGTCAGTAGGTCTGCACGCTATTTTGTAGATGCAAATATGTAATAGCTTCACGTACGTTATGGTAAACAACGGTTGATATGATACGAATGGCGACATGATGAAATTGTTACAATGACATTAACAACAGAGCTTGTAGTAGATTTTCGCAAGATACTCGTTAGATAGGTGTTTAGCTTGCTAGGAAGATTTTTTCATACTTCAGATTCTACAAAAAATTTGACCGATGATGGGAATGCATTTTCAATCTATTTAATACCTAGCGTAGTCGAGGCGAATTTTTTAAATTCCATGAAATTTGTGTTCATAGCGTTTCTCATATTTTAGTAATTCTCTAGTGACTCGATGAAATCTACTCAAGTGATTCAGTGGATGGATAATGTCGGGACGAGCTTTTCGGACACCAAAATTCTTAGTAGAGTTGCCTTTAAATACTAGGCAATCACATCCATATGGTCAAATTTATTACAACAATAAAAATGCAACTCGTGCATTCTTGAATGTCAAATGTTTGAGAATTATAGTCAACGTCACAAAATCGTTTAAAAAAATTCGAATTTGATTGATATTCAATAGGCAGAACCATTAAACACGTTGTCAAATGTGAATTAACATGCTATATTGGCGCATTTTTTTCAAACCAAGTGAATATAGTTGATTGATTTCGGCCAACTTAGGTTACCATGGAATGAATGTTAAGATGGAATTGTGGCAACTGAGACAACGGTTAAGCTACTTCTTTCATTTCTATCACTTTTTTTCATTAAAGTTGAGATGAGGTGGCTTGGTGTAAACGGAGCTAATTCTTTCGAAGCAATCTGCATTGGGCAATTTTCTTCATTGGTACAATTAAAGATGAAGAATCACTACCACGTAATAATTCTACAGATTGAAGGCAATAATTCACGCAAATAACACAAAAAAATACATATCATATAATACAAAGACGCGTTGTTAATTAATACACAGAAAGGTATTTCGTCATAAAAATAAAAAAATAAACGATTACAACTCTTAATTAATTATGAATGCAAGAAACAAAGAATAGTGATGAAAGTGAACAACATACTCATACTTGATATTACAGGTAGCTAAAACATAACACAAAAATTAATCTGACTACGAGAAGAAAACTTTTCTATTACTGTTGATCAAACGATTTAATATAGGGGCATTTCTAGATAATACTTATGATTCGTTGTCGATATATTTCATAACTTTGTGATTTCGTGAATTAAAAATAGAAAATGGAACATAACCGTCTACATTTCTATAAAAGTGAGTTCAAGCGCGAGAAAATACAATATTATTAACAATAAAAATATATTGTTTTAATTTTATGAATTTTCTGAGTGAATATTCAAGATGTCCATTTCTGTAGATTATAGATAAAAATGTACGTTTACATTAGCCCCCCCACCCAGCTTAAAACGCAGTTGCTAATAGTACAATGAGGCGTCCAACAAATTTATTCAACTTAAAGCAAGACTACACGAAAGGACAGAACTCCTATGTTAGCAGAGGGTGGGGGTCCGGATCTCTAGAATTTTTTTATGATTTTTAAAAAGAAGTACATAGGAGTTTTTGAATACTTCAATTTTTGTTTAGGATACCGTTCAATTATTATTTTTTGTATTTTTCATGTTTTGTGAAAGTTCTGTAGGTAAGCGCATCAATCAGTTTTTTTTTGTTTTCTTTTTTTTTCCTAGGGCCCGCTGATGCTCCCATGTTAAATTCAGGGCCCTGGACAAAATGTTCCCTTCGCCCTCTCCTTCTCTTCGGCCCTGAATGGGGAAATGAAGAACTTACTACAATATAATTTGATGAGCTTGGTATCAAGGTGAAAAGAATGCCACAATGTTGTTTTGGAGAAAAACAATATTTCTTATAGCACAATAATATAGAAACTTTTTTAAGTACACAAAATGAAAACTACAAAAGCATCGAGTCATCTGAGGAATAGGTCATTGTGTTATCTTTACTGTTTACATAATATATTATATCGATGCGTGGGTTTCATCCAGTAAAATCATAGCAGGCTAATTTTCGACGAGGTTGCAGTTGCAATTTTTCAGGTGCTTATGATCGTTTTTCTGGGTGCTTGATTGTTTGATAAATACGAAAGATGTTTCGATGATATTTTGAAAATGTTTAGAAGGTTTACATTATGTGCTTGAGTATTCCTTCAATTGCACATCCAACAACCCGCCATACCCAGAGGCGCATTAACCATAAGATGGACTAGGCAACGCCAAAAGTGTAAACATTTTAAGATCGCATTTTTTTTTTTGCGAAATATTGTATTTCTTTACTTTTTATAATATAAATTCTATAAACCAAGAAAAAAAAATTAAAGAGTAATAAAGAAGTGAATGATCCAGAACTTATACCAAGCAGTATTTTCCATGTAACGACTGGTAATGACAGTATCAACGATCAATTTTTGTTCGTAACCGCGATCTATATGGGGAATTTGTGAACTACGTTCATGCTTCTTGTGTCACGGGCTAATGGCATCAGCATTGCAACATTTCTGATTTTTGTATATTGTTCATTTTTTTTCTTCATTTTAGGCTATTTTTATTTGTTGAATATTTTTCAAAGTTTTATACTTTTTTTTTTTCATTTTTCAACATTTTTACTATTTATATAATATAATTATTTTTTTCATTTTTCAATTTTTTTTTTTCATTTTTGGTTGAACGTTTTTCAATATTTTCAATGTTCTCTAAAGTTTTATCTGAGGCGAATTCACCTCTTCCCTTTCCCCTTCCCTATCGATCAGCTCAACATTCTCACTGCTTGGATAAAGGAAACTTCACTGCTCTACGAACAACAAATTTCAACCTTATGGTGAAAGCCATATGATCGTTTCTAACCAATTAGGTTTCAAATTTTGAACCCTGACCAGGTCCCATCCGAATTTAGATGCACTCTATCCCTGTCAATTTACCAATTTTTACAATTTTTTTTTTGTTAAGGTGCTCGTAAAAGAAATACGAAGAATATGTGTCAAATTTTTAATTGATTGTTTCTAAAAGAAGTTATAGCACACTGGAAATACGCTCATTACATCCTTCCTAAATAAAAAACTAATCAATTTTTCAAAAATGTCCCTACAGTCACGTATTCTTTAAACATTAATAAATAAAACAAAACTAACCCAAACAATTCAACTTCAATATTCGCGAAGATATAGTATATCTAAATTATCCCACAAATCGAGCTTTTCTGTTATCAGTTGTAAACAGAAAGAATAGCCGTAACAAACAAAAAATTGCTTAAATTTTAATTTCGATATAAAAAATTCCATAAATTAAGATAAAAATATGTATACGAAAAACAAGAAAAAGTTCTAAAATTTAAACCTTCTCTCTCTTCTTTTACCCCATCCCCTGCCTTCTTCACCATAAAAAATCAACTCTTTAAAATGAAAGAAAATGCTTAAAACATGAACATTTTTTTTCCAATTTTAATAGGGCGTTGCCTGTTGCCGTCGCCTAAAGTATCAAAAGTTGTTAATACGTCTCTGGCCATAGTTGTGTGAACTAAGCGTGTGACTGATATGTTGTAGGTTACTGGTTCGAATCCCTGTAGTTGCTGAACTTTTAATAAATTTTTCAACGATTTTTCACTTTTTTCCCCTCTATCTCTTTTCATTAATAAATCCTTACCTCAATTTACTTTTTTCATACATTCCTTACCACAAGAGATTTTTTTTTAAGAAAAATCTTACCGTAAAATATATCTAAAAATTACATTCTTTTCTTCTTTATTAAATGATAAATCCGCCATTTTCTTGGACTTACTCTTCAGATGATTCGATACTTGCATTATCACGTGACAGATCTGAATTGTTTCATATGCATAATAATTTAATATGTATATCTTTTTTTGAAATCAAGACAATTTTAATCCTATTTTTTGGATATTTTGAAAGTAAAAAAAAAATAAATAAATAGAGAATTAAAAATCCTTACCTATAGTTTATCTCATTTTAACATCGAGCTTTTCACTTTTAACCTCGGTAGTGATTAGAATGAGATTTAAGCCTTTTATTAAAATAATATTTTACATATATAGTTTAGTTTTTTTTTTTAAATAAATATACAAATATATATAGCACCCCCCCCCCTGGGGACACTCGCGACATCAAATCTTAATATTCCATTATAAGAAAAAAAATACATTCAGTGCCCCCCCGTGGGGGCGCTATCACGGCTTAATCCTTAATATATAACATATGCATTATTTGATGCGCCGGCGTCAACCCCCTGTGGGGCCCCGGCGCATGCCCAGCGCCCGCAGGCGACTGGGTACATAGAATAGGTTTGGATCTCCGCCTTGTGAAACGTTTTCAATATGGACTCTACCGGCTTAAGCCATGCTACGCAGTCAGCTCAACAGCAACAGCAATCCGCACCACCCTTTCGGGGTCGTGGTCGCGGCCGTGGATCTCGAGGACGACTCTAAGGAGTTACATCGCGAAAAGAAGGGCGATGAGACCGTTGAGAGAGATCGCGATAGAATACGTGAAAAACTCTTTGTGGGAACCGCTGGCGAGGACGAGGCCTTAGCGCGATTACAGGAGACGCAGACGCTAAAGGCAATAACGCTTTCGATAACAACCCGAGGTATTGGAATGGGGTTATGTCACCTCACTTTTCTTGCTTCATCATACAGTAACCGAATTACCATTCCGGATATCTATATTATGTATCGCGCATATCTCGGTGTAGTGGAAGCGAAGTTGGAAATAATAAAGAGAGATTACCCGCTGCCAGCCCGCAATACGGATCATGTATATCAATATACTATCGACGCATGATAAGGACTAAAAAATCGAAAACGTTTTGAAGAACGAAATTGAGGAAGCGAGAAGATATTGCATTGAAAGACAGAGAGCATACACGCATACATAATGAGTTCAAAAAGCACAGATAATAATGGATGAGATTAGAAGGAATTTTTTATTAGGCCTGAAATTCTAAGGTCTGTTGCTACGCTCGTGAGCAAGCTAGGTACCAAAAAAAAAGCGGTTCACCAGCACCAAGGAGGAACCATAAAATTCAAGCAATATGTGTAGAATCGTGTTTTAAGAGAGTACCATACTACTACACACAATTTTCGTCGATTGTTGCTGTGCAGCTCGTAGCCGTGCGGTTAGTGGTATGGATCCAGCATAGATCAGCATGCTGGAGGTATCGGATTCATTTTTTTGGATGATTTTTCTGTCAATTTTTTTTTCAATTTTTTTTTCAATTTTTTTTTAGATATTTATTTCTACAATTTTTACATCATTATTTATTCCATTATTCGAACCTTCAGACTCAGAACTTTCAAACCTACATTCCTTACCTCAAAGTTGGGTTAGGTTAGGTTGTCTCGCGAGTAGGGGGGCATTTTGCCCCCACATTCTACTTGACCTCATTCGTGCCTTCAGACATTCAGTACTCTGAACAAAATTATTACCAAGGAATCCTAAGCTATTTGAACATACTTGAATTTCATTCGTAGCTCTTTGGTGCTGGCGATCCGTTCGTACCAGAAAAGCATAAAATCAGTGTACATTTAAGCGAATTACCTGAAAATGGTAAATTGTCAACATTTTAATATTTTTCTTTTAAGTGAGGTTGAACCTTAAATGGAGCTCTCGCCAATATTCGGTTACTAATTAATTATTCCGACGTTACATTATAACATACGAACTCACCTTCGAGGTTAATACTGCAATGATTCAAAAGCTAACCACACATTCCGTGACAAGAAGCTTCGTGAAAGATCTCATGTTCATTAATCGACGAATTCAAGTGTGTAAGTCCTAAGATGACCACCTAACACTCTAATCATGGTTTTTTGTTTTTTTTACAACACCGTAGATTTTGGAGTAACATTACTACCGTATCATATCGTTATCATGTTAGATATTAATCAAAATAACAGTCTCACGAGTGAAAATCATTTAAAATTGAGGATATTTACGCGCAATGATACACATTTCGTTATCAGTATAGACACTGGACCTACATATAAGACAACCAACTACAGGCTAAGGGGGAAGGGAAGGGTAGGAGTTTTTTGAGTTATGCCAATTTATCCCGTTGGGTGATGATCACAGCGCTGTAGTCAATTTCCTTACTGATAATGCAAAAAGAACGTTAGACGCTTACAGCACAGTGTTTGACACGTCATGACTTCATTTTTCACTAAATACCTAACGCATTTTCACAAAATTCATTCACAATATATCCTAAAGATTTTCAAAAAATTGTAAAATTTAAATAATAAATCAAGCTTGTACGTACCCATTATGTTTGGTAAAAAATTGTGTTGGTACTTACGCATCTGGATTTTTTTGATATATCTACCTTCTTTAGCAAATGAGATGGAAGTTATCTACATCGAGGAATTTGAACATGTTTACGAGAAGATCATAATACTATTACCCATCACACAGGTTAATTACACTTCAAAATCACTAGTGTAATACCAGCGAAACATAAAACACAAAATAGCCTAAATCACACCATTTTAAACGACGCGAGATACCAAATTCCCGTACAACTGCAACAATGTAACACGAATATCACTCCGTTCATCCAAAATTCCACATTCCACAAACAAGAAACAAACGCAAGAGTATCCAGTCACGCCTAGCTGCGCCCGCATACTTTTTGTTGATGTCCGGTTCCTTTGCCGGTTCCTTACGATTGAAATCCATCCACCTTCAATTAGTTTCAAAAACGGCCACCGCAGCAGTGAGAAATGTCATTTTACTCGAGAAGTACGTTACTACGTTGTAACTAAAATCGTACACTTGGTTCAATAACGCCATATCTCAAAAAAAAATTACAAGTTTAAGAAGGCCACATCTCAAAAAAGTTCTTTTTGCGTACATCTTTGTGTAAAATTAATGTAAATTGGTAAAATTGTGAGAGATACACTAAAGTAGCTCGTTTTACTCCAAAAAATTATAGGAAAAGGGTACCTTTTTGTTGAATTTTTACATGCTTTTTTTGAGATGTGGCTTTATTGAACAAAGTGTGCGAAATGTAAGGAGCCCCGATTCCTTAAACATCAAATCTCATTCAAATCCATTTTACTCAGAATTTTCTGTTGCTCCAGTTTTTGAATTATATCTTGTAGGAAATTTCACATTCTTTCTAATGGCGTATAATAAATTTTTTTGATCAATATTTCTGCTAGATATGAAATTTTAAATTCAAAAAATGTATTTTAGCGATGAAAACACGTACTTTTCTTAACATTACTTACATGTTTCTCGAAATTTTCTGCAGTACTACAGAGTTTTCAAATTGCCATAATATAGAAAATTTTATGTTCTTTCCAATGGCATGAAATACAGAGCATTTTGATTAATATTTCTATCGAATGTGAAGGTTTAAAATACAAAAATTGTACAGAAATTTGATTTTACTGTTGAAGTAACGTTCAAATCTTGACAAACTTGTTTTTTTAGGTCGTGAAATTGAAGTTTATTCGGGCTGCCTGTAACACCTGCATACCTAATGTTATATTTGTAATCTCGAGTTTCGTTCATCTCGCATCATAGTTGCACGCTGAAAGCAAACAGGTTCCTATGCGCTTTCAATTAATGTAGCTGAAAGAGAAGTGAGAGGAAGAATTTGTTTTCCTTACCATCCCCTCAACCCCATCAAGTAACGAAATTTAGTCTTGAAATATTGTCGTAGAACTTCATTTCAACAAGTTTTTTTTTTCGAAATGTAAGGAAGAAAGAAATATTGTTGACTGATCAGTATTTAGATTTTTGAGAGTGAAAATAGAATTAAAAAGTACCCAAAATGCCTTCCTAAACGCCAGTGTTTTTGGTTTATAATTGTAATTTCAAAATTATCAATATTCACTTCAAAGAGCAATAATATAAAGGAAATCATTCGATGCCATACAATATTTGTGGAGAACATTCCTTTTTCTTTTTAAACAATGCATAAATTTTTCCAAAAAACCGTCCTCGAACATCCGCCTACATATTCAAAGTAAAATCTAACGAATGTTGGCATTTTCGCGCATAAGTATTTTGCATATAACACTCTCAAAAAAATCAAATGAAAAGAAATAAATATACAGAGAGACATTGTGAGATCAAATATTTTGTGTTTCAAGTACAGGTGGGTTAACTGGGTTAACAATTATAACTATAAATGCACTTATGCATACAAAAAAATAAAAAAATAAGAGCAACAGCAAGTACTGTTTACCCAAAGTGGTTAGATCAAACTACGTTGCTGTTTACCTACAGAATTACAATGTCGTGTACCTTTTGTTGGACGACCAAATAAACCTAAAAACAAAAAAAATTGGTCCTCTGCTGCTGAATGAGTTCCCATATTAATAATTATAAAAAATAACGACATTTTTCCTACACGATGAAAATGAGCTGCGCTGTTCTTTCCAATATTCCATTTCGGTTCTTCTGTTTTTCTATTGCTGATTTCTACACTTAACCTAGATCCTAAACACAGTAGCAACAACTCCTTTTGATTGCATTTATCTCCTCTAAATGAGCCAATAAGAACAACTCTTGACATTATGCTTGAAAATCTTACATTTTCATCAATCGAGTGTGCACTATATGATTTTCTTGTTAATTAAGCAGAGAAGGCGCAGTAAAATCTAATCAATTATAAACATTTACATAATTTTTCAGACAGATGTCCGAACATTCACAATGGATGAATTTTTACGAGTTTTCTTTAAAAAGAAATTAAAGAATCCATTCGACAATTCAACACACAGATACGGCATCAAGCAAAAAAGAACAAAAACAAGCATCGTCGTCTGTTAACGTTAAAGACTAGGATTCCATAATCATGAAAAGTTTTTATTCGTCTTGTCGCTTAATGAAAATGCAAACATCTACAATTAAGGGAAAAATTTGGAAAATATAAAAAATAAAAATAACGAACAAAGAGGGAAGACTAGATAATTAGTTTCCTTTTCCATATTTACACGTTGATGAACCCAAACAAAAATTCACCATATGAACCTTAGATGAAGAAATTACCTAGAAATTTAGCCAATGTAAAAGTCTAATCAAGGTTACGTGTTTGCATTAACTTCAAAACATACATTATATAATATTTATTTCGAGTTTTTTTTTTTCATTTGCGTACAAAATACTCGATACATACGGAAAAATAAAACAAAGTATCTTTACATAAAAAAATATAGTATATATATACAAATAATAATACTAGAACGATAATAAATAAACAGGAAAAATTCGTAAAAATAACTAGTTACAATTAAGAATTTTATATTTAAACGTAAATTAATTTAGAAATCAGGAAATTATTGAGATATTAAGTGTGATATAACGTACCTTAAAAAAAAAAGAAAAAAAAACGCAAATAATAAATATAAAAAGAAAAAAAAACACAGTTGGTAATACAACAAATACACAAACAATTTTTTATACGCGAGTAATCGCTCTTGGTTATACATAACGATAAATTAAATTAGTTATCACCCAATGTCGCTAGTTTAAAAAAAAATAAATAAAAATCGAAAAGAAAGAAAGATTAAAAATAATAAAAATTAACCTAGAGAGAAATTCACCGTTATAAGTTTTGGTAATTTAATTTAAAGTTCGCCAATTTTGATAACTCGATGGAAATTTTGTTCGATGAGAAATTCATCGGAAGACGAATATAAATACCGTGTTTCATCGACAACGTTAACATCATCGTGTATCGTCGAGTACACCCAAAAACCATGGTTAAAATATCAGACAGATGATAAGTAAGGGTAAAAAATCATTCGTCGAATTTACATCGTATCGACATAGAAAACAATGAATGATACGTCAACATTTCCATCACCATTACTATGCTCATCTCTATCGAAAACTCACATTCGGCGTGCCCTTGTTTGTGAAAATCCCCTAAACGTATAACTCGCGAAAGCTATCTTCAAACATCCTTCGCTAAATATGAAATTTCAACAATGTGTAAAAAATTAAAATAGTCGGCAGTGTAAAGAACATATGGATTCGAAAAATAAAAATAAAATAACACAACAAAAAACCAATTTAAAATTCAAAATCATAACACTCGTCGAGTGTTTTCATATGAAAAAAAAAAAAATTAAAAAAATAAATAAATAATAAAAAGTTTTTCTGTTGAATTATTCGATATTTCATCATTCCTTGCACAACATTCTAATACTGTTTACACTACGGTTCTTTTGGTACAGTCAATTCCACAAAAAAAAATCCGCCATTATATGCCAGTAGAATATTGCGTCTCATGTTGAATAAATTAGGAGTTAATCTACTCTAATATCCGTTTCTGGTATTCGTGATAGGCGAAAAATAAAGATACACTAAATAAACAAAAAATAAGCTATTCGGAGAGATAGTGGATAAAAAAGCTACGATACATATCAAACCATCGTAAAAGGTATTTGATTCGTAAACAATTAAAAGACACATATCACAAAATATTGTAATTAGCGATAAAATAAATGGTTTGAATGCGATACTTTAAGGCTAAGAAAGTAAATTTAAAACGGTATACACATAATAACGCGAGAAAAGAAAATCTAAAAACAAAATTATTATATTAAAATTTGATACGAAAAATTTACACTTAAAAAAAAAATAAACATAATTCGTTCGATGACTGCGGTCAACGCACTACCGTCTCAACGGCACGTAAAAATCGCGGAACTTTCTTCTCAATTTGATAAGATTTATAAACGCGTAAATTTATTAATATTAAAATACACCTATCGTATTTACCGATGTATCGCGAAAAAGAAAAAAAACCAAAGCGCACGGGCATACCACACACGTTAAATTTATAAAATAGTAAGATAACCAAGCGTTAAGTAAAATCGAAACTTTCAATTTCGTATTCATCGTACTTCCAAACAAGAACGAAAAACCACGAAAAAAAAGAATAAATAAATCAAGAAAAAAAAAAAAAGAAAAGAAAAATTATATAGTAAAATTACATAGTAATAGTAAACAACATATGCAAGTAACTTCGACGACAAATAAGATGTAGGTATATAAAATCGATACAGTAATTTGGTCGATAGCGTATTTTACGATGCGGTATTTAAAACGCTGTCGCGAGAATTCGATTGAGATATAGTGTGTAACAAAGTTACAGCTTCTTTTTCTTTGTTACTTTGTACAACCATTAGTCATTTCGTACGGCTGCTTTTTTTCTTTTTTCGTTTAAAAAAACAGCAACATCTGTAACAAAGAAGAAATAAAATTATTTAGGTTTTTTTTTCTCTCGATCTCCTATAAGGCTCGAATTTCTCTCATCCTCGTGATGTTTCGACCAAGATGAAACCATACGAAGGAAAACATAACAAAGATTTTAGGCAACAAAATACATACTTTTTTCCCCGCCCGACTTGACGTGACGTCATGTTTTTTCTAAGAGCGATTTCTCGAGTGGTTTTAATTAATAATCTCAAGATTTAAGAGAATCTGAACAGGTCTACACATTTTGTCAGATTGTAAAATTCATCAAAGGTGAGATAAAGTGAAACCACGTCTCACTGAATATGAGAAATTTGCGAACGATTCACTTAGAAAATACTGATAGGTCGTTTGAAACTCACACTAAATGACTCGCCAGCAAACGATTCATGTCGGCGATGCTGACATAGTTTAGAAGTTATATTCCGAGTTATTTTTTGAAATTGTTCCAGTAGATACAAAAAACATGGTGTAACGTCGTTTACTGATGATTAGAATTAAACTTCGCTAATCGAAATGAAATCATGGTGGTGGGTAGAGTTGAAATTCATCATTTATTGGAAGTTAAAACTTCGAGTTCGATAAAGCTGAGGGAGCATGATTCCAGGTAAGATTACCTAACGTGATTATTAGAATAAAGCTTAATGAAACAACTTGTTGAAAAGGAATTGATTTTTTAGCAGAGTTTTTAACCTAAAAACGATAACTCTTACAGCCTACCTGATTTGGGAAGGCAGGGAAGGGTGAGGTCTTCAAATCTATGCGTTTCAGACCATTTGTGATTATCTGGCAAATGTTCACTTTTTGGTATTATATATATTTTCCCCCACGTATAGCGCCAGCGGGTAATCATGAAATTCGCTGGAAATTCGGTGAGGAGCTTTCTTCAAAATGTGAAAAAGTACTTTTTTTTGTTTTTTCAATAAAATTCAAAATGTCGGAACACTCAAATTTTGAGGGGGACTTGAAAAGGGGCAAATAGCTTTAAATTTTCGTTTTTGATTTCGTACGAAAAAGTGAGTCACGGACACCAACATATCGCAATTTCAGCTTTTTAAGTGCATTTTGAGGAGAGTTAGAGCAAAAAACTGCTTTTTGAGGAAGTTTTGCGTAACGAAATTTCATGAATCTTCCATATCTCGTCATCAAATCAACCTAGAAAGGTCAAACTTTGTGTGTGGGGTTAGTTGGTGGCCAGAATATGACCTCTTCAATTCGGATCAAAATGGATTCAAAATGGCGGATAATCAAAATTTGAGTGGAACTTGAGGAGTCTCAAATGAGTAAAATTATAATTAATATGAACTCATATGATTATTGGGGATGAGAAGTATACAATATCCCCAATTCACTTCGATACATGATGTTGGAGGGGAGAAGGAGGGGTCATCGATCCTAAAATGTGGTGGGGGTACAAGAGAGGTCGAAAATTTTTTATTGCGGAGTCATATGATAAAATGAGCCCAAGTGACTAACTTCTTTTGATTTTAGCTTCCCAAGTGAATATGGAGGGGAGCCAGAACAAAAAACCGTTTTTGGAGGGGAAATGGCTGCAAGAAATTTCATGAATCATCCAAATCTCGTCACGAAATCGACCTACAAAGGTCAAACTTCGTGCGTACAGTTAGTTGATGACCAGAATATGACCATTTCAATTTATATCAAAATGAATCAAAAATGGAGTATCGTAAAAATTTAGGATAATTTGAGGGGCCTCAAGTAGTTACAATTTGAGAAATATGCGTTCATATGATTATTGCTAGGCAAAAAATGCTACATTTGTCCTAAATGCAATTTCTCAAGCGGCTTTGGAAGGTATGGGTTTTCAGACTTGATATTGGGTGTGGTCTGTAATCATAAAGTGGTACGTTATTTCCAAACTTGAACAAGCCCAAGTTAAAAACTCACCTCTAATAATGCAACATGGCTGCTTACTTTTTTTTTTTTTGGTTTCCTACTTAATTGTTATTTTCAACATACAAAGTTTTTTTCGTCATTCTAATAAGTGAAGTCCCTTATAAAATAGTTTAGCAATAAATCATTTTCATTAAAACCTATCCAACATTCTTAGCAACAACTAGGCCACCCTCCCACTTCCAATAATCTAACAATGTTTTTGAAACAAGTGAGCCTGTTCCAGAAAATGCAAGCTCATGATTTACCAAGTGTTTTTGGCCTAAACAGCAGCGCAATACATAACCCACAATTTTTTTTCTTCAAATGAATAATTATTTTATATATAGGTAAGCAAAAGATTTATGAAAAAAATTGGAAAATAATAAATACATCTCAAAAATAATTTTCAATGTTATTTCTCTTCCATTTGATTAATCATACACTAATTCATAATTCTGTCCCAACTTAATACAGCTTTCGACAGACAACTCAGAGCATTCGAAACATTATTTATCTCTGCGTGAATTGTAATATAGACAACAACAAACCTGAATCACTACACAAATTGAAAATTTCACTATCGATACTTACTTAGTATCATCTACGACATCAACATCCGGTTGAGCAGCAATAGGGGTATTTGAATGACCGGCGGTAGGATCGTCTGTAGCTAATTCGCCATTAGTAGAACTGACCACCTAAAACCGAAACGAAATACGATACATTAATACCAACCTTATCATATCTTCATCTTACGTACCCAAGCTACCCGTAATACGTAATAAGAAAATACAGATTGAAATTAAACCATGATATATATATTTTAAAGTAGCTAACGTGAATAGGGTGATTTATTTACACTAATAAAATAAATAAGAGAATCAACAGAATAGACAGATAAAGCGGTGCGATCGAAAGGTGAGAAAATTCATTTGAAAATTCAACAGTTCCAATGGTATTTTCGATTCTATTTGAATTTCACACAAACGAGCATTCATACGCGTAAAGATACAGAGCATTCTATGTAGGGGAGAGGATAAATTAACGACAGATAAATTTCTCATACGAAGCATGCACGTATAAACTACATGATAAAATCAAATAACAAATTTCTTCTACCAATGCTACACGAAGAAACCCTACGAAATAAATGAAAAATACGCGAAAAAATCGTGCGCAAGTGAAAAAAAAAAAAAGAAGAAACCGTCCACTAGACGCATTCAAATATATACCCTCCACCTGCATGCCATGCAACCCCACCACCCACGCTATTACATCGCTAAAAACTTAAAATAAACATTTAAATGATAATGTTAAAAGGGTTAATGAGCGTTAGTCGAGATTACCAACAAAAAAAATACACATAAGCGCCAAATCAAAAAAAAAAATTACACAGCAAGCAATACCTGAACGGATCCGTGTCTATCCGCAGGTGTTAAATTTCCTAATGTATGAGTAGACTGTTTGGAAACGTCTGGCCATGCAGTGACCCCACCCTTTCCGCCACCCTATAAGGGGAAAAATTATGAAAAATATTTGTCACATTAAACAAGGTACCCGCGCTAATTAAGATATAGGTGACTATAGAATTTCCATTGTATAAATGTAGCGAACAAAAAAAAAAAAAAAAAATTAAAAAAAATTCGAACAAGCATGCAAATTTGCTCATAATTGCATATAGTGGAATAATAAATTGATCGTCACCGTTGTGCAGGGCTTTCATATTTGACTTTTACGTTACACGTGTTTAATTAGAGTTTTCCACTTTTTTGTTCCAAAATATGTTTTTTTTTTATTTCACCAAATTCAAACAACCGTATATTATTCAATATTATTCAACACAAATTAGTAACTACACTACAAACAAAATACGGAAAAATAACGAAAAATAACAAATTAGGTTTCAATCTGATTAAAATATTATTCAACGCAGTTTCGAAAAAAAAAAAAAAAAAAAACGTTACGTTATCAACAATTAGTGTACGTATTAATTACAACAGTAAAAAAAAAACAAACAACAACAAATGAAAATTATTTCAGGAAATATTTTCATCTACTATTAATACATACGATGGGGAGCAGTGAGGGGTGAATAATTTACTATAGAATTGGAAATTAATTTTTTTCCAAGTTTTTTTTTTTTTTTTTAGGAAAACCAAAATTCAATATTTTCGAATAAGCTAAAGAATTTTTCACAATGCAGAAATTCAAGAAAAAATTTTAACATCATTGAAAAAAATGTAAAATTCATTCGATACAATTTCTTTCAAAATTGCAATCATAATAATGTAAAAACTCTGATAATTAAAAATTTTTGTATTCCTTCCTAGATTGAAAAAATTAACGTTAAAATTCCCAATCATTATAGATAACAAAAACAATCAAAATGAAAAATCTTCAACGAATAAAATAAATTCTGGATTCAACAATTGAAAGAAATTCAATCACAAATTCCCCATTCAGCCCTCGCAACTAACCCCGTAGAACATTAAAAATATAAAACAATGCACATCCGTCTCAATGATTTTATTACCTTCGTAGCGGTAGCGGGCACACGACGTTCTTTACACGGCGATATAACCGTTTCTTGACCAGTCAATAAGGAACCAACGGGAGTGACTATAAAAATAAATTTCAACATCGATAAAAATCAACGAATGAGTAAATAACACTGTATCAATATTTATTGAATAATAACAACAACAATAAACATATAACTAAACTCTGGACACATAAATATGGGTACGAATCGTATCTAAAAGGTAAATTCGCAGTCACAAGCTAAGTCACGAAAACAAGGAAAAGGATCGACAAAAATTCGGAAATTCCCTTTTCATTCGCCGAGTAGACTTTATCGAATTGTAAATCAGGAAGTTCGTTCAAATATTCATCGTAAAAGCAGAAAACCCGTATTATCTATCGCTTCCATAATACACTATTAATACATCGACGACTTTGAGTTTCGAGTGTACCCTTAAATGAATCCGATACGTAGGTAATTATTAATTATTTTTAATTCCTATCAAATGACCTTGAGGATACGTTCAGCAGATAAATATCGGGTTGTCGAATAATTGTTCATCCCTTCCATTATTATCATTGTGTTAGTTGACCTTAAATATACCTACGTATTTAAATAAGCTTCGTAAATAAGGGAATAGTTTCGAGCGAATAAACATTTCACAAATTTGGACTAGTTAGCAATGACATGCGAAGAAAACGAAATCATCAATTTTTTTTGTTTAAATTAAAAACGAAAAATCTCACCTCTCATAATCATACATTTGAGGTGAATAAATGATGAAATTCTTAGTCGGGAAAAAAATGAGAAATGTCTTAACAGAATATGACTCAAGTATTCTATGCAAAAATAAGAAAATGTTGATAATGAAATTAATTTTTGGTACAGTTATTCTTGACCTCCCCCTTATCAACATAATCAGTTACATGAAATTGGAGTGAAGCTTCCTCCATAAGAAAGTAGTCGAAAGTGAATCCAATAAAATCAATTTTTCGATTATTTTTCCTTCGAAATTAGGACTCGTACACGATAACAGTTCCATTATAAATTCAGTTAGATTGCATCTTCTGCAAAAAAAAAAACCGTTTATTTAATTATTTTCGTAGAACGTAATGTTTCATCAAAAATTCATTCTAAATTTTGAAATTCTTCGAAATCAAAAGAATTTTTTGGGGGTTTCATGCGTCCGAATAAGAAATGAATTTTGATAATTTTCTATCTTTTTTGAATTCTTGAAATTCTAGGTTCTTTTCAGTCTTTACATAACTCTAAAACTGCATTAAACCACTTTTTTAGGTTCAACTGAACGATCTCTAATTGACTTTTTTTGAGGAATATGATCAATATTTTTTACATACATTTCCATACTATAATACTTGAAATTTAGCGAAAATTTCACACTAAGATAAGAACTTTGAGAAATCCAAGCATTGAAAAAAAAAAACAAATACTTGAACAATATAATTTTTATTTTATTTTTTTAATTACTAGTACGTCACCGTGCATCTGATGAAGACACGTGTAGTCGAACACGATTAAAAATCAAGAAATTGAGAGAGCTGTCAAGAATATAATTAACAGATAATTATAATTTTTATATTTTTCTTCGGACAACATTACTATATTTTCAGTTTTCATGAGTTTTCAAGGAAACAACGATATTTATCGAAAAAATTAATTGGTTCGCATTTGTCGATAACTTCACAAAGATTAATTTATCATCGAATTAGTTTTCAATGTCTAACATTTATCTAATTATGAAGATAAAATTTGAAAAACTTCGCCGAGGCTACCTCTTCCCCTCCATTGTAAAGGAGTCTAACGCTTCACTCTGATTTCAAGTGATTTTTCGTATACTGAAAAGGGCCGGGGAACTATATTAAAATCAATTTCTCAACATTTTGCATAAGATGCATAGTGAGGGGAAACGATTTTTTTCTTTCAATAATCGATGATGGGTAGTTGAAAAAACTTTGAAATTAGCCCAACAATACGCTCAAAAAATTTCGGCTCTATGATAATGCCTATTTAGTATTCGCATGCTGGACTTCATGTTGAAAAAATTCCCAAAATTTGATCGGAGAAATTATTCTTTTTGGACTCAAAGATCACATTTTGTGATACAAAAAACAAAAACAAAAAAAAGGTTTATCTGCGAATTTGTTCGATTTTTAAGAGCTTTCACATATCGTGCAATCTACTAGAAAATTACAATTGGAATTTTAGGCGAAAATAGTTTGTATGTGGGGCTGATTTTAAGAATAGCATGAAACAATGGTCAAAGAATTATTCTTCCCATCAAAAGCAAACAGAGATTTTTTCACTTGAAAATCTCTCAAAAACTATGCAAAATTTCAAATTCAATATATTTTTTTTATAGAATTTTTTTTTTCGTTCATTGCTTCTCGCTTCTCTACACATCCCATAAAATTCATCCTGACCAACTAATGCTGTCACAGAGGGTTCCAGCCAATGCATAAACATCCAACATTTAGGTCAAATTTCCAGTAAAATACTGAATAATATGGGAACACTTGATTAAATTATATTTTGACTCATCTTTTTACGAATACTGTAATTTTTCCATACTTTTCCATAAAAATGGAAAAAATTTTAGAACCCCCAGAAAAAAAATCAGATAACGTCATTTTTCAACTGAATTTTTAACTTACAAATGATAGCTATAACAGCCTATCTGATACTTCTTCGTATAAATTTTTTTTTTCACCCAAGCGTAAAGTCGGGGGAGGGGGGAGAGATTCATGAAATTCGCTCAAAACTTGGTAAGAGATTCTTCTTGAAACTGCGACAAAACTACTTTTTTGCTTTTTCCATACTCCTCAAAATGACAGACCACTCAAATTTTGAGAGGAGCAGGAGAAAGGGCAAATTACTCAAATTTTTCGTTTTTGATCTCATATGAAAAAGTGGGTCACGAACACCAACACATTCAAATTTCAGCTTCCTAAGCGTATTTGGAGGGGAGTTGGAGTAAAAACCGGTTTTTTAAAGGAAATTTTGAGTCATAAAATTTCTGGAATCTTCCATAATTATATTCTCACTAAATCAATGTACAGAGGTCAAACTTTGTATATGGGGTTAGTTGGTGACCAGAATACGACCTCTTCAATTTGGGTCAAAATGAATACGTAATGGTGGATTATTAAAATTATTATTATTATTAACTCATATGATTATTAAGGATGAGAAATATACAATAACCTCAATTCACCACCACAGATAATGTTGGAAGGGAGGAGGGGTTATCGACCTCAAAATGTGGTGGGTTATAAAAATTTTTCACTATGGTGTCATACGATAATATGAGTCCAAATGACTAACATACTCCAATTTTAGCTTTTCAAGGGCATTTGGAGGGAAGTAAGAACAAAAAACAACTTTTGAAAGGAGAATTGTTGCAAGAAATTTCACGAATCTTCCATATCTCGCCACTAAATTGATCTAGAAAGGTCAATCTTCGTGTGTAGGGTTAGTTGATGACCAGAATATGGCTTCTTTAGTTTAGCTCAAAATAGGAAATAAAATGGCGGGTCGTAAAAATTTTGAAAATAATTTAAGGAGCCTCAAGTACTTATAATTTGAGAAATATAAGTTCATATGACTATTGCATGGTCAAAAATACTACATTTCTTTTAAATTCAATTTCTCAAGGGCCTTTGGAAGGAATAGGGCAGGGGTTTTCGAGACTTGGTATTGTATATGGCTTGTAGTCATGAAGGGGTTAGCAACGTTATTTCAAACTTGAAACAAGCCCTAGTAAAAAAACTCAGCTTCAGTAATGCAGCATGGCTACTTGCTTTTTTTTTTATTAATTTCTGGACAAATATAAATAATTTTAATGATTGAAAAAAATTCGAAAAGCAAAAAAAAATCGGAATTTTTAAACTTTAAGTCAAATACAAAGACAGTGAATATTTCATTAAAATATTGAAGATTTTTAACAACCTTGCTCACATACCCATCATCGTTTACGTGAAAAAAACTCAAAATCGATTCGCCCTGACGCCTAGCCTAATAACAGATGTCGTACATCGATAAGGATAACGTCACATTTCAAACTACCATCTACTAAAGAATGGCGAACAGATGAAAATTATTCGGACTACCAGAAAACGCCACAAATTGCTTATACAGTGGAAGAGGGAACAACGAGAGTACCGTGATATGTTACCTCGTCAGAGAGCGTTTTTCGATTCGTCGACGGCAAAATATACTGGTACTGTTTCAATAAATAAAACTCAGTCGGCTGTATAATAAAACCACGTTATTAGAATACGTAAAATAACCATTATAATACGACTATGTAAGGACCTCGATGAGTAGTTGAGTCCGTCGAGGAAAATACGAATGCATTAAAAATATTTTTCCGAAAATTTCAAACGTAATCATTTTTCACTTCCAAGTAATTGAACGGTATAGGTATTAATACGGTGGAATTTCTCGAAAAACGTCTTTCAGCGTGGGATGATTAATTGATAAAATATAATCATCGCCGAGTTAATCACAAAATGGTGGAAAGCACGGAGATAAATTATCCACGTACAATGGCAAAATACGGATAGATGGACAAAGGCTCATTTCAAAGGCACTCCGCGTACGCGAATTTCCACACGTTCGTTGACCATTTCGCAACCGGCGTTAGCACTCGTCATCGTTTCTAATGAAAAAATCATTAACGTCGCCCCACGTAGTCCGAATGACGTAATAAAAAATTTCCTCAAAAAGAGGATACAATTTACGCACGTGTTTGACATCGACAGCGTCCCAAAATACGCTCTCGTTCGGACACCGACGTCGTAAATTCGTTAAAGTAAACCGTCCGGACCGAGAGGTTTTCTTTTTTCTCTCCATTTAATGAAAACCCACACCACGCCAAAACCATCGTATCGCTTGTGACATACGCGAACGTCCGAAGATTCTCAATCGTAGGCGATAAATATCAATTGTATCGTGCGCCGGTTGACTCTAATCGACGCATTTAACGCCGATACGCGTCCTAATCAATATACTTATCGAATACGATTGCACTCGTAAATCATTCGTCGAGTGTGCACTCGATTCGAAATTTTAAGAATTATTATCGCCTGCAAAATCAACCGCAACGGTTTTTTTCTCCCTTAGACGTCATTAGTTGCGTCGAAAAAATTTTTTTCCCTTCGAAAAATCCATTTCACCGTGGGATGAAATCTCTCAGTGAAATGGCGACTTTTTACGACGAGAAAAAAAATTTATTTTTCGCTAAAACGTAAAATAATTTATTGTTCTGACTAACAAACGACATGGTTCGTAGGATTTCTTTTTTTTTTTTTTACGTACCATCAACGACATTATAGAGAGAAAACAACGTGTAACGACGATTTCTTCCGAAGAGATTAAATTTTTTCAGGAAAAAAAATCCCTTTATCGTGTTCCTTCACGACCTATTCATTCGTAATTATCGTGCCTTCTTTTCGATGTTTCTCAAACAATAACAAAAAAAAAAAAAAAATGAAAAATAACTTCGTTTATTTATACACATTTTTCGAAGCTTTTGATTCTCCGTTTCTGCTTTCCAACCATGACGAGCTACTCCGTTATAACTTAAAACTGAACTTTCTTTCCATAACAGCAAAAAAAGCGATATACCTTTCGGAAACATCAGCACGAAAATAATCGTCCAGCTCGTAATCGATACATCGCTGACACCCTAATCCGGCAGCACCATCAATTACGGTTTTGTTTTATTTCACAACGTGTCGAGTAATAAAGTAACGACATTTACGTTATCCGAGTCAGGCTCGTGTTCGCAATTAATCTCCGTTTCGTTAATGAAACCGGCGCGAACTAACGGTAAGCTCGACGAAGCTTAAAAATCGTCGTATTCGACGGTAGCCCATCAAACGGTCGCATAGTGTACTTGCGTTCGACGTGGTAATTTTTCAGCGAAAAATAAAGACGCTTGGGTCTCGGTTACCTGAGCTATGGGTACTTCAATCTCAAAACGCAATATCTTACCATTGTTTTACCCGTCCAATCGAATTCCGAATCGTTAACGTAGCCACGCCTATCGAATAAATCTTGAAATAATTTTCGCAAATATTCGTAATCAGGAGTCTCGAAGAAATCCAGTCTTCTCACGTAACGAAGGTAGGTAGCCATTTCCTCTGTAAGAAATAATTAAACAAAATAAATCGGTTGAAATTGTAAATATATTGTATACACAGCATTACTTATGTAGGCACTTCATGTGCTCTCCCTTCCACCCCTTCTTCACCCTTCAATAAATTCAAATAATTGATTCCGAATTAAAAAGTGATATTTTCGTTCTCATGGAAAATCATGCTTATGACTAAGGAAAGAGAAGCGATCTAAGAAGATACCGAGATTTTTTTAACAACTCTAAACATTAAGAAAAACGCCTAACTACATACTGAAGAAGAAAAATCATGAATACTATAAATAAAACTTATTAAATAATCGAGTCACTACCATAAGAATGTTGAAAAATACTTCATAGCACACTAGCAATCGGAATAAGAATCCTTCTTCTCGATTCGATATCGAAAATTGATATAGTCACTTTAAAATGAAACTAAAGAATATAGAATTCCTTTTCGATGCAATTTCCTTTTTTTGGCTAAAAGAAACTTCTTAAAATGAATCATTTAGCCCCAATATTAAAAATCAAATTATATTTTATTAAAAATTGAATTAATAAAAAAAATTAATTAATACTCAATTTAATTTTATATCAGGTACTACTATAATAAATTATTGCTATTCCTACTAGAATTAAAATTTTGAAAAAAAAAAATTAATTCATCAATTAATTTTTGATCAGTTGAATTCATTATTATACTTACTTTAGGAGGATTAACCGAAATTATCCTTTCAAACTCAATTATTGATATACAATATACATATATCATGGGTCATGACATGCAATATTTCCACTGTTACCAATCAAAAAAGAAACTCTTTGGTTTTCAAATGTTCAGATGAATTTCGAAAAAATTGCTCACATAAAATACCACGTGCTACGATCATCTTCGATATTGAAAATTCTTAAATATTTGGGAAATTTGAATTTCAGGCAATTCAATTGTTTTTGTAGCCAGAAACATATTCCATTTTCCAATGAAAAAAAATCAGATGTCAATTATTTCAAAATTTGAAAATCAAGCAAATTTCTCTAATCTACGTATAAATTAAGCTATTTTCAAGGATTTAGAAAAATATTCAAATTTTTTTTGTCTATCGGATTTTTAATTATTATCAATATTAATTTCAAAATTTTATTTTTTTTCATATTTATCTACATAATATATATTAATTGAGTTTTAATTTATTAATATTTTAAATAAAAGTAATTTAATTAATTTAAATCAATTAGAACGTGGTACCAAAAGCACTAAATATTTTTCCAATTTTTTCGAGAGCAACAGGAGAAATGTTTTCCCTAATAGCTTCAAGAATATACCCAAATTATACATTTAAAAACTTTTAAAAGTCCAGCATATTTTCACACGTTTAAAATTTACTACTGGGTTATCACGATAGAGGGAGAATTTCAAGTTTTCCATTATCTTTCATCTTAACGAATAAACTTCGAAAAATAGGCGTACGTTACCTCACAAAATTTCCTTATTGGTTGATAAATATAATTTGAAGGAAAAAATAAAAAATAAGAATTGCGAATTTCTACATATTTAGGAGCCAAAACTAGAGCGAACTTTAAATTTTTATTCTTCACTATGATGATAAAGTTTTTTTTACCATATTTTATCTCGAAAATTTGAAAAAAAATTCTGAGTGCTTTTGAGACATCTTATTCATCATCATGTTAAAGATGAATGTTCACTTTGAATGAGTGAAGAGTAAAAGCATATATTATCTCGATTTCCACATTTCAGGGCTTTTCAAAGAATCATTGATGCAACACTACGACATGACATTTATGACGGATCCAAATAAGATGATCAATGATTTGGGAACCCCTGAGGTATGAAAGATGAACCGAGGTATTAATTTACTTTTCAAGTTATTGAAACTGTTTGCCTATCTTCTAATATTACCATAAATCACTGAATTTTTTTATATTTTTTTTCGAAATACATAGAAATAGAGTATTTTTTATAACAACAAATTGGCGAGAAAATATTCTACGTCTGAACAATAAAATTCTTTTCAATCGTCGAGAACTTAATTTAGCAAAATTTTAAGACAGATAATACTAATCATCGAAAATTCAAATTTATTGAATTTCGATGAAAAATTTGCGAAGCACCTTGCAGCTTTTTTGATATTACTATACCAAAATTAAATTTTTCAACGGCTCATTTGAAGGTTACATGTATCTTTTCTGCCTGGTACAAATGAAAGGTCTAATATCGTTTTCTAACCAGCACTCACACAATTATTTTACTCAGCATTCATTTACTTTCAATAATATCGATATTCGAATAGGAAATAATTATTAATGTATTGCAAATAAAAAATCAAATATATAAATTTCATTTTGATTGCAAAGTAAATTAATATCTATAATTCTCCCATTTCCTCCAAAAATTTTAGGCTCCTTATGTCCTACCAATGATCCAAACTCAATATTCTAGTTCTTCTGTAGAATCATAGCACCCGATAATTCGGCGCCGGTACACACCTGGATGTCCTTCGCATAATACTTCGATAGGAGTCGCTCGTTTAGTATCGCCTATTTTTTGGTATCGTTCTTTTAACGTATCAGCCTTAAGTCCTTGCCATGGTAAAGAGCCGCGCAGAAAATACATAAACATATGACCTAAAGCTTCTAAATCGTCTCTTCTACTTTGCTCTGTAAACAAAATTTGAAAAAATAAAAATGAAAATCTTGTTAAAATAAAGTAGGGAAAAAAATTGACATTATGGAAACAACTTATGAATTAGAACAAAAGATATAAATGAGATAAATTTGATAGCGCCTTTTTTTTCAAGTCATAAAGCAATATCGAAGAAATAGTATTCCTTGAAGTGGTGTCTATATAAGTTGGTTTCCATTTTCAATTTATCAGAACACCCAGATCCAGTATCATTAGTATCATCACGATAACAAAGTAAACAACAAATTATTAAGTACCGTTTCTTCCTCGTTTCAATTAATATGGCACGGCCTTCTTATCTTATCGAAGTTATCGATATTATTTCGAACGCACGAACGTATACTCTAACGTATGCTTATTTCACCCGAAGTACGTGGGTACACATATGAATGGGAATGATATCGATTATTTTCTCTTCGTCCGTTTGGGGTTATGGAGGTATGTATTCAGAATGTGGAATAGTTGGTTTTAAACATTTTTTTTTAATTTCAAATCGAGGAAATCTCGAAACTTGTGTACCTAAATATCACAAATAAGAATTGGAAAATTAAAAAATTTGTTAATATTTTCAAAACATCGAAATACTTAATTATTAAAAAAAAAAATCAAAGTTGATGAATATCAATTTTTTTTTTTAATCTAAAACGTAATTTTTCATCAATTTAAATTATACATATATTTTTTAAATACTTTCCCAGGAATAAAATTGAAAAAAATTGAAACTTCAGAAAATTTCTAAGAATTACAATTTGCATTTTTGTCAGCGAATAACACTATCATATGCATTGACGTTTAGCTCAACTTACTGTCTAAAAAATACTGCCTTCATTACAAAAAAAACAGCTCATCAAAATTTTAGGCTTTAGTACATTTTTTTTTTTTTTAGTTTAGTTCATTTAATTAAAATTTTTTTTATTTATGTTTAATTTTAATATAAAAAATTATTTTAATGAATTCACGTCTGATACCATACTCACTCTACCCAATAAATTTCAAGTCAATCTCTTCACTCTCCCTTAATTTATGTATCTTATAACTTAGCTCATCATAAATAAAATTGTAGAAAATTTAATTCCATTTTCGTTGTAATTATAGTAAGTCATTATTATTTTTTCACGAGTGCTTGGTGTGGGTGATATTTTACGATTTTCATAGATAAATCAACCTAATATCAATAAATTATTAAAAAAGTGAACCAATTACGAGACACTTTATTTTACATTAATTTTTTCAGAAAACAACGTACTGAAATGAAAAATATATACGATGCAAAATTGTACAGCATAAAATTCTCCAAGAATGAGTTAGCATCCATTTTCTCCTAAGATACGCCATTCGAGAAGTATTTGCAAAAAAATGTGAAAATTTTGAAATTCAAAAGCTCAACTTCCTGGGCGTTAAATGAGATCAAAATGTAATCATATGATCTTTCTTCAAATGTACACATGGTTCCCAACTCTCGAAACTAAATTTATAGAGTTATTGGCTCCAGAAATTACCAACCATTTTATCTACAAAATTACACGAATGAATTTTTTATTTTCAAAAATTCAAATTTACCCTCCCCCCGCTCCATCTCATGCTTTTTCTCACGGTTGAAAATATCATCTTTTTTACTGAAATATTGCAACTATATCAAACAAAAATGAAACATTAATTATAATTATTATTTTTCTCTTCTCACGTTCTAATAAGTAAATTGAAATTTCATGCTACCAGCATTAGAAAATTTTTTAATGAAAAAGTAGCATCAGAAATTGGCGAATAAGAAGAAATAATGACAAGCTGAAAACAATAAAGGTTTCAAAAAAATAGTTATATGAACCTTTCGCGATCATGAACCCACAATAAGAAGGTTGTGCACTTCCCTCGATTCTTCTCGTTTGTTCCCTCAACTATAATCTCTCCCTCTACGCACACGTGCCTCCAGCCAAACGCTTGTACACGTCACATTAATAAAAGAAAAAGCTAGAAATACTAGTTGAAAAAAAAATAGCTGTCGCAAAATATCTTCGGTAAACCGGAATCTAAAATAGCTAGAAAAGCCACCAACCGCCATAAAAATTTTGAAGCCATTCCATGAACATCACCTCATGTTATCGTCGAAGAAAAAAGTTTGAAACAAAGAGAAAACAACAACAACAACAATACAAACGTAGTAAACATACAAGTGGATATTATTTTATGTCCACTAAAAAGACGCTATCAAGTAAATGGGCATTTCTCATAACTGCCAGCTTCCTTCGAAGCTTCAACGTACCTTTTCCTAAGTGAGTGTTTATACTCATATATCTAGCAGTACCGGTTAAACTCTTGTGCTCCCGATATGGTATATGTTTACTTGTTTCTAAGTCTATATATTCTTTCGCTAGACCGAAATCTAAAAATGAAAAAAATACAAATTAATGAACAAAAATACAAAAAATATTACTATAAAGAAATAATACGTAGATGGGCCATCACGAGGCTTATTTCGATCATTCGAGCACCCACCTAACCTCGCCAGTCAAATCCACGATATCGTGAAGTCAAAAACCTCGTACATCCCACCCCTCATCCGAGCTCCATCGTTGCGTAACGGCCGCGGTTAACCTTAATCTGGGATGCTTTTTGAAAACACCTCGCTCGAATCGAGCACGCGTAGGCTTCGGTGAAATTACGTCGCTTCTAATTTCGAAGCCGTTTAAGAATATACGCGAGCCGCCACCAACAGCTCCGGCATTACCATCATTCGCCACGAATTAAACGAGAGAGCGCTAGGCTAAGAATTTTCCTAAATGAAGATTGATCGAGGTTGGTAAAACGAGCTGCCTGCTTCCGCACTCGGTGCGTTAATTTTCGCTACCGTCGAGCGAACGGTAAACATAATACGAGTAGATATTCGACGCTAATTTACAACCTCTTCGGACACTCCGGCGTCGCTGACGATCCGAGTATAACAAAAAAAAATCGAAACGAGTGATAAAAAAATTACCCGATTAGCTGCAAAGTTAACCGAGCCGATCGATATTCGAACGTTAATTACAAGCTGCGAAGAGGAAAGAAAACACGAATACAATTTAATAAACGACAAACTCGCTTCGTCAATGGGCGTAAAAAATAAATGAATAAATACTCTTCGCTTAATTACCTATTATGTGAATAATTTTATCTTTCTTCGTGGTCGTACGACCTATTAAAAAATTTTCTGGTTTCACGTCTCGATATATCAGGTGACGCTCGTGCACGTATTCTATTCTATAAAGCTGTAAAAAATACAAAAAAAAAATTAAGTATATTAAAATCAATGTCTCCAACATCAACGTCCCAGCGATCAGCGACCCGACGCTGTCTAAGCCTAACGAAGGCATGTGGCGTCGAACTGGTTACATACTGTACCTCGTGTGCAAGGGAATGATAGAAACCAGAGTTTACCATTTATTCCACTCGTCTCGTCGATCGAATGTTACGTATTAATCGCCTTCTTTTGCTCGTTAATATAGCCGGATTCTTATTTTAATGGCGGTAAACAAAGTAATTTAAAATAACCGAAAAAACCTCCGTAATTACCTTAATAAGCAATTACCGTTAAATTGATAAAACGGAGAGCGTGTTTTACACCATTTTCGTCTCACTCGTACGTTCTTTTCTCGTCGTTATAACTTGAAAACCAGAATTTCGTTGGTCGATTTATTAGGGAATTTTTTTTTCGTTTTGTTTTTTTTTCCTTTCATTGGGATACATTAGTTTATTACGCTTACGGAGTCATTTTCTCGTCTTGGGTCATGAACGTGGTCGAGGATAGCATTTCGTCAGGTACTTAGTTTGAAATGGATACTATTTTTAAATAAATTTTTCTCACTTTATCCATCGATGTGACCTAATTTTCATTTCTTTCGCGGTAATTTAAGCATTAAAAAAATTCACCTTGAAATAAAATAAAAAATGACGAAATTTTCATGCTTCGAGGAATATATTTCTTAGTCAACTTTCATTGGCCAGAACATGCGATAATTTTTTTATCAATTTTTTTTTCACCAGAGTTAACATTATTTTCATTTTTTTTATATTAATGTAGAAAATTTATGGGAAAAATTTCAATTTATACAGAATATTTTTTTGGCTGAGGTCAATTTATACACAAAAAAAAAATTATAAAAAAAAGAATTTACATCTAAGACAAAGAAAAAAAACGACTTTCATGGTACATATCTACTAAATAACAAAATCGAAATTTCGTACCTTTTTCGGTCTCTAAATTTTTTTTTTGAGCCAAACCAACTCTTCCCTCCTCCACTACTCTCAAAGACGATAATGGCGTTCCATACTGCATTACAAATATTTACACACAAAAAAGACAGAAAAAAACAAAATACTATATTTCGTACTTTTTCGCATTTTTTGATCGAATTCGTATATTTTCGTACTTTCGTACCCAAAACTTCAATTTCATACTTTATTCGTACTTTTCGCACGCAATAAACACCATGAATTTAGGGGAAAAAATTGGGTCATGAAACAGTCAGAAAATTCATTTACCTATAATAGGTTACACAAGTTCAAATTGAGTGAAAATTTTCAACTTTATTTTTCCAAGTGCACCACTTAATAATGACATCAATATGAGCAACTGAGGAGTGATAATACCAACAGCTAATAACATATTTGTTTCGATGAAAATATCGTGAAAATGATGAGTCCTGTTCATATTGGAGTATAGGGTCACTCAGAATAAAATATTTCTCATTTCGATCGGTTGATGAGATCAGGTTCCTTTTTCAATGAACGCCAATTAAAATGTTAAAATTATTCACTGGTCAGGGCGAAGTATGATAACCTGCTTTAGAAGGTCTATGCACTTTGTGTCGTAACGAAAAAAAAATTTGTAGACGTTAATTTTCATAATAATTATATGCATGTGATGATATGAATAACGATACAAAAAAAATGAGGTAGCGAGTCAAGGCGTAGAAAACAGTAGGTATATGTATCACATGTTAGCTCACTCGGAAATATGTTAAAATTTTAAACTTTACGTCCACTATGTTATGACGTCACGATGGTAACACGTTATCTGTCTTGTTACAAGCATGTTGTTTACATTTTAGAACAGTTTTTTTTTTTTTTTTTTTTTTCTAAATACATTTTTATTTAGATAACTATTATATGATTGTATTATGCACATTTATTTCTATGAAACCTTTAACGAGGAAGTATGATGAGATGAACTGAAAAAAATTTCATGGTAATGTTTCCCACAATTATACCAACAGTCAGCACAACATACCTTACTACACCTCTTTTCCCTTCCAATCCACGAACATCAATGAATGACAACAACTACCATAACTGAAGAAAAAAAGTGAAGTGATTCATTTTAGGAACGTTTTTTTCAATATTGAGCAAAAAAAATCAACGATTACATCACTTGTTTCCTTTGGTCATGATAATTGTTAACATGAATCGCTATTCATTTTTTTCAACGTGAAAAAAAAGAGGTGTAATAAGATATGAGGGGGAAAGGGTTGGATACTGGATTAGTAAACCTTTCTGATTTTTTTTTACATTTTTTCATTTTTTATTTCATTAATGTCATAACATTATCAACCTTTACTCTTATAATCCATTGAAAAAAAAAGTCATCTATAGAAATTGGCGTATTTTTTTTCAACTCCAAGTGGAATTTTTTGCATATTTCTATTCACATTATTTCACACATATAATGTGAAAATCAGTCGACTAGTGATTTCTACTAATCTTAACATCATCTGGCCAACTTGACATTTGTAAAAAATTATATTTTTTTTTTTCATTGAAATTAGTTCAGGAACTTCATTTGTTTACATTTTCTTTCTAACCAAGATGCAATAGGTATTCATTTTTCACCTATTTCATAAAATGTAATTAATTCTCTCGTTGATTTCTTACAATTTATTACTCTCAGCACCAACTATGAATGTGGCAGTCTTGACAATCTCAAACACCCATATCGATGAAATTTCACGTAGACAACACGACGTAAAATCACATTAAAAATATACACTCGATACTAATTCAATATGCAATAGAATTTGCGATTTATTTATAATTCATACGAAATGTTTTCCAATCAAATTCACGACTACCGATGTATTCCCTACTCGACATTCACTTCGAACAATATCGATTACAACGCAATCCAAAAAATTTGCCATTTCGGCGCTCTCTCAAAATAAACGAGTTTTTCAAATATAAAAAAGTAATTAAACCATCGGCACATGGAATTTTTCTCGCTACTCAAAATGCTCCAATCGATTTGTTAAAACCTACGGCATCGAAAAAAGGAAAAATTCTTCTAATACCATTCGACGAATACTTTAGCTGAAATTTTCCTCAACATTTACGCTCGGCAGATGGTATACGTCGACGAAAGGATATTAGAAGAAATATGTTATCGCGATGGCAAATAAAACGGCGATAAAATATATCACCGTTGGCGTCGTGTTTTTTTTTCTCCCCCAGAACCAATAAAATTGTGGAATGGTAAACACCAGAACGAACAGAATGGAACTCGTATTGGCACGCTTTGCGTTTATCAAGGCGGTCGAGGAATAAATAGAGAATTATAGGTGGCTAGCCGCATTAAAAAAAGGAGAAACCAGTGAAATTGGGAAAGAAATCAAAATTAATATCAATTTCACATTTGTAATTACTGAGCACATGAATAAGTATTAGCTGAGCTTTTAGTAAAAATGATACGAAGGATTAGAGACGCAGAGTCCTCATATCTTTACATTTCAGACCGTTTGTAGTCGAGTGACAAACATTCGATTTCTTTATACACATTCAATTTTTTTTTAATAATTTCAATTTTGAATAGGTTTGTATTTTATACTTCGTTTTTATGATTTTTTATGATCAAATTTAGTTTTAAATTCATCTATAATTAATTCATTATTTTTTGGGTTTACAAGGTATCTACCGATTTTTTTTTTTTTTTTTGTTCAAAAATTACAACTTTCACAACTTTTTTCATCACCTTTTTATCAATTTTTCAGAAACAACTCAACCTCACTCCCCTCCCTCCCCCTCCCCCAAAAAAAGAAAAAGATCAACGAGGTCAAATTTATCCCAGAAAATTTCAAATTCGAACTCCAGGCCACCAGGCTAAATTGACGTCACATATTCTGACAGTGTTGCTGATTCATAAAAATTTGCTGGTCTTTTATCAAAAATGAAAAATTTTTTGCAAATTTTTCAAATATAATGAGACATTTCGCGTCTTCGGGTTTTTTATTTTTTTAATAGGTACTTTTTCTTACTGAAATGATGACTGCCGAGTATTATTCGATTAATAATTCAAAATTTTAGTTATGATATTGTTATTATATTATATATTCTTTTTTTAATAATGAATTTATTTTTTTTTAAATAATTTTTTATTACTTTTTTAATTTACGAATTGTTTTTATTCATTTTAATTTTAATAGATTCGCTATACTTTTTCACTACTTTCACTACCTGTAAGATAACCTGGCTGAGCTTAGGCTTGATTTCAAAAAATTATGGTGTTTTCTACAACGAATCACGTTGGAATACTAATAATTCTTGCTTAAATCACAATTGCTAGATTTATATATTGTATTTTTCACCAGTATTGCAGGTCTGACGGGTATGCATGAAATTATGATTTTTGACGAGACGATAATCGTATGGATTCAAAAAGTTTTTGATCTAACTTAAAGCGGCTGTTCACTCAGATTTCAAGGACATTCTGAACAAATCCCAAAGCCTATTCTAACTTTTCAAACCTGGAGAGAAATTGAAAAAAAAGTAATGGCTTTGTGAGGAGCTCTGAAACACGAACTCAAAATAGACTTAAAATGATGTCTGGTCAAAATGTGAGGAAAGTTTGAGGAACCTTTAATAGCTCAAATTCGTGAACTCATATGATTTATGAAACCAAAAGGCATAACATATCACAAATCCTACGTCACAGCTAACGTGCAGAGGCGATGTGGAACGAGTAAACTGAAAGTCAAAATTCTTCAATTATGCTTTCATAATAATGAAGTGAACTCAAATTGCCAAAAACTAAAAATTTCAGCCTTTGAGAAATACCTACAGGGGAGGTGGAGAGGAATATAACTTGTGGAAGGGAAATTGGCTCGTGAAATTTCTCGAATTTCATCTCTATCTCTCCACTAAACGTGCACAGAAAGTTCAAAATTTGTGTCAAAATGAAAACAAATTTTTTAAATTTCAAAACCATTGATTTAAGGTGAATTTAAAATGTCCGTGCCTCTAGCCTTGCTGCTGTACACAGCGCGCATAAAAAAAATTGAGTTGAAAAATTATATTTTGTCGTCTAAACACTGAAAAAAGTTTTAGCGGATATTTTTCAAAGTTTTAGATGATCTTAATTATTTTCTTTACATTTTTGAAGAAGCATTAAATTTTGGATAGATGATTGCTATGGCCTCAATTTGAGATTAATAAGACTCAGAAAACAAATTTTGTCTAATTTTCCACTCGTAAGGTTTCCCGAAACATGAATTATTTCGTAGCAAAAAATTTAAACGATGTAATTTTGAAGCAGCGTAGCGACACTTTGGGAAGCCTTATAAGGTAAAAATCGAGCACATTTTGCCTCGAAAGTCCTAACGACTTCAAATCAAGCTCATACTATAAACCTCACCCATAAATCACATATTTATTATTCACTTTCGAAAACACAAAATTAGGTATTACAAAAAAATAAATAAATAAATAAAGTAATGAGTTTCAATAAATTTTCAAAAAGTTGATGGCACAATTTTTTTTCCACGTTCAGACAGCGAAACATACATTTTGAACGTAAAAATTTTCACATTTTCCAAAAATTAAATTTTTGAAAATTTGAAAAACTTTGATTTCATTTTGGTAAATGTTATCACATGTCATCAACATTGATGATTGGAATTTTTTCACATTACCTAAGAGTCATTCTACAACTACTCATAGCTCGTCTATTAATGTTTTTAAAAGACTCGAAATCTGGCCCATCCTAGCACACCTATATCATGAGAGAGGGCAAGAAGTAAAATTAATCACAAATTAAACTTCTTTGGTGCTTTCGGAGTAGATAAGTAGGGACTTGAATTTTCAGTACTGAATGTTAGTACAAATAAAACTGTAAGCATTGTATGAATGTCCAAACATACCCTCATAAAAACATAGATCCAACAATGTTGCATGATTGATTATTTTTTACACATATTTTTTAATTAATATTTTTACTGATTTTTTTTTTATTATCATTAATTCATTTTATTCATCAACTTCAACATCCAAAGCAAAAATCAAAATTTTTTCGCAAAAAAAAAAATTTTTTTTAATTTAAAAAATATTTCATTTAATGCGAAGAATTTATAAATCGAGATTACCCCTACTAAAGGAACCAACACTCTTCGAATTCGGTAACCACATCCACTATCACGCCGAAACGCGTATCGCAAAAGCTTGACGCAACGTACGTTCATTACGAAACGGAAACGTATCGCCGCGGCGTTTATTATGTAAAAAGGAAAAAAAAATTGCTAATAATAAACCACAATACCATACAATAAGTTGTTATCAAACATCGCCGATTACGTAAGCTGGCTTACAGTACAAACGCATGTATAATTTACGCATACCGTAGCACGGCAGCGCGATACTAACCAATTGTATGGCGATCATTAATACGGTTTTCAATGAAAATCGTCTACCGCATAAATCGAATAAGTCTTCTAAACTGGGCCCCAACAGCTCCATTACCAAAGCGTTGTACTTGCCGCATGGTCCGAAGTAGTGCACCTCCGGAATGCCCTCTGGAATATTCAAAACTGAACGTTAAAAAACATTAAAATTTGCCCGTATTAAACACATCACGCGAAATATGCAAAGTACGAGTATATCATCTATAGCGTAAATATTTTCATTAAATCACGCTCGTCGCGCGTTCGTAACTTCGATCGTTTAATTTAGGCTGACGTCACTATACAAGAACACTAGATGATTCTCGACTTAAAGTTTAGAAAATGAATTTTTTCAGTCCCTTAAATGGCTGAAACCAGCTCCTGAAAGTACCAAATTCAAAAATCGTACGCATGTTCCCATTACAAGTGTGGCCGAAAAGGAGTGGGGAACTTTCGAAGAGTCAAAATTTGGTTCTGGGATAATCTGCCCTCTCCGCCCCACCTCTCCTCGGTCCCGCAAATGTGTTTAAGATTGAATTCTTCTAATAATTTTTTATCACTGATAACGCTGACTTGAGATCGTTCATGAGAGGTGGTATCTTTCTAACCAGATATGTCGGATGGGCTTGTACATCTTGTATATAATTCATCTTTGAGAATTTTTCTATGAAAAAAAAAAAAAAAAAACAAGGTCTCTATGGCCATTGAAAAGTACTGAAAATATCAAATTCTTACTCTCCCATTCCTCATCAACTACACTTGAAGTTAAGGACGTAGCAAATCTCGAGTCAGGATTTCCGTTGAGTTTATTTTTCATTTATTATTTTCAAGGCCTATTTTTAAAATTTTGAGATGAAAGGAAATTAGGCACAAAAATTAGACTATTCACAAAGATCTGTTTCTCGATGAAAAATCAAAAAAAAAAAAAAAAAAAAAATACCAAGGCGACTAAAATAGTACAAATATAGCCGAGGTTAGCTCACTTCACCATGACCACCAAACAATTTATAAAAAATTAAATGCTTAGCGATGAATCAGAGAGCACATTGGAAGTAACCAATCATACCACTGCATATTACTGACAACTGACGTCACGAGAACAGCAAACAAATTTAAATTTCTTTTACGGTTTACAAAAGGTAGGTGGTTGTTTTCAAAATCATAGTTTTCAATATCTCGTAATCTCTTGATAATGCGAATCAAAATTTGAAATTCGCTTGCCATCTTGACGTCACAACGTGACGGACATCAAATTGAAATATTAGATTCATCGTACAACGAGCTAACCTAAGCTAAATACAATTTTAACCAGCTTACTAGAATACCTTCATCCTTGACATTTTTAATCGAGTACGAAAAGTTTTATCAACGGAAAATCCCCCAATTACGATACTTTTTCCATTTTCTCTCGCAAAAATCGGTCGAAATAATTTCAAGCGGAAAAAAGTAAGTAAATACGAAATTTAACCGCCGGTATAAATTTTCAATTAAAACTTCGACCCGATTCGAAACCGCTGACGTAATCCGTTACACGAATAATTCTCAAAGCCGTCGGCACGAATTTGTAATTGTAAATTCGGTATAAATGCAAATACTGGTCGCCCCCGCCAGACACTACAGGTAAATTTTTCGAATACCCGATTAGCGATCCATCGACGTGCGCCCCATCATCTGGTATTCTGGACACGAATCCAATTTCGCTCGTTGCGAGTTTTCGAGGAGCTCGACGACGCCCGATATGCACCCCTGACACCATAACCTGTATTCGGCGACATTCGCCGAATACTATCTTCGTCATGCCGAACTAGGGTGTTAATTCGATTAACGCTGACGTCTCGAAATATCGCCGAGAACAACAAGCGATGGAAAATAAATTATTCGATTAAGCGAGGGGATACGGAACGGAATTTTTTATATGGCTTTATCATTTTTTTCTTTTCGGACCCAAACAGTCGTTGTCATCGAGAACGTACGACAGGAACGATGCAAAGGCTTCTTTTGGTCATCATTTGGAGGTCGAATCTCGACCGCTACATATTACGTTCGATAACTATCCCATTTCGCGTACAGCTTTAGGATATAATAGTATCATTGGATGGAAAATGTTATTGGATCTTCGTCATGAATTTTTGCACTCATCTCTTCATAGGGAAGGAAGGTTAGGCTTCGGAGGACTCGAGATCTCACTAATATAAACACAACATATCGTATGAATGCGAACGAAGGAGAGAATAAAAGCACTTGGGGACATTTTTTCCTCTTTCATTGTTATCAATCTATAATCAGTATGATAATTTCATGTTGGTGTTAGTGAACACACGGGATTTCGCACGTAAGGACTTTCCTTTCGTATTTAGACATCTTGAAGTTATAGAAGTGGATTAAGGAGTATTGTGACATAAGTTGACGAAAGAAATACAAAAATATGGTAAACCATTCAATGCATATTCTGCCCAAGAGATGTTATGGGTGTTTATCAAATGAAAAAATTGCAAGGTCTCTCTTGATAAAATAGTGAAAAAGCCCCTTGACCATAATTCGGTCACGAGTGGTCCTAAATGTTGTCTTCGATGAAAAAATTCCCCCAAAAAAATTTTCTGACCACTACCTCCAAACGTTCCTGAGAAACCGCCCTCCAGACGTCGATAATTCAATTTTTTTTTACTGTGGATCGGATGGATGAAAAATTTTGAAATTTTTACAGATGGTGGACACTATATAGGTACATTCGTGGAAATTTTTCAAATTTTTTGGGCTTTGAAATTTTCAAATAATTAATATTTTTGGGGGAGGGAGCTACATGGCTAAATTTTTTTCATAAATAATTTATACCTAAGATACAACATGATGATATTTTCTAACCTTCCCCTCCCCCATAAATGAAATATTCAACAAAAGCGCCCACTAAAATCAGATGTAGTATAATAATAAAATGATCCTCATTAAATTCTCCATAAGAAAGGATCCTATAATTTTTTTTTGTTGAACCGGTGGAGGGGAGATAGAGGCTACAAAGAGGCGTCTAATACTAATATTAGCCCATTGCGAAATCATTGGGCACCAAAAATGAAAAAAAAAAAAGAAGAAAGAAAATGAACATTTTGGAAAGAAGGCGAGTTAGTTTTCAACTAGGATTTCACAATAAAAATAAATAAACTTCGATATAAAGATGGCGATAAAGAAATCGAAGCTAAGTAATAGTTCAATCAAATTATGATTATAATAGGGACTAATTCGAAGTTAGTGTCCATAATAACCCCCAGCTTTTCGCCAAAAATCGCACCGTTGGTTCTCCCGCAAAATCCACATTTGTGGCCCTCAAAACAAGTTTTTTGTAAATTACAAGCGTTTTAATCGAGAAACAGAAAAAAATTCAAGTTAGAAATGAAGCTGATCAGATTTCCAATAAAAAATATCATAATGTTTTTTGTCCAAGTTGTCAGCATCGTGAGAAAACGCCCTTGAAACGCGCCACTTTCATTACACATAGGAGCACAGCGCGACGTTTGATATACTCCACCGCGTTACGCTAATATTTTACGTTTTCTTCGTGGAAATGACTGCTGGGGGGGGGTGATAACAAATTTTGGTTTTTCTCGAAAATCGATCTGATGTAGCGTTATGAAAAAAAAATCAGTCATTTACCCCTTCAAAATTTTTTTTTCAATTTTTTGAAAATTTCAAAGCCCAAAAAATTCAAGAAAATATGAATCGAAAAATTTGAAAAAATTTCCACGAATGTACCTATATAGTGTCCACCGCCTGTGAAAATTTCAATACTTTTCATTCATTCAATTCAGAGTAAAAAAATATTGGATTTTCGACAAATGAAGGGTAAATTCACAGAAAGGGTTGGAATGGGGTCAAAAATTTTTTTGGGGAGGTTTTTCATCGAGGGCAATATTTAGGGCCACTTGTGACCGAATTTGGGTCAAGGGCTGTTTTCACTACCTTATTAGAAGAGACTCTTTTCGAACCTTTTTCATAAACTATCCTTTTTTTTTGAAATACATAATTTATTTCACACGCCTCTTTCCCTTTCATTCTACTTTTTTTGAAGCTCACAGAAAAGTAAATAATATTTCTACACGATACACCCAAAGAGATGATATTTCAAACATACTTATTTTTATAACAATTAAAAATTTTTTTTTTGAAATAAAAATAATATAACAAAACCAACATAATTATATTAAAATTTCGTACTTTTCTAGTTTTTGACGAAAATTCTTGTACCTGATAACTTAATGTCGTATCTTTTTCAGACTTTTCGAACTTTTTGTATCAGTAAGACAAAATCTTATTTCAACGATTTCAACACAGCTCTTTTTTTTTTGATTAATTTCCAACACGAATTCTCTCTGTACCAAAAACCGATTTTATCCCAATTATTTTTGGGTAACTAGTTATTACGAGGTAAAAATTTCAAAAAAAATTGACGCGATAACCATGAAATTTAAAAGAAAAATCTTTAGAAATTTGTGTACTTTTGATATACGATACGAGCTCTTCAAAAAAAAAAAAAAAAAAAAAAACGGTGTCTACCCCAAATTCACCTCCAAATATCAAGGACGGAATACTGCTGAACTCGAGTCATTTCAAAGTACCTTTTCGAAAGTTTATTTTACGCGCGAATATTTTTATTCGTTCGTCCATTTCAATAAGCGGGTTTCTAAAGTATATTTTCATACATAAGATTTACTCGTAGAATGCGTGGAGTGGCGCTGATTTAGGACTATTCAAAAAATACATTATAAAAGAATATATTAAGACTCACCTTTAACTCCGAGGAGTTTGTAAAATCGGTATTCCAAGTGTAACTGTGGTGCCTTTGACTTGATCGGTTCCTGTGTGAAAATAAATCACAAACTCTTAATATGAAGTTTTAAAAATATATATCTAATATGTTAATGAGAAACATAATTATAACTAACATTTCACATGACTAATAATAAAATTCAAGACAAAAAATATCCACAGAAAGAACAAGAAGGGTATATCATACGCATTGAAAATTTAGAAATAAACAAAGAAAAAAAAATCGCTTGAAATTCAATTTTAAAGTTCAATCATTTTTTTAATTTAAAAACGATAAATTTATTTGTATAAATTTTTTTTTTCAAGAACAAAATTATTCAATTCATTTTCACCACCTAAAATTTCGTTCATACCCCCCCACACATTTTAGGCTGAGTTTGCACGCCCCCCTCCCCCTTGAACATCAGTTTGGTTACGCCACTACCTCGGACCAAACGAAGCATTCGCAAAGATGAAAAAATCGAAATTAACATCGATACCGATAACTATGTTTGGAAGTGGTAGAAAAATCAGTCGAAGTCTTAATCGACAGGATGGATTAACACGTAAAGGTACGTCCACACGAGGATGATCAGCTTGTTCAGCTTGGATGATCATCTGTCGACATCCACACTTGTTCAGCTTCTTACCATCTACAGAAGCTATCGGTACACATATTTCAGGAAATTATTGCGGGGGGGGGGGGGAGTTAATTACTACACATTTCGATGTGTCTTTGCGCGATATTCTCCAAACGAAATTAACCATTACGAGGGATACGCGACAAGTGACAAACGGGGGTGGCGAAAAGTGAGGCGACATGAGTAATTTCCACCTTACCCACCACAACCTCCGCAAAATGTATCGAATGGCAATTTTACGGTAAAAAATGCTGAAAATAAATTTTTATTTTTTTAATAAATAAAAAAAAAAAATTAGTATTTAAATAATTTTTTTTAAATCTGAAATTAATATTTTATATGAAAAAATCTACAAAAAAAAATTAAAATTATTGTTATGAATTAATAACATTAAAATATAATTATACTATATTAATGATAAGTTTATTGTTATTTTGAATTTTTTGGTAAATAATATGTATTAGGGCTCACTCATAGCTACTCGTACAAACATCCTTAAAAATATCAATAAAAATTAACATAATTTTTAGTAAATTTCACGTTGTAAATATTTTAATTTCAGAAAAATTGTCAGATGGTCAAAAATAGTAATACATTTCACAACTAGGGAGGTAATGTTTCTTAAATGCGGGAGAAAAGCGCTCGTTTGAGACCCGAATGATTAGCGAGCGGGAGGTAAAGTAGCGCTTTCCTCCCGCAAGTATGAAAAAGTCATTTTCTAATTCTAAAATTATTTTCATTTCATTGAAGAATAAATTGTATGTGAAATAGCGAAAAATTACATTTGGACGAGCGAACGTGGATGACGCAGTCCCGTCCACACTATTCATCATCCTTTGAACAGACGGACATCAAGTCGATCGAGGATGAAAGGCTGATCATCCAAACGTCCACACTACATTCATCTCAGGCTGATCATCCAAGATGAAAGAGGCTGATCATCCTCGTATGGACGCACCTTAACGTTCGGCGTCACCTGATTCAAAGCAGTTACGTCACGAAAGGAGGAAAAATTCGCCGGCAAATTGTCGCCAATATTTATGGACATGGTGTAGGTACTGGACTAGTGCCGAACGTCGCTTTTATAATCGTTTGGCCTGGAGCCTAAAATTTTCAACTCGCACGCGAAATTCCACGTCGACGTTTCGCTCATAGGCGAACTTAGGACGCCGATGAATGAATATCGATGAAAATTCTTCACCTTTTTGTCGTCATCGATAGTTGAATTATTTCCACGTGTTCGTATATTTATAACGTCGACCTTTAATTGTGTATTTTGCGGGGATACCGTATAGGTGTAGTACGGTTTCGTTTATAGTCCCCCCCACACTAGGCGCCGCTAATAACGTTGTTTATCGTTACGACGCGGCGGCGCTGTAGCGATAAGAATTTGCGAAGAAATTTCCGTTTTCGTTTGTACCGTCAGGTTCGGTCGTGCGTACGTATAACGCTCGATTCAAACGTCCGCCTTATGCGGTAACTAAAGATGATAAAACAAGCGAATTATCGTGGTAGTACGCGACGTCTACGTATCCTAATTGTACGACCGTAAAAATCATTCGTCTTCGTAACGAGTACATATGGCGTACCAGAGGAGGGAGGCAAATAACCGACGTTTACCCGAATACAGATACCGGTGCCTGTACAGCGTACGAAAATTATATAGCGACGAGTTTACATTGTTGGGAAAACAAAACGACGCATCGTTGGAAATTCGAAACATTTCCCAACCAGCAGACTACGTTGGGATCCGAGGAATCTCGATATTCGCGAGAGGCACGAAGAAAAGACCCGTAATCGAATAAATGAATAATTTCTCCTCCTCCCCCCTTCAAAAAACGCCCTCCGCGATATCGTAATCTTCACGTTCCAATAAAACACGCCGCCTTTTCGCCAAAACGCTTTCGGGGTAGATCGCGAACTAAGCTAGCGGATAATTCGCTACCCACCGAACGGATTCCGAGAATTTCGGTTATTCATTCCCAAGTCGGGCTTTACGCTGCCAGTATTTCGGCATAAACGTCGAACCGAGTGGGTTTTTACCGAGTACCTCCTTTCGGTATGAGAAAAAAGCTGCCTTCGTAGATAATCTTACGCAAGTCGGCTGATATTGAATTTCCGACAGAGACGAGTACCCGTTGCAATTAAAATTACGCGTTTAATCGGTTCCCTTTGCTGTCGCTTGATTCTACGCGACGACCTTGATTTCGAGATGGTTGCCAATCCGTCGCCTTCGTAAGTTTTAAGCGGCGCGGTGAAGTTTTGTTATTATTTTTTCGCGTTTGACAGATCGAAAAAAATATATGAGAAGGAAGCATTTTGGAAATTTAAAAAAAAAAAATGAGATTTTTCTTTAATTTAAAAAATATTTATTCAATATGTAAATTTTTTTTTCCTTGAAAAAATTTCAATTTTTTTCCCCGAAAAACTGACGTTGAAAATGGAGGAAAAAAACTTGGTGAAGTTTGAATTAGAGATTTACTCCAAATTTTTAGTCGCTTTTTAATAGAACCAAAAACCAACAGATCTATATGAGGCTGGTTTAATAATAGGAGCATTAAAATCGCAATTAGAACAGAAAAATGCAGAATTAAAGAAGAGAAAGGACTATGACGACCTTAAAAAAGAAGTAGAAATAAAAACAGCAAAATTAGAACAGAAAAATGCAGAATTAAAGAAGAGTAAGGACTATGACAACCTTAAAGCAAAATTAAATCATCTTCGTACCATTTTATCATTAAGAACCAAAATGGAGGCTATGGAGAATAGGGCAAAGCCAGAAGATCTATCCTTTGGGGAGTGGAAAGATATACCAAGAAGAAAGAAATGGATTAAAATATATGAACAACGGGAAGACAAAGAATCCGTATTTTTCGACTTTCTGGCTTGTATTATGCTTATGATTATGGAAGAAAAAGACTTCGGTAGACGGATGGTCAGTATTTATTCATTCTTAAATTCCAGAATTTACCAATATTTGGATATAGGGACTATCAATGTAGAACCGTTTGTCGATTCGATTGATGCTTCTCTAGCAAACTGTATTTATAAGTTTACTTGCTGAGAATTGAGATGATGAATTTTTTATGTTATAATACATATAATTATAATATCTGTGAAGCAAAAATGTGAAGCAAAAAAAAAAAAAAAAAAAAAAAAAAAAAAAAAAAAAAACGATACAAAAATAAATGACTGAAAAATGTATAAAAATATAAAAATGTATACAAAAGTATCAAAGAGTATAAACTTATAGAGTAGTATATCAATCACAACATAGGAAACATATTTCGAAATTTTTCAAGTAGTTGGCGCGATAACGCCTTCGTAAATACATCAGCTAATTGTAGCTTAGTTGATACATACATGAAACGTACAATCTTTTTATCGGCTAGATCTTTAATAAAATGATATTTAACATCGATATGTTTAGTACGTTTTGAAGCATTACGAATATCTTTCACATTATTAATACAGTTGATGTTATCCTCATAAATAATCGGATCTATAACCGTTACATTTAAACTCGACAAAATCTTTTTCAGCCAGAGAAACTCAGTACAGTCTTCAACTAAGGCAATATACTCTGCCTCAACGATTAACAAACTAACTAACGTTTGCTTCTTACTCGCCCAGCTCACAAGACAGTTGAATACCTTTAAACAATAGCCAGATGTCGATTTTCGGTCTGTGGTACCGTTCGCCCAATCAGAGTCGGCATATCCGATTAAGGGAATCTCATCATTCTCACTTTTACAGTCATACACGATTTTTAAACCTTTCGTAGTAACCAAGTATTTTAATACTCTCATTAAGTGACGGAAATGAGTATCACTCGCTTTATCTTGGAAACGACTCATATACGATACGCAGAAATAAATATCGGGTCTCGTACCCAACATCAAGAACATCAGGTCCTACAAAGGTTATGGGCCCAGGTATAATTGTTCGTGAGTATAATTTGAATCAGTAAAGTCGAGATATTGTTTGTATTCGTGTTGTAAATTGTGTACTTGAAAACGACCTGATGGCGGCAAGTTCAGCTACAGATAAGTCAAATATCAAGCCATTTGATGGTGAGGGATATGAAGTATGGAAATTTCGAATGGAAGTTATTTAATTTTCGAAAATTCAATCGAACATTATTTCAATGAAAAAATTCATCAGCTTTTCCTTTGCTAAAAAAAAAAAAAAAAAAGCGTCATTTAAACTCGGCTCTTTGAGAAAGTAAGATATTTCTCAAGTCGATGTGGGGAAAAGTGTCGTAATCAACATGCAAAAACTCTCCAAAAATCAGGCCACTCCCACATTTGTTCTAACATATTAGTTAATATTTCTTTATAGGTGGCATTTTGCTAGCAAAGAGCACATACCGTCAAAACTAAGTTATTGTCATAGGATAGTAATATAGACTGTAGGTAATCTAAAAATTTAAAATAAAAATCATCCCAAAGCAAAACCGTAGTGACGAATCAAAATTTTGAAAATCTTACCCATTTATAAGTATTAGTCGCGTTACGGAATGTTTCCAAGGCGCTTGATTTTTGCTAGCCATGTTAGATGCCCTAACTTGATACGTTTGACTAATGCTGGTTAAGCCTTCCGAAAAATATAGTAGATATAAATAAAAATGCTTGAAAATTCGATGAGGGCTTTGTCTAATAAAGGTCTCCAGTGTTTTCACAGATTTTTGATTTGACTCAAAATAGAGTTTTACTCGAATTTTTGGAATAGGTGCAGTTTCAACAAAAGCCTCAAAAGTCAACATTTTTGTGCACATCAAAACTCTACTGCAATAATGCGACATGGCTGCTTACTCTTTTTTATTAATAGACTATTTATAGAAAAAATAAAGGAATTTCTGGTACATAATTTTAAAATTAAAAAAAAAATTCTTGAATAGACGAGTATTTTGAAAATTTTGAAAAACCGACTTACTTCTTTTTGAGAAATGAGAGATGAAAAAAAAATGTTTTTGATTGTCCTACATAGTTTTACAACAGTAAAAAAATTGTGGGAAAGTATTTTTAATACAAGCCATAAAGATCTCGCAAAAATCGAAAAAATAAGGAAATCGTCTCTTGCATTTTCACGATACATAAACACATGCTATTAGATTAGCTAAGCTTATTCAAATCCCAACTACTTTATTCTTTAAATTTGCTCACATTTTTTTAAAAAAAATCGCGTAATTTTTGTAAAGAGTAATGATTATGAAAAATCACGTATAAATAAAACATGTGTAACTTTCAATTTACCTACATACAATTACTTATTTAGTGTTATGTTGTAAATTTGTTGTTGGGTCATTTGTTGAGGAATGGTGAAGAGAGAAAAGATGGGAGATTTGTGTAGGAATTCTATTTAAACAAATATAATAAGAACTGAAATATTAAAGATGTAATTATTATTTCTATAATGTTGGTTGGGCTGATCAATTTCAACGCTTCAAAAAAAAATTCAATTAACCATAATGATTTTCCAAAAAATAAAAGTATTCATCACACAGTCATGAAAAGTAAACAATTTTTTCATGCTTGGATTTTTGTTCCTTCAGAAAATTACATACTGAAAACTTATATGAAGACTTCTTACGAGGTTTTACAAATAATTTGATTACTGTAAAAGTTCTCTGCATGAGTTATTCAAAAATATGGTGTAAAAAAATTTTGCGAAGGTATTTCAGAAAAATTAATCAAACGTTAAGCAACTAAAACTGAAAAAAACCATATTTGAAAAAAAAAATAGGTAGTACAGGTAAAGAGAGCCAGTGGCTCAGGTCGCCTGTAAACGTATACAGGATTTTTTATCCGGTAATGTGAGCCACTATAGTTTGATGATAGACCTGTTGAGGCTGTTACAGTTGAAATAGAGAGGTTAGCATTTCGGGAGAACAATTTCATTCGGTTTGAAGTTTGAAGTATACGCTAGTTGTAAATTTGAAGGAGGTAGTGAGTCTTCTCGCACTTTTCTCTACTAAATCGTTCATTTTACAAGGTTTTCTAAAGGATAAAATAAGTAAATAATTTTTTTTTTCTTCCTGCAAATTCAACCGAACATAAAAATTTATAATAATAAGATCGAGTTCATGTTTAATAATTATAAAATATTTGAGCATGATTTTAATTTTCAGTTCAATTATAAATAATTATGTTCCTAGCTGCATTTTTCAAAACAAAGTAGGTTTGCTTATATATGTGTTTGATTTACTGATATTGGGATGATTTTTGTTGAATTTAAATTATATGTTTACCAAATTGGTAAATACTCATTTTTCAATAAAATGAGTGATCATCATTCAGTTAAATCAAAAAATCGATTAATTGATAGAAAAGCAAATCTTATATTTTTCTGAACAAATGTTTTTAATCTCATTATTTAATCTTTTTATTAATTTGTAGCATGCATGATCTTATCAGAATGGGTTTTCCCAGCATCACGTTCGTTGGCTGCTATTCCTTGAGAGTTAGGTTCGAGAGGTTTAGTACACTGATGACCGCCGCGTTAATAACGATATAATATTTCGACGTTTGACAATATAAAATAATGTGTTGGTGATACATTTTTCCTTCGGCTCTTGCCCTCATGGGGGGGGGGAGCGCGGCAGCCATGTCAATATGTTAAAATGTAAAATAATGTAAAAGTAAATCGTCGGTTTTTGTGTTTTACACTTAATTTAATAAAGAGTGATAAACTTCGTCTACGACGTTCATTTTTCTGCGCTACAAATTTTCCAGAATGAAGAAAGAATTAGAAAATTAGAAATAGAGCTAATGGAGCTTAGAAAATTAGAAATACAGCTAATGGAACTTAGACTGGATGTTGGATTATTACATGTGGGAGAAGCGGCTAGGGTGATTTTAAATGAAGGTTTCGAAGAAAGCAAGAATGAATGTGCAGGAAACTCACCAACTAAAATGTCAAGCAGCCCATGCAAAAAGCGGAGCAATATTAGTCCGTTAAAACAAAAATATAAACAGCTTTCAAAGAAAGAGATGGAAAATGAAAGCAAAAAAGTAGTGGAATATAAGTATTTTCTCGAAAAAAGGAAAAACTACCGAAATCCCGCAGCCCATTCTGTCAAGAACGAAGGTGTGAATTTTTTGAAACGACATTTCGAAGAAGTAGAGAATTGTATACAGTTTTTTTTTTAAACTATATTGACTCGGTTACTAAATATATCAATTTAGACGATGTGAACGATTTGAAGAGATTCAAATCGGATTTTTAAGTAGTTTTGAGACAATGCTGCACTTCAAAAAGAATGTGTGGTATAATTCGCATAAAAAAATCATTTTTGAATTCAAAAATGTAATAAATTAAATTTCAAAAATTTTGAGAAAAATGTAATGAGTAAAATCGAGTACGGACCTGCTTAACATACATAGGTTACACAAATCGAAATGTGTCTGGAAAAACCCTGATAGATATACCATAAACGACGATGAAACGAGGCATCTTTTCCCTTGTCTAGTCAGTCCGTACATTACTTCTCGCTATATTACACCTAATTTTTGTTCTTTAAAATCGTTTATCGTTATATTACGTTTATGTAAATTTCCACTTATATATGTGATGAAAATGTTCATTCAATTTGCATATATCTTTTTCATTAATGTTTTGTTTTTTACCATTTGCCAAGTTTTTATTTCAACAAATTTTTTTTGAATCAATGATATGATTTATGCTTGTGTCGAAATAAATCTGAGGAATCCAATAATCGCCTCATGGTATGTGGTTTCATCGTTGTTTTTTCGAGGTACTTTTCAAATCTGCAAAACGTGACCAACTTTGTTTTCGCCATCTATCTACGATCTCCAATTCTATCATTGCCAATGAGTACAAATTTGAGTTTTAAAATCTACCTACCGGATGTTATATCTTCTTTTCCGTGCTCTATTCAAGGAATGTATTGAACTATTGATCAATGAAGTTTTTGAGATTTCAAGTAGTCTACAACCTTTGTTTTATTATATATGTTTTTTTTTTTTTTTAATGATAAAAATACCTTCATATTTGCCTATTTCCTTTTTATGCATGCATGTTTTTAAAAATTCAAGGCTACTGTTATTAAATTGTTATTTATCTTTATTTTTAATTTTTTCTTTTTTTTTTTTTGAAAAAGTGAGCGTTCACTAAAATTTTGTAGCTCGATAGCTTTTAAATAATGGAATTAATTTTTTTTGCATTTTTTTTTTTTTTTTTTGATAATTTGCCGATGTATGATTTTTATGCATAATTTTCTGCTCTTTATTATAATAATTTTTTGTGTATAATTCGAATTTTTAAATTTCTTGCATCTTTACATCACTTATTTATACTTGTTTTTTTTTTTTGTTTATGTACATCTTTATATGATGAGAATGTGGAATACCCAAGGAATGCGCATTCACGGGATTGAAGCATCATCGTAGTCTCTAGAGAGGTTTTGAAAGTTTTATTTTCTCCTTTATTTTATCGTCGAAAAAAGGTAATTGTTAAAAATTTAATTAATAATTAACGTTGTCTTGATCAAACCTTTGATCTTGTTTTTTTTATTTTATTGCTTAGGATAGTATCAAGTTCTTTATTATTTCGTCTACTACGTAATTGTTGATTCCACATTGATTACGAATTGACATAATTCGTCACATACTTAGAAAATATAAATTGTTCATTTGAGTGTTAATGAGGAAATTTATTTTTGAGAGAACATTCATCATGGTGATAGATGCACTCTCGACTTAACGAGTTACATAACGAACTCAAACAAGCGGGTATATAAACTACTCATAGACTTTACTCGGCCCAATGTCTTTGAAGTTTTTGATTGAAACTGAAAAATTTCAATATTTTTCCATCACATGAATCTCCCGTCGCAAAGTTTATAACTATCATTCTTCATAATATAATTTCCTCCACTTTGCTGGGGTGACGATTTTTTTTTCGCTTGTGAGCCTGTGCGGAGTATACGACCATATGGGCTTTTTTCAACAAAAAAAAAAAAAAAAAAAAAAAAGGTTTAAATTCATGATACAAAATGATTATCCAGTTATAAAAACATTTATGAAAATGAAATTCAGTCGGAGGAACGTTTATTTAGATTATGTAGGTACCTACATGATTATTGTTCAATCGTAAATAATTATCAATGGCCATTAAAAAAATAAGGAAAATTCGCCAAGTGAAATTCACGTATGAATCTTCTTTTTGGCTAAAAACGCGATTTTAGAGAAAACTATGATCTACCAAATATGATGTTGGAGGGGAAAAGGAGCGGTTATCGAACTCACAATGTGGTCGGGGTACACGAGAGGTCTGAAATTTTTTATTGTGGTGTCATATGATGAAATGAGCCCAAGTGACTAACTTATTCTGATTTTAGCATCCCAAGTGAATTCGCAGGGGAGTCGAAGCAAAGAAATGTAACGTATTTAGAATAAAATTGAAAGAAAAAGTTGGTGAAAACGTTCAAAAATTATTTTGGAAATTTGTCATGGTCTAAAAATGAAAATGTATCCAAAAATGAGCAAATATAAATGTAGGTATTATAATTTTTTATAAATTTTCATTAAGAGTATTTAAAAAATATATTTCACGCGAATTCCAAAAAATTCAATAATTTCCTTGACTCATTCATAGCTCTCTATTACCAACCATGCCCATTCGCGTTACCAAGCAAATGGGTGATGGAAGAAGGAATTGTACATATTATAAAGAATTTAGGCATTTACTATTCCTAAACGATTACTCCTAAAGGTATGAGGACCCTCCTCGCCCTCCCATTCTGTCGCATATCAGATACACCGTAATGGTTCTGCTTGTTATTGAAAAGTTGGCCGAAAATTCGCGGATTTCGTTCGTCGTATGGGGAATTTCCTCGCGATGGTTTTATGGCATATATCTATGCACGTATATAACGACGAAATACTTTCAACCTAGTTTTAATAATATTAGCCGTTACGCGAGCTCGTCTCTTCGCGTTTCCAACGTAAATACGAAAACGACTTTAAGTGGATTAATTTTTTCGGGGTTTCGTTTATTTATCCAAACGATTTCGTGTTTGTTTTTTTGCACGTCCCGTATGGCGTATGCGAAGAGTGGAAGTTAAATTATAGCGACGTATATAGGCGGCGCGGGGCGGCTCTGTGTTGATATATCGAGTTTACAGGCGTGTATACGCGCACAGCTCGCCTCCGCTTAATTGATATCCGATGATAAATGGGACGCGAAATTACTTTTTCGCGGCGTCTATATGGTTCGTGTAATCCGCGCCAAAATCACCCTATAAACAGCGTACCATTTTAATGGACTCGCGTTGTCGATTTAGTCGACCGCGACGAAGGCGAGTAAAAATTACGTAGGTGAGGGCGAATTCGAACGAGCTGAGAATTTTGTGCGAGCATTTGTTTCGAAACAGCTCGAAATGGTGGTTTTGTGTGGTTTTTTTTCGTCTTGACGTTAAATGGATGTGACAGATTTTTTTTTGACTCCCTTTGACGATTGAAGGTTGAGATTTTGTAGCTAAAGAACATAATATCGATTATTCCGGAATTTCTTCGCACGTATTTAGGTATATTCCCAGGGGTCCTTGTAGTCAGTTTTTTTAATAAAAACAATAGCCATTTACAGTCTACCTGGTTTGGGAAGGGGAGGCAGGGGGCCTTAAATCTTTGCGTTTCAAACCATTTGTAATCATTTTGTAAATGTCTTAACTTTTTGATTTATGTATTTTTCCTCCACCCGTAATCTGAGGGGGGGGGGGAGGTATTTATGAAATTCGCTCAAAATTTAATAAGAGACTCTCTTTGAAAATTCTAAAAAGGTACTTTTTTGTTTTTTCGATACACCTCAAAATGGCGAATCACTCAAATTTTGAGGAGAGTTGGAGAAGGGTCAAATTGTTCAAAATTGTTGTTGTTGATCTCATATAAAAGAGTGAGTCACTGACACCCGCATATCCGGATTTCACTTTCCTGAGTGTATTTGGAGATGGGGGGGGGGGTAAAAAATCGCTTTTTGAGGCCGTTTTGAGTCATGAAATTTCTTGAATCTTCCATAATATCTTCTCATCAAATCAATGTGAGGTCAAAATTTGTATGCAAGGTTAGTTGATGACGAGAATATGACCTCTTAAATATGGGTCAAAATGGATCCAAAGTGGCGGATCGTTAAAATTTGAGGATAACCTGAGGAGGCTTAAATTTTTAAAATTTGAGAAATATGGGCTCATATGATTATATATTTGTTTTAAATTCACCTTTTAAGTGATTTTGGAAGGAATAACTTGGTATTGGATGTGGTTTGTAGACGTGAGTGGTTTAGCAACGTTATTTGTAAACCTGAACAAGCTCAAATTAAAAATTCAGCTCTAGTTTTGCGGAATGGCTGCTTACTTTTTTATTTATTTATTTTATGATTGAAAGGTATTTTATGTATATTTAATCAGTGCAAGTTTCACTTCGATTAAGTGCACTGGTGTCGAAAAAATAAGATTTTTGATCTTTATTAATTCACTTAATTTCTCATCTATCAGAGCACTTTTTGATTTTTATGTCCACTAAATATTCTGATCGTAGAGCCACCAAATCCCCAACAGAAGTAGCATTGGTTCATCTTAATTTAAATGAATTCTTTCGAGAGGTAATATTTCACGTTTATGACGTATCATCATCCTTTTATGAAATGAACATTAATTTTCCAAGGATTACATTCGAATTTTTTTCAATTTAACAACAGTCATAGCATTACTTTAGTTCGCAAAATATGTAGTTTTGAAAACAAACCTAATTAATCTCCTTTGTGAAATAGGATTTTTTCTAATTTAAAGGGTATTACGAATTGGAAAAAAAATTAAGGATAATTAATAAAAAAATTCTTTCAAAATCTGAGGCAACCAAAGCTGAAGAAATTGAAAATAATTTTTTTCAGAAAAAAAAAAATATATATATATATTAGGCGATTTATAAATTTCGTGTTCAATAAAATATTAATTGTTGTGAAAGTATTCAAGATTTGCTATATTAATTAAGCATTATTTTTTTTCTCGAAATATCCAATTGTTTTGTAAAAACTTGAATTTTTTAACCAAATCAAAAAGTCCTTGCGTATACTAAGTTTACGGTCTGAGTTTAATATGTCATTCGAAACGATTTCTTTTCATAATGGAAAGAAACGTCTAGCGTTCTCGTTGCACTTTCTAGAGTACCGTAAAATATGCCATCTCGACTTATTCGTTATTACGCGAATATCAGTCGACCTAACGAAAATATACCACCATAAAATCCAACATGACAGTCAAAAGCCAAACGCGCCAGCGTAACGGATACTGGGCGCGAATAAATTCGTTAAATTCTTCGCGTATATAGGAAAATTTTACCCCTGGGCGCCAACAATATGTTAACATAGAAGGTCGGCCCGAAAGCCATTTCGTTTATTCGTTCTCGTTGCTCGCTAATGGTTTAGCTTCCTCGCGAAGCCGCCTATAATACGAGTGTATTTTGGCGCGTTCGATACCAGGTCGAAGTACAAGCATTTGTGATATCTTCACCAAGCGTCCGAATTGGTCTCCTCGACGTACGTTCAATTAACCCGTTCGAGCTGGTGGATATAGTTATTTCGAAATTCTTCGAGCCACCGAGTATTTACGTCAGTTATCGGTGCAAACGTACCGCGAATAATACTTCGTGCTGACGTCATTTCACATTCGAGCGACGAAGGGGAAGAAATTTTCGCAGATTTGGATTATCTTTTTCAACCGATAAAAACGTAAATTTCGACTCTATCGGCGTTGATTTAGCGAAACGATAAGTATACGCACTCGAGATGTATTTTAATTTACGCTCGAAAGTTCGAAACGTCAACGATTGCGAAAGTTGAAGTTTCGAGTGCGAAGGTTATTGGGATTCTGGCACTCGAACATCGAATTTTTACTCTCTCGTTGGTTAATTACGTCAGAGACAGGAAATCTGATGGAAAATTGTGGAGGTTTGAAAAGGCGGTTTTCATATTAAAGGTTTAACTTTTTTACCCTCATTGGTATAATTACTCGTTCTGGTGGCTTATAATATGAAAAAGGCATAAATTGGACGACTTAAATAACGAGCTGAGAATATTTTTAAATTATCCAGAGTGATCAGTTGATCATCCAACTGATAAAAAAAAAGAGCTTTTATTAACTGCTTATTATTATTATTATCATTATTTTGTGGTGGGAGGAGGGGTGAATATCCTAATTGAATTTCCTCAAAATTTCGTAAACAAGGGCTCCTACTGCAAAAAGTATCTGGAGCAAAATATTCTTTTCTCAATTTTGCATGGGTTAGCTTCTGACAATATTTTTTGTAGACACATAGAAAACTTGAAAATATCATTTCAAAGATGGTATGTACTTCTCTTATATTTTTTTTATCTTAAAATCGAATATTATATTTATTCAATTTTTCATATACCTCTATAGAATTATGCAAAAAATGGTTTTTACAGATGTTATTACTATTGAAAAAAATTTTACGAAATATTTCATTTCACTTCCCCCTCTCCCTTAGAACCTGTATAATTAATCTTAACAGGACAAGAAAACCTTTTTTTAACGTAGGGAAAATTGTATTCCGCTACCATTTCCATTATATTGGTATTAAGACGAATCCGGTTATTGCCGAGCTCTCGTAGTTATTATCCTTTCTTTCATTTCTATAAACGAAAATTCGATTTTTGAGGATTTCCTTCCTTCATTTCTCAAATTCAGTGTATCCTAAAAATTTGCATTTCAAATCAACGTTTCAATTCGGTGTTTTCATTCGATATTCCGTAAAGCATTAAATAATAAAGTTAGCCTTTTCTCTAAGTGCTCAATATTTCAAACTTTCTAACACTTAAAGGTTTCCCAAAGGTTTTCATGGTTATGTATATTTTTCAACGTAGTAATAAGTACGATGATGAAATTTTTCTGCACATCAGAACACGGGGAAAAAACGAATGCAGTGGCCGAAGAAAGTATTTTAATATTTCGCTAGTTGCCATTTTTTTTTAAAACCCTTGAGCGTGTAATATTCAGTAGATTAATATCTAGATTCAAATTAAAACGTTAGTTATTATTTTAAAATTCCCTTCGGTAACAAAAATAAACTTTTAAACTTTTTAGTGCTTCCTAAATCTGTTTCTTTGTGAACTTTTAACGAGATTTGTGGGTTGAAGTTATCGTGATATACATTTTCATTGTTTACATATACATTTCCGACCTTTAATTTGGGAAATTCGAGTGCTCGCGTAATTCATTCTGGGAAATATTTATCTACTGAAATATGCTAATAGTGTTTCCATGTTATTGATGGTGATTACGGTCATTCATAAATACGCGATATATTTTTTTTATTCGCTCATAATGTTTAAATATATTTCTTCAGCATTAAAAAAATACTGCACCAATTTTCATGTCAAAAATAAAGAATTCAAGTAGCACCACTTGGAGGTGTAGAAATGGAATTTTTGATGAAAAAAAAAAAAAAGGTTCTCAAATTAATTGTTTTTTATTTTTTATATTTGCAAATTATGTCAAATATATTCCAAAATCACTTTTTTTCTCCTGAAAATTGATTTTTCTCTAATTAAACGAAATACTGATTTTTCAATCTCTATGCGCATTCCATTACTCCTGAATTTGCTTTTTTGATTTGATTTTTGAGATAACACTTTTTCGAAATGAAAACGAATAATATTAGAAATCATGAATTTGATATTAAAAAAAGTAAAAATTGAAATAGAGGGAGGAGGGGCTTAAATCCTCTCAATTTTTGTTACCTATTTAATTTAATTCACTTGAATGAGGTGTTATAGTTTTTTCAACATGAAGACATTTTGTATTAATGAAGTGACATTAAAGTTTTTTGCTGAATCAAACTGAAAATCATTATTATTATTTTTTTATGAGTGGGTAAAGCAACTTCCCCCCATCCATGCGTCCATGTGATCTTCGCACTCTAGAGCTTGCGCTTAAATTGAAAACATATTTTACCATCAAATATACCAGTTGAAGCGGAGAGGTAACTTTTACCCTGCCCTAGGAGTTCTTCAGAAATTTTCAAAAAATTATTTTTCTTGGTAAATGGTTTTTTTTTTGGCAGAATACTTGTATTATATCATCTTCATATCGAAAAACATATAATATAATTTTTTACTCCATTCAGAGATCCCAAAAATATTTTTAAATTCTGCTACACTTCTCAAATTGTTATTAAGCTCACTTATAGTTGAAATCGGATTCTGGTTGCATTACTGAAAGTATTAAATCATTTAAGGGTTAAATTATGTTCATTTGTAGCTACGCATAAAGTGCGATAGCTATAATATTGAATTTTGGAACCTTGGGAATCAGTCACGGAGAAAATTCTCTCTATTTTATAACCTATGGTTTTAACTCAATCGAGTTTGTACGTTGTATTTATTAGTTCATCTTTACTAGCAATATTATAGATTAACGCGAAAAATCGTGAAAATTTGACCTATGTTTATAGCAGAATTTAACATATTTTTGAGACCACAAATAATATTATATTTTTTTTTTTATTTCGAGAAAATAAAATACAAATATTTTGAGAAAAAATCATTCTCCTCTTGAAAATAATTTTTTTTAGCTGAGTTTTTAACCCAAAAACGACAGCTATTACAGCCTACCTGATTTGGGAAGGAAAGGTCGGGGGAGGGTGGGGTCTTCAAATCTTTGCGTTCCATTCAAAATTTTTGGAATCTTCCAAATTTGTAAAACTTTGAGCCCATTACGGGGATAATGAATAATATTGACCAAGAGGGCTGAATTTTACGAGTATACCATTAATGTCTCTTCCACACATTTCTCAGTATTGATTTTCTAAGGGGGAAAAAAATCGATCCACCTTGACACATAATTATTCAATCTATGAATAGATATTCGATTCAATCAAGCGAGACAAATATACGTGGAATTTTGAGGAACCAGGATTTTTAATAACAGTTTTATTTACTTTTATTTTTATTTAGATGAAATTGTAATAATATCTAATCGAGCATTAATTTTTAAATTTAAATTTTTTAATAATGAATGACTAACAAATTTTTAAATGAAAATTTAATTATAATGAGTAGTTTTCGATTCATAGGAATTTTTTCATTCACAGGCGTTTTATTTTTTAAATATTTTTGCTTTTTTTTTTTTTTTCTTTTGTATCTGAGTTTTGATTTATGCATTTATTTATTTATTTATTTATTTATTTATTTATTTATTCATTTATTTATCATTCATTCATTTTTTTAAATTTGGGAACAATTTTTCATCATTGATTTTTTTTTTGGTGTGCGTAGCATATTACTAAAATAGAAAAAAAACGTTGAAATCCATGAATGCAAAAATCTCATTGCTTGCAAAAAATACAAAAAGAGTTAATGGATGAGGAGATGAGCATGGAAAAACGTAAAAATATAAAAATAAGAAGTAATAAAAAAGAAAAAATAGAATGAAGTTTTATGAGTTCCATGACGAGTTACTCAAATTTTGAGAGAGATTGGAGCATCCACGAATCCCTAAGATTTTCCATCTCAGTTTCAAATGATGAAGCGAAATATGTAAGAATACTCACATAAGGGATTCCGACTTTTTAAGTAAATTCGGAAACGAGTGAGAGTAAAATGATTACACGAGCCCATATTTTTCAAATTTTTGCAATGTGTCCTCAAATTTTGAAGATCCATTATTTTTAATAGATCATTTCCCAAATACAAGAGGACATATTATGATCATTAACTAACCCTACATAAAAGTGTGACCTCTCTAGGACGATTTCGTGAAGAGATATGAAAGATTTATAAAATTTTCTCTGCTGATTTCCCCTTTATAAGACCTTCTTTGCTCTACCTCCCCTCAAAATTCGCTAAGGAAGTTGTAATCAGAATAGTAACTTGGGCTCGTTTTATCATATGACACCGCCAAAAAAAAATTTCGACCTTTTGTACCCCCCCCCCTTATTATAAATTCGATAACCCCTCTCCCCTCCAACATCATGTTGGAAAGAGAATTTGGTATATAGAATACTTCTTATTCTTAACACATAATAATTATGAATCCATATTTTTGGTCATTTGAAGCTCCTCAAGCTCTCCTCAAATTTTGATAATCAGCCATTTTGGATCTATTTTGACCCAGATTCAATGGGCCACATTATGATTCCAAACTAACAGCACAAACAAACTTTGGCCTTTCTACTTTGATTTGAAGATTTGAGAAAATTCGTAGAAAATCCCTTTTTTCGTTTCAACTCCCCTACAAATGTACTTACGAGGCTAAAATTTGGATATGTTGGTGTCCGTGACTCACTTTTTTATACGAGATCAAAAACCAAAATTTTAAGCACATTGAGCCTTCTGCAGCCTTCCTCAAAATTTGAGTGACCCGCCATTTTGAAGTGTATCAAAAAAATAAAGAAGTACATTTTTCGCGATTCCAAGAAGAATGTCTCACCAAATTTTGATTAATTTTTCATCCATACTAGACGGCGTTACGTGGGGGAATATTATATCAAAAATTTGTACATTTGAAGACTCCCCCACCCTACCCAGAGCCTCGTTCCTTAATCAGGTAGGCTGTGATAGCTGTCGGTTTTCAATGAAAAACTCAGCTAAAAAGGCTCTTCGAGAGAGTTTTAACGAAAAAATTTCAAGAATCTTCCATCATCTCTTTACAGAATCAATCTAGAAAACTCAAATTTTGTACGCAGGTTTAACTAGATAGAACGTACCAAGATACGAGCTTTTTAATCTTAGTCAAAATGTATTCGAAATAGTCGTTGTTCAAAATTATACGAAAGGAACAACAAGTATAAGTACTATTTATGCCAAATCCACCATTACAAATTATGTTAGAGGGAAGGAAGAGGGGGGGGGGTTGGATGGCCCTTGAAATGAAGTGAAGTTGAACAAAAGGTCGATAACTCTAGAGTAACAAGATAGAATGAGGTTGAATTATCAACATCTGTTTTCTCACTGAATTTAGAGGAGCAGCCCTTTAAATTAGGGTAAAAATTGATAAAAAATTAACCATGGTTAAAATTTGAGGAATGTTTGAGAGGCTTCGAATAGTTCGACTTCGATAAATATAGGTCACGATGATCACTGCGTACAATAGAGGGTATAGAAAGGGGTTTTCATCATCAGTACAGAGTGCGAGTGTCAAGGGATAAAACGCACCATCCTCAAGTCTGAACATGTCTCCATAAAAAACTCAGCTCCAAAAATTCAGCATGACCGCTTGAGAGTATTTTCTCTCGTATCTATTTTCCACGTTCAGAATCTCGCATGATCTACGAAGGTTGTTTCGTCGTTTATAACTTTTAGACGTTGCGTGGTTGGGCGGGGCGTATAACTCTCCTTTTTTTCACCAACTTTCGAGTTTCGACAGTTTATCATTTTGACGATTGTTTGTTTTCGCGGTCGCCCAGAGCGCGCCGATCATTTCAAAACGTTTATATATTAATACATTATTTCCTTCTTTTCTTCTTTTCGCTCGATTCGTTGGAGGCTTCTCGCCAGCAGAACTCATATACCGCAAGTATCGATTTCACGTCACAGCCGTAATGACGAATATATACACCGCACGTACGAAAGCACACACAGGCTTTTCTCGGCGAATTATTTCTCTCATCGTAGCGGAATTTTCGGCTACCAACCATCAAACCGTATACCGAATATTCCGTCCGTACGAGTGAAACAGTCGCGCCTATACGGTAGCCCAGGTATACTCAAACAGTCGTACACGGCGTAGTCGAAACTGCGAGAATCCATTATACTATTTCTTCGTAATCTAATCTCCGGTGGCCTATTTTTTATCTCGTAATGCGCCCGAAAAAAAATCCCAACATCATAGTACACGCTCGAACGAAGACCGGCGAATTTCTCGTCGGAAAATAACAATAATAGTCGAGCATCGCTCCAACAATTTATCTATTTTTTAAGCTTCTTACCGAATAATACGACCAAACAGTATTTTCATTCTCGAATGTACGACCTGGCCGACGCGGCGCGTGCCTCGAATGAATAATTTATCGCTCGAGCTTTGGTTTTACGTTCGCAGCCACCACTCCCTGCCGCACATTCCCGATCAACGATCCATGGTCACTGGGAAATCCATTCCGTACGCGTCGTATGTCGTATGTTTCGAAGCGGTCTCGAGGTCTTTAATTTTTCAATTTCCACCCCCACGACTTTCGATCAACCTATCGGTAATCTTCGAACGCAGCGGTTGCAAGGACAATCTTGAATTATCGTTTTTTCTACTATCGCGTATGCCGACGTTTTTCACTCATTTTTAATTCAGTTTCGAAGTTTCACGTCTATGACGGAGGGCGAAGTTTTTTTTCGAGCGAGTGGCTCATTAAGTGAACGAAAATTCGAGCTTTGTTCGAGAGGTAACATGCCAACAGCAATCTAATTATCCTATATCGTCAAAAACTATATTAAAATAAATGGCAAGCGAATACTATAGCATTTTTTTTTCAAGAGGAATAAAAGTGGTAGCTAAATGAAGCCAAAAAAAAACTGAAAAAATTCTTTTTCAAAACATATGGAAACACTGGCTAAAATATGATCAAAATTTCAAAAAAAAGTGTGTTCGGTCCATTAGAATTTTTTGCACGAAATTATACATATGTGACCCTGCATAAGAAAACCTACCCAGTGTGTCAAATTTCATGAATAAAGTGAAATCGCACACGATAAAAATGCAACATAGACAGGAAGCTTTATATGCGTTTTACTCGAGAAGTTTTTCTAACACACTGGGTAGGTTTTCTTACGCAGGGTCACATATGTATTTTGCCGAATAAAAACTGAAACAATTTTCATCTGTATTTTTTCCCCAATTTAGAAAGTCTCAATTTATTTTTTATTTTTTAAAATGGCATTAAATTTTATGTATTTTTAGAAATGAATAATAAATGCGTAATTTATAGGTTGGATGCATAGTATGGTTCTAATTTCAAGTCTTTATTACCCAGAAGACAAATCATGCCCGATTTTCATCTCATATGGCATAATAAATAATAAATTATTTCGTGGAAAATATGTAGGTGATGCAATTATGAAATAATGTGGCGATACTTTAAGAAGCCCTGTGAGTTGAAAACCAGGCACCATAATATTCTGTTTCTTGAATTCTATCGACCGATACCAAGCACGTGACCTATATATTAGAAATTACCTATTTATTATTTATTTATTTTGTAAGCAAAATTCAGTATTTCATCATCAAAAAACGAAAATAATATTCAGACTGTTTTCCTAAATATGGATCCTCGTGGGGCGTAATAACCTATGAAGTTAAAAACGCCTCACAAAAAAAAGATCTATTAAATTTTCAAAAAATTTATTTCAGTTTTTAGACGACAAAATGTAACTTTTGACAACTTCTCTCCCCCCCCTCCCACCACAAAAATTAAGTATCCATAATATCAGTCTTTCTGAAATTTTCGCAAATGTTGACCTCATTATGATAGGTATTGTCAACAACTTCAAGGACTAGGAATTATCATAAATGGAAAACTGCTTAATAATCTGAGGTTTGTGCACGATTTACTTTTAATTTATAAGAGTTTTGAGGAATCGAAGATAATTATTGAAGAGTTACAAAAATAAAAGTTCAAAATGAGGTTTGACAATGAATATTTGAACAACTTTATATCAACTTTTCCTAAATTCGACCCAACTTAAAAGATACTGCGATAGATTAAGGACACCCAGACAACCCACAACTGCATAAAAATTTACCACTTATAATTTCGTTAAGAAGCCAAAAATGTATAGTTATGGAATTTCTTCGGAGATAGCGCTTTCATATTATATTTTCCCATCCTAGCATCTACACACCTCGTTAGATAGACGGATAACAAAGTCATCCCCCTGTCTTCTTTTCTTACACCGTTGTTATGTCATCTTCCACCCCCCTCATTTCTTACACGAAATTGAATGGTCCTTAATAGTTCAGCTTTTGCTTCGAAAACTCAGCAAATAAAACTACGCCAAACCTTGGCGCCGCCATTTTTCCACGCAGCGTAGATCAAACCGAGAGCTGTATAATTTCATCTTCATATACGTCGAGCCGACCAGGGGAAAATTTATATATACCGAAAGAAGGCGATTTTATCGATAATTACGTCGCGTTCGAACTCGTCGACAATTTGTGTCTCGCGACGAACTTTGATAACGACGTTGAATCCGATTATAGGGAGGCATTTCGAAGAAGGATTTTTCGACTATATTAAACTCGCCTCGTACAGCCTGTTTGCGGGGCTTTTCAGCCTTGTTAATAAGTTGACTTAGTTTGTTTGAATACGGTAGCGATTATTTACGAAGGTATTTTTTCGACGAAGAATTTCATTTTTTGTCATTTCTAATCATCTAGAGTCGGATATTACTCGAGCAAGGGTATTTCTGAAACCGTGAAAGAAAAAGGGAGCATTTACAGGTTAACGGCGAAGAAAATATACACCATTTTTAAGGTTATTTCTTCCCGACGGACGCGTGTACAAGTGAAACGAACCGTTTTACGAACGTTTAAAGGGAAATGATGGAATTGAAAATGTTACGTGTAGTCGCATATACTCGGGATTTCATGTCGACGTTGAGAAATCGAAGTCGTCGTGACATATCTATTGGCGAATGAGGTCGGGCTACGATAAATCGCAATTTGATTTCCATCTATTAGTCGAACTGAAAAGGCATCGTGGTTCGCGCTTTGGCGTCAATGGGTGCATAAAATATAAGGCTTGAAGATTTCTCTTTTTTGCGTTGTTAATGCGGGGTGATTTTGGGTAACTTGAAGAAGTACTGTGAGTGATTGCAGAATTTGGTTCGGTATGATTTCGAGTTTAAAAGTGAGAATCGATTTATTTTCAAATGAGAGCTATTTTAGGCTTATTCACTAATATAATGCAACATGATAAAATATTTCTCATTATCCAATATACTGAATAATCCTCATGTTGCATTTTTTATGCATTCGTTTATCGATAATGAATGCATTAGAATATCGATTTATTAGATTATTGGTACGGAAAAGGAGAGATATATTTAATTATCAATATATTCGATTATCGATACATTTTACCATCAATATATTTACTTATCGATACATCCAAACATCGATGTATATTACTATCGATATATTCAATCGATACATTCGATTATCGATACATTTTATCATCATATATGTATTCAATTATCGATATATCCAAACATCGATACTTTTTTCTATCGATACATTCAATAATCGATATATGTGATTATCGATTTTTTCATTATTGATATGTTCGGTTGCCGATACATTCCATTATCGATACATTTTACCATTAATATATTTAATTATCAATACGTCCAAACATCGATACATATTACTATCGATATATCCAAACATCTATATTTTTTTCTATCGATATATTCAATAATCGATATATTTGATTATCGATTTTTTCATAATTTATGTATTCAAATAATGTATTTATAAATTTATTGATTAGTACAATTTTCGATATATTCGATTATCGATGAGCTCAACTATCAATGCGTTCGATTTTTGATTTAATCGATGTTTCGATGAATTGTTTTGACTAGTAATACCCATGGGCGAAGAATTTCGGACCAATGTACGGATGGAAGGTGGATGGATACTACTAAAACATATCTCCCCCCCTAATTTTGGGCTTTTCATCCAACCCGCTATTAAGAAAGACCATTTTGAGTAAACAATAAACGAATATTTTCCATGCAATCGTAGTTAATCAATTCTGATAAATTTTGAATATGCCTAGAGCCATATGAAGGACATCCAAAAAAAATGAACACTCCATGTTCTCTCACATTTTTTCCAAATAATGACCTTTTCCAACCATTTTTTTTTTTTTACGATAATAATGAACTTAATGATTTTCAGAGGTATTTTTGACTAGCACAAAGCATGTATTTTTCTCATAATTTAGTTCGGGTATATCATTCGCAACACTCGCGACAAGGGTAGAGCATAGGTAATAGAGTTCTAACTTCAGTATAAAAAAAGATTTTTACTCTGTCAAAATATTGAAGTTTAATACAATTATTGCTGAAAATTTAGATATTCTCCCTCATTGCTAACACCATGAAATTTCAAGTAATTAAAAAAATTTTAGCTCGAGTTTTAGTTGGCGAAGAAACTCTTGGAACTCTTTACTTGAAAATTTCCAAATTCGAGCTTCAACCTATAACTTACAATAATTAATGTTTTTTTTTTTTTTTTTTATGCAAATAGGAAGGACATAACATTAAGAAAATTTGAAGGCAGAGGGACGGAGATCATTTGAAAAATAATAATTATTATTATCGTTTTATTTTTGCATGAAAATAGGAAGGATATATGTTAACAAAATTTGAAGTAAAAGGGAGTGGGGGGGCATGAATTTTTGAAGTTGGAAAAAATTATTAAGCCAATTTCGAAGAGAAAAATAATGTTACATGCCAGAGCCAATAATGCTACATTTTGGTTTCAAGAACTGTGAATCTCAAAAAAGAGGATAATATAAATCCTACATTCACATGTATCGTACATCCTTTAAATAAGAATATTAAGACAGATTTGTCATTGCACCCCTTCAAGTACCTCATCTGAGTCCACTTTTAGACCTCAATATTCAAACATCTGTAAATAACGTTTGACGAGAGTCCACGATGTATATCATATATCTTTTAATCGATCTAAACTACCTTAACGTGTAAGATGACCACTAATAATAACAATCTAATGCATTAAAGCTATTGCTGTATCCAAAACAAATCCTTAGCAGGGATTCACGAATCTGAAACTGCGCAAATTAAAAACTCAGCTCCGGTAATGCGGTATGGCTGCTTACGTAATTTTTTCGATTTTCTCGCTATCGTATTTCGTCTATGCGAAATTATTTTTCTTTCGCGTAAAGCTGTAACGTCTATATTACAAACGAATACCTCCACACTTACCATTTTGATTGCGACGTGTTCATTATTATAAAGATTTTTTCCTGCAACAAACAATAAAAAAAAAATCGAACGTTAATTACTCGCTATTGAATGCTACACGAAGGATTATTATCGCAATATTAGGATGTCGAAGAAAAAGAAAATAATTAACCGAAATGTATTAAAAACAATGTCGAGCGTCTCCGCCCGCCGCGTTCGTAATACTCGAACGCCGAACAATGTAATAATTTATAGACCGTTTCGAATGATAAAGTACATCGTATTTACGTATGCGTTCTTCCAAAGCGTACGTATACGCAGTGAAAGTCTACCAACAATTTTTACATCCATTTCGACCTTAAAAATGGTACCTTATCTACGTATAGGTGGAATAAATCCTAACCCAGACGCTAACGCCCGCCATAAATAATGCGTCGATACTTTCCAACGTCTTTTCCTCGTATTTCATTTAATTCGCGTACATAATAATCGTTTGTCGTTCGATAAATTAATTAAAACAGCGAAAAATACAGATATCGAGATAGTACACGAGTCGAGCATCCGAGAGCTTCCTTCTATTAATTTAAAAAGCGACGATAAAAAAAATACTGACGAGGTATCTCCGAAAACTCTTACGTCGAGTGTAATAATCGTCTATTAATTAATCTCTCGCGAACATTTTCGTGTAATATTCGCCGTTGTTGGCTCGACTAGCGAATTCAGCGTTGGTTTTTAGTTTATAAATCAAACGCTAACAAAGAACCTACACGCGAACACCGCTCAATATCTTTGGAAACGAGAGAAATGCGAAAATCTACCTAGTCGTGGCGAAAAGCTCGTTCGAGCTGACTTACGTTTCTCTCGAAAGATGCTTCGTTAATTACTAATATCTCGAGTGATAATCCCCGGATCGTTGGAATATCTTCTTATAAACGGGATTAATCTTGCCAAGCTTTCATAAGGTTATGATTTGCTATTTGACTTTTCCACCTCTCGAGATGCTCCATGAATTCATATCAACTCGAATTCCCAACATCCTAATTTCGATATTTATATTTTTTAGTTGCCGTGGCACTTAATCTGATGGACTTTTCAAACAACGGTGGCTCATCGAGCCACAAATTCGCACCTCGAGCACACAGCTGGCAAAAACTTTCCTCCATTCATCCGCTATCTAATCCGCCGTCGACTTATTGGTGACTAAAACACTGACGATACATCATTCACGTGACCTGGCCACACCGTTTTACCTATCAAATAACCGCGAACGACGCATCCATCGATCACACCTCGTACTCGAAACTCGAACATCGCGACCGCGTACGTCGTCGTGCGGTTTAAAATTTAAACAAATGTTTGATCAACTTTTTAACGCGTACCGAGTTATCAATCAAAGCTGCGCCGTTTGCTGGGTTAGATAAGACGCTGTTGTTACGAAAAATCCGATAATATGTAGAATGACGAAAATTTACGAAGGATGAATTGAACTCGATAATTATACGCTTATTTTTTAGATGGATTTTCGATACGAAAAGAGGGGTCTAGCGAGAGGGAGATGAGTATCACGTTCAGACCATTGGTAGTTAATTGGGTAATGTCCATTACGATGTTTGTGTTTGTATACGCATGCATAAACTGCATGGATACATTTTATTACGCTTTTTTAGAAAACATGCGTGAAAATTGCTTAAAATTTGATAAGAAAATTTTCGCGCGAATATCTAAAAATAATTCTCTTTTTTCACATTTTCAATTCTACTCCAAAACTCGAATAGAGCTGAAGGAAGCCGAAGGAATTCAAAAGCTTTCATTATGGTCTCATATGATGAAATAAGTAAAGAACATCGATATAAGACAATTTCAGCTTTTTTACTGGAGTCAGAGGGAAGGAGGGAACTGAGGGCGAAAAATGTTGTATGGGGAAAGTTCTGCGTTACGACGTTACTCGAATCAGCCAAATCTTTTCATCAAATGCATTTATTGAGCTCAAACTTTGCGTATAGAGTCAACTGGGGCTTACACTACGAGCTCTTCAGTATGGGACGAAATGGACTCGAAGTGGCGAATATATCGAGAATTTGAAGGGGAAGTTTGAGTCACTCAAAATTCTTGAAATTGGCAAATATAGATTGATATGATAACTAAAATCAAGAAGTATAACGCTCACGTAGTAGTGAAGGAGGAAAGGAAGAGGTTCAAAGTCTTAAAATGTGGAGAAGATGAAACAAAGTACCAAAAATGGGTTTCATAAAATAAAACAGTTATCAGAAAGTACCAGCGTAGAAAAATGCAACTCTCTAGAACACCCGGAAGTGAAAAGAAGCAAAAATGGCTTATGGAGGGGGGGGGGAGAACTACGTCATGAATTTCTTCGAGGAGAGTGCTTAATGAGTTTGCGAAACTGCAATTTATCACTAAAAAAATCATTATAAACCTATAAGATAATTTTCTCAAATACAAAAAATATTACGAAGCGTTACCACTACAACAGACAAAAAAAAGTAAAATATACAATGAAAAAAATATGGTAATTTTTTAATTTCAACAGAAGTACTAGATTTCATTTTTTTTTTGTAATTGAAAAAAAAAATCCACCCAATTTTTTTTTGTCCCTTCATTAGTTCATTGGATTTCATCATGCGTTAATCATGTTCAGCCATCCATATCTCTTCACGAAATGTACCCAAAAGGATCAAACTCCAAATGGAAAATCACTTCGCGAATCTGAGCTAAAATGAATTCAAAATGGCTGACGATCGAATCTTTAGAATATTTGAAAAACCTCGAGTAAGTCATATGTATTTGATAAAAAAAATATCAACACGAAATTACTGAGACAAGGAACTGCCGAAAACGTATCACAACTTCAAATTTTCAAATTTATTTAGAAACAGTGGGAGTGAGGTTGAGATGATTCAAGCATTTTCTGAAAGTTTAAACTTGCATTAATTGACAAATCAGATACAAGATGATTAATATGATTAATTTCAGATCTTCAATTTTAAGAGAAAGGAAGTAAGGAAAAAAGAAGAAAAAAAATCAAAATAAAATCAAAATTCATGCCGATGGAGTTTTTCTTATTAAACTACCTATCAGAAAAACGACGCAAAAAGAATTTCCACATACTAATTAGAAAAAAATAAAATTTAAATTAAAAAAAAAATGAATAAATTTGTGTAAAATAAAAATGTTGGGTTAGAACGAGAAGAAAAAAATAATAAATGTCGAATTATTTTTTTAATCATATTTGATTTCATTAAAAAAAAAAATTGTGGATCTCTTTTATTCTGCAATTCATGTTAAACCCAACATGAAGCGTTTCAATCAAATGAGAAAGTTTATTAATGTAAAAGATGAGCAAGCTCTGTTGGGGGGGGGAGGGTCTTGAAGCATTTTTGGTTCAGTATGTATGATTTTTGACTATGTCATAACTTGATGCACTGAAAAATCTTTAAAATGTTACTGGAAGTGCATTACTACTTCCTAATTTAAAAAAGTAGGCATCAAATTAGGGTAGTTAACATTCTACATAGTATTAAATTTATTGCAAACGATTAAGGACTTAAAAAGGCATAAATTTTGAGAAAAAAAGAGCATTATAAACCCTTTTTTAGGTTTTTTGAAAACTTAGTTTTGAATAAAAAAAGAGCATTATAAACCCTTTGTTAGGTTTTTTGAAAACTTAGTTTTGAATAACAAACATTTTCAAGAAGTGGGGAAGAATAAAACAACAACAACAACAACAAATGTTTTTAAGTTTGCAATGTGATTTTTGAAAAAAAAAAAAAAACGAATAAATTAGAAAATCATTAATTTAAAAACAAGAGAAAGAATTTTTATGAAAAAAAAAAAAATTGAAATTCTTTGACAAGGAACAATATATGTTGATGAGAAAATGAGGTAAAGGTGAAACAATCAAGGTATAAAAATTGTGATAGCCTTAAACCGTTAGCAGCACCCGGCCTCACATAAACTTAATCTGGTTATGGAGATGACCAGATCAGTTACAGAATATCAAAAATTATTTTATTAAAAAGTAAAATTTCATGCAATTCTTCAAGAATTGAAATTAAATTTCATGTTTTCTTATATTATTATTCGGGAGATGTTGGAGGGAGGGAGGGATCGGACAATTTCCATATTTTTGTGCTCCCAGCATAATAACCTTACGTGTCACAACTTCTACTTTCTTCTCATTCAGATTCTTCGTTCTCGCTCACTGAGGGAAATATTTCTGAAACCGTTATGTTAAAAATTCTAAAACATATTAATTTTCTATTTTTCAAAAAATTGGCTCTATATTTTGAAAACGAATCTTATTTCCAACCTTTGGTTTGTGTTGCAGCACACAGCACGTAAAACAAAAATAAATGAATTATAAAACTGAACAGCAGCAAAATAATTGATGACAAAAAAATCAGAACTTCATTTGTTTAAATTTTTTTTATTAACTAATTCACTTTTGTTAAATCAAACGAGGAAAAAAATTCCAATAAAAAAGTTTACACATCTTGTAAAATACACGTACATGTTCACTACGTGGTCCATGATCAAGAGTCTACTTTCGTATAACCAAACCAAGTTGAGAACCCCTACCATGAGAAAATAAATTCATGACTAACATCAAACAAACGACGAAAAATTTCGAAATGCAAAGGAATTCTGCCATTCTTCCTCCTGTCTCCTTCCGCTTTCACAATTCCTTTTAGACCTTGAAAAATCGTAGCATCAAATAAAATTTCCAAACGTTTTGAAAATTCTCCCGTAACTACAAAGCTTAACGAAAAGGGGAGAAGAGAATACAAAATACCCCTAAGCGAACGTTCGTGACACGTTTTCGGGAAAAAGTTGGCCATTTCGAATTTTCCATCGACGGTAATTAAATCCCGAGGGAAGCGAAATTCTCTTTCGAACATCGAGAATATATGCGTAGAAAAAGAGCGACGAATACAAAAAAAAATATATATTAAATCGAGACACGAGAAATATGTCGCGTAAAATTTCCTTCAATTCGTTTCGAATTTTCGCTCGACCGATTCGGTGGTATCCTCGACGTCAGACAATTTCATAAATATCTTCGATCTCGTACCATCGCATAAGTCTCGCTGGCCATCAAACGGGATGGAAGTGGCGACGCTAGATTCCATCAGCACCTTTTCATCGAGAACATATCGCGACAACACGAAACGACGTGTTTCGCCATTTACGTAAAAGAACGCGTCGGCGACGCGTTTAATTTACTATCGCGTATACGTCTTGGGGGCCTTTATAATCTAAAATTCGTAATTATCAAACAGTCAGATACGTGTCGTGAACATCTTTCATCAACGTGTCCGCTTCGCTGACTCGTTATTCATTCGACCTAACGACCGAAAAAGGCGTCGAAAAGATCGCGCTCGCTTTGACGATTGTTTTTAACGACGTCACTTTGAAAAGCCCGCGCTGATTAAAAGCCTCCTCGTCTTTACGAGCCCATACGAGGCGAATAACGTTTACACGTTTTACGTTGTCCCACGACGACGACCTAGACCGCGTACGCTATTAAAAATCTCCCTATCTGCGATTCGCGTAAAAATGAAAATCCACGCTCCGTCGTACACCCGCCGACTCCCTCGTGGGAACGCACACCGTAAGTAATTACTCGCGCGAAACATAAATTCGTACGTGCTCATCGATATGCGCGTAATTTACGTAAATCCCGCGAAAATTAACCGTATTACGTGTCGACAGCAATTGAAATCTACACGTTTCGCCGACATAAGCGTTCTCGACGCGGCCTAAAGTTTAGCTTTAATTTTAACGACGCCGGATTAATTTCCTCCGAGACTCGCGACGATGAGGCTTTTAAAGCGCGCCGAAATTTTACGATCCTTTTTATCCTTCGCGCCGCGAGCTTTTCGCCAATATTTATTAGCGCATGCAGTATCGTAGTAGCCCAGTTATTTAGCGATGAATAGTGTCGAAGAACTAGGGTAATGGTTTTAGTGTAAATTAATTGAAAAAAATTTGATTAAAAAAAAAAAAAAAAATTGTATAATAAACTTAAAATCGCTTTTTTTTCCAGTGGAGAAAGAAGGAAAATAATTTCTAATCGATTAAAAATAAATATGTACATACGTACATATATTATGTGTATATATATATAGGTATGGTACGGTGAAGTCATGCCAGATCTTGGAAATGCTACTATCCTTCCGAGACCCGATCCAACACTGCGAGACCCTTTCGGGTCTCGCAACGTTTTGTGTTTATATTTAGTTTTATACAAACGTTGGGAAGCCCTGGATATGGTGCTATCTTGGGTAGTCCCACCTGAGCCTGATAAAGAGGTCAAGGTGAAGATTTTAATATAAAAAGTATATTATTTAAATTCATTTAATATATGTTATTAGAATTTAATAAATTAAGAATATAAAAAACATATGTTTGATAGTAAATCTGAAGTGTATCTTATATGAACCATTGCATATCATTTGTATTCGTAAATTTTGAATTCTTCTTACCCCTCTAAAGGTTCCTGATATGGTATGTTCAAGTGGTTTCCAAAAAGCTCACGCGAGCATCTTTAGCTCTTTAAATAAGGCCGGGTCTCGGAACGTCTGTTTGATATCTACGGTTCAGGGCCTGACAAGGATAGTAGCATATATATATATACATGTTACAGTAAAGTCAGGCCCGATGTTGGAAATGCTGCTATCGTTCCGAGACCCGATCCTACGTTGCAAGACCTCTGTATATATTTGAGCGTATATAGCTTTCAATTTTACACAAACGTTGCCCTGGATATGAGATCCATCTGGGCCTGACAAGGATAGTAATAAATCTGAAGCACGTCTTATAAGAACCGTTGCGCATCATTCGTACACGTGAATTTTGAATTTTTCTTATCCATCTAAATATTCCTAAAATGCGATGTTCAAGTGGTTTCCAAGAACCTCAAGCACGCATCGGGAGTTCTGAAAATAAGGCCGGGTCTCAGAACGTTTGTTTTGTATTTACCGTCCAGGGCCTGACAAGGATAACGGCATATACGTATATAGATACGGTACGGTAAAGTCAGGCCCGATCTTAAAAATGCTGCTATCCTTCCGAGACCCGATCCTACGTTGCGAGACCCAAGTGTGTATATTTGAACACATATAGTTTTCAGTTTTATACAAACGTTGGGAAGCCCTGGATATGGTACTATCTTGAGAAGACCCTCCTGGGCCTGACAAGGGTAGTAATAAATCTGAAGAGTGTTTCAAAGAACCTTTGCATATCATTTGTACACATGAATTCTGAATTTTTCCTACCTCTGAGAGTTCCTCATATGCCATGTTCAAGTGTTTCCAAAAAGCTCACGCAGACTTTTCCAGCTCTTTAAATAAGACTGGGTCTCGGAACGTCTGTTTTGTATCTAGGGTCCGGGGCGAGACAAGAGTAGTGGCATACATATATATACATTTTTTTTCAAAAAATTTTTCACTTTTATTTTTCATTTCCCATGTATTCCAATTTAATTATTTTATTAGATAAGAGTTTACCTTTTTCATTCTTCTTTTTCACTTCAAATTTGCTTAGTATAGCTTTTATTAAGGAGAAATTTTAGAAGATAATTCGTAGCTATATTCCAAACATAACATTTTTTTGATGGACATATGCACATACAGATTGTTTTAAGAGAACCATACAATATTTTGGGAATAGATGGTACTCCATAAGTACAACAGAAGATTCCCTTTGCATACAGTTCGAAAACGCACACGGAGAGGAACTAGGAGCAGTTAGAGTGTACCAAGCATGAACTGAAATAGCTTCATATCAAACCGTTAACACTCCTCCAAGTGTATCAAAAACGTCGTAAACGAAAATTGCCTATTTGCAAAATTGAAGGAGCTATGATAAGTTTTGAAATATTATACTTCCAGTTTTCAATCCTTCATATGTCCTTCAATTTTTTTGTTGGCTTTGAGGAACATTACTTAATTCATATAAAATGTTTTCATCATACCTAATGGTATAGGATGGCTCAAAACTTCACGTGAAAATTTTTTTTGTTCTTAATCTCTATAAATATTCGTTCTACATCAAAAACATACCACACAAATTTTTATGAGAGAAAAAAAATTTTAAATGATGGCGCATTCAGGTTAAATAATGCAATCTCTCATAATTAAAAGAAAAAAAAATTCAATTTTCAAAATGACCAATTTTACTCCGAAGTACTCATAAAATAACATCTCTTTTCTACAAAAAATTGATTTTTTTTTAACTAAGTGAGTTTTCCACTTTTTGTGTAATTAAAAATTTTTAGGGTGTAAATCACGATTTTCCAGGCACCACTCCCATGGACGTCATAAAAAATCAATTATTGGCTTAAAAATAAAATTTTGCAAATACTAATAAAAAAAATCGTAAAAATGAAAAATCAAGTCAAGGACAACAGGTTTTAGCAGAGGGGAGAGGGAGGGGGTTTCCTCTGAGCCCGAATTTTTTTCAAGGCCCAATGAATGCCCGCGACTTGACACATCAGCGCTGAAAATCTGTCAAGACCTTTTTTTTTTTTTTTGTTCTTATGAGGTTTCTTTCTGTCCTGGACCCAGTTTTTCTCTACACAGCGCTGAAGGACAATTTCACAAATTTTTCATAACAGTTGAATAAACACCCCTTAACACGTAAATACATCCATTTACGCAGTTACTACACGCATGTTGACAATTTAAAAAATTTTTTTAGTAACTTTAGTAAACTTTTCAGATGAAAAAAGTAAACCAAAAAAATAACCAAAATTTTCAAAAATGGTACTCAATAGAGAGAAAAAATGTTATGGTATTTTTTTGGACTCCGATTCCGCCGGGAAAAATTCGCAAAATTTATTACGAATGTATTTTATTAGAAAAATTACAAACTGAAAAAAAAATTAACTATAAATTAAATTTAATTTAAAACATTACGACATACATGAAAAATATAATTCAACTTCACTTTTTTTTTAAGCAGATTATAAGAAGTAATTGTTTTTTTCGATGGAATAATGGAAGCTCAGTTCGATTGCAATATTTTAATTTCTTTTTTCCACGCGAAAATACGAAAAAAGGAACTTTTAGCAACCTTCATAAGAAAATAGTAATAAAAAGAAAATAACGTATAAAACAGCAACCAGCTAACATTCCTGAGTCACACACTCGCTCGACGAAAACACCAACGCCTCCACTCGGGCGTAACAACGCGGGAGACGATTCAACCGAACGAGAAATACTCGAAAATAAAACCCAGCAATTCCGAAAGCGGCTCTTAATTACTCATTATATTCGTTTATTAACGTTTCGCAATGTAGCGTTAATATACGCCGTTAATTGCTACAATTTCGCTAAAACGAATCGTGGCCTAGTTTCATCTTCCTTTTTGTATCTCTCGTCTTGCTCGGCGTGTACTCGACTACTCGTGTTTCCAAAATTCCCCAAACAACGTACAAATTCGCTGGTACACGCGAGCAGATTCTTGTACATAGAGCAGGCATACTATTCGTATCCCATGTGAAAAGTACGCCGACTCGATGATCCCTTCTTCGACTCAGTTGAGCTCAACCTTCGTTGACAACCGCCCGAACGATCGGCTCGCCGAAGTTTACGGTGTAGGTGGCCGATGTGCGGGCTTTAGTAATCAGTATCGTACTCGTGAAACAATAATTGTAATTAACGAATCATCTGCGAACAGGAAGTACCGACGAATGAAAATACGTTCGACGCGTTCTTACAATAATCAAGTACGTAAGTGCAACGAAGAAGGAAGATGGAAAAGGAAGTCGAATAAAAAGTGCTCGTTTCGTTATTTAATCGTGAGCTGTTATACACGAGAAAATTACGTACTTTTTGATCGACTAATATACGCTTCAATGTTGGAAGAAGAAAAAAAAATTAATACAAATTTGGCAACGATCCCCGACGGATTATAAAACATATTAATTAATCTGAACATTGCCTACCAGAAGAAAGTTCTTAAAAAAAAATTTTTTTTTGTTATTTTCAAGGGCGTATGTTTTGGCATTTTCATCAATTCCTAATCCGAAATATACGATGAGTGATGCTTTTATATGATTTTTTCATGAATACACTCAACTTAAATTACCATCATCGAGTGTCTAGCAATAAAATTTCATCAAATTGAATCAGATTATTTTTCAATTTTTTTTGCAAGCCGTAACCCACAAAGAGGAATAAACTCGATAAAACAATCCTTTCATCGCAACGTACAAGCAGGTCGGAAAAAAGAAGTAGCGATGACAAGCGGAAGAGGAAAACACGAGGCAAGAAACGGAACAAGAAAGGTCAACTCGATAGTCATTACCTACGATACACCATCTAGCGACTCGTCCCGCGAAAAACACAACCGTTCCGTACACGTCAAGCAAACCCGTATTTATCGCCTTATCCAGATCGTACGCGATAAATACCCGTGAATAAAACCTCATCACCCTTTCCCCTCAATTTATCGCGTGTTTTTGGCGCGACCAACGGTGATATTTGCTAAACAAAGTCGTTAAATTTAGTCCCGCAAAAACCAACGCAACAAGTCAACTACCTTGGGTCTTCCGAAGCGAATAAAAAAACGCTACATCTATGAACCGATAATCTCCATTGTATTAACGACGTCACGTCACGACGTCTTTTTCTGATCCTTCGCTGTGAAACGTCAAAACACCTTCGTCATCATTATTCGCGTCCAATAAAATCACTCTCGATCGATCTACAATCGAATACAAGCGATAAAAGCAACGCTGAGGAGAAGGGAGGACGTATCAAAAATTCAAACAATACTCATTTAAATTTGGCGAAAACAAATATGGCAACAAAATTATTCGTATTGAAACACAAAATGTTACAGATATGGATTATATTTCATCAATATGGTGTACTCATCGAGTACAACAAAAAATACCCTCAACACATAGGTTGAAAACTCAAATATAAGGAAGGTAGGAACAAACGAAGTGTACCAATATCCAATATGCAATGCAGAAAAAATACGGGGCTGATCGAAATTTTATTCACTTATTGAATCGGCGGTACACGAAGAAGAGAACAAAAGCATACAGATCAAAAACTTGAATGGGAGGAAACAGAAGCAGATGAGTGGTGCCAGCTCACCTTGTATGCAGTGCAAAAAAACATATGGATTCGTGGAAAATTTTTTCCACTTACTGAATATTACTCTATGAGTACAATAAAAAATACCCTCTGCAAATAGAACGAATACTCCTGTATGCAAAGTAAAAAAAAAATGTGTCATTTGGATTTTCTTTGCATTTTGAATAGTACACTCTGAGTAACACCAAAGAGTTGGATAAAATTTCAGCCTGTCAGCAAAACTGAAGGAGCTATACTGCATTGCGACTTTGCTTTACTACATACATCTCCTTCAATAATTTTGCAACCGGGCAAAAGTATTATCACGTCACTTTTAATGTATTCATTTACTATTATGAAATAAATGAAAAATTTTCGAAATAAACAAATAATTTTTGTTTGCCCTAAACTGAAAGGTGGCGGGAGGGGAGAGAGGGGGTTGACAAATTATTTTTAAACCAAATGAAAAGCAACAACAATGCATACCAAAATGAAAAGAGTTTAATATCCTGTAATTTGGCTTCATCATTTTTCAACTATCACTTATTTTATCAAGGGAGCGGGAGGGGGCATATAATTTTTTTTGCACTGTAGTACTATTTGAGGAGTGCAAAATAGTAGGAGTATAAATGAAATTAAAACCAAGCACCACTCAACCATTAAATAATTCTTTGTCTTGTATTTCAATATACCACTCGACTATAGTACAAAAAATTATATTTTCATACTTGCGGGAGGAAAGCGCTACTTTACCTCCCGCTCGCTAATTGCTCGGGTCTCAAACGAGCGCTTTTCTCCCGCATTTAGGAAAAATTTCGTTCACTACTCAGGAGAAAAATTGATTCTAGACTCGTGTGACTTATCACCCTCGCTTTGCTCGGGCAACAAACCTCACACTCGTCGAAAATCACTTTTACCTCCCTAGTTGTGAAATATACTATTTCTACCCTGCCCTGTGAATGAAACAATGGAACAATTAAAAAATAATAAATCGAAATCACTGGAAATTAAACTCTCCCCATTTTGATATTCAACTTCGATACTTTTCATTTCATGGGAAAAAAATTTCAAGGACCCCCCCTCCCCTCGGGGAGAACAAAATTTATTGTGGCTGAAATTGTTGGAAATTCAATTATCTCGCATTAGATTTTCTTAATTTTGATACTCAACTTCGATACTTTGCTTTCATGAGGAAAAAATTCCAACCCCTCCCCAACCATTTTATGGCAAACAAATTTATTGTGGCTAAAATTGTTGGAAATTCAATAGTCTTACATAATGCTCTTCATTTTGATACTAAACTTCGACACTTTGCTTTCATAGAAAAAAATACGAGCCCCTCCTCCTCTCATTTTGGGACAAACAAAATTTATTGCGGCTGAAATTGTTGGAAAATTCAACCGTCTCAATATTTATATCAATCTCCTTCACCTACAATCAGTGGTAGTCATGATAGGTGAAAAACCAAACTGCACCTCCTTGAGCGTCACCCTAATAGGATCCGAAAGAAATTACCAGTACCCAGTTTATTGTAAATTTATCGCTCTTTATTTTTCAACCGAAGTATTTTTCACGTAGAAGTGCCGACCAGCGAGATATTTTCAAAAAAGAGTAATTTTCATAATATTTGGAATTTTGAACTTTAAAGGCATCTCGATAACTGAAAAAATATGAGCTGTGAGAATAAAATGTACATCACCTAAGTTTTGGAAATCTGATTACCTTTATTGTGTTCTGAAAGGTTTCCAACTATGACCAATAGTAGCACGCCAAAAACCAATTACTCTCTATTTAAGCCTAGCACTACGCTCCCAAAAGGATGCTGAAAAATTGATTCCTGCCAATCGGTCGCAAATTTTATGCTTCTTATTTCCCAACTGAGGTGTTTTCCCTATAAACGTACCGACAAACGAGATAACTTGAAAAAACATTTTTGATAGTTTTTGCTTTCTTCCTCTCAAAAATCCTGATTTTTCCATTTCTTTTAAATGACATAATTTTCATTTTTCAAAAAAAAAAAAAAAAAATGAATTTCAGGGTGAAATGAAAAGAAAACGCCTAGCCACATACTAAAGACATAAACATTTTGTTGATCTTCGAGAAAAAAATCATAGCTTAAAAATTATCCTCGCAATTTCAATTGCAATTTATGTATAATTTATTGTGCCTCCTACGCACTACGCATTTCACTACATATGAACAGCCATATTCACGCGTACTAATTCTTCAAATGAAGAAATAAATGAAAAAAAAAAAAAGGAAAAATCCGAGCTTTCTCGGATACCATAAAGTTTTAGGTCAAGTGGAACTTTGCGCTTTTCGCCAAGTGAATTATCCGGTCAACTTATGCACGAACGGGAGCACTCGATATAATATTAAAAAATTACGTCGAAGCGAAATAAAAACCTAGTGTAAAAATAAACATAAAATCCTAACGCGCTACACATTTACACCATTCGTAGCGTCGTAATACAGACAACAAAGAGAACGAAATTGTAATATTTCATTCCCGAATCATGAAACTGATAAACAACTCAACAAGGTATCAAAATATTAACCGCCTCAAGTATTTTTGCGATTTTTACGAAGAGAGTACTGCGAGAAGAAAAAATTGCTATCGACCAATCATACATAATACATCACTGTGGTAGCAAACTCGCGGGCGGTACCATTGAAATTCGTCGAGTATAGTACGACTCCTCAGCGTCAGTATTTTCACCAATCTCGTCTCGAATAGAATACGTGATCTAGACGGAGGCCAAGAATTACGTCAAAGCGGACTCGTTCGGTTTGGCTATTCGCGACGTATCGTGGCTCGAGTATGGATGATTTAAAAAAAAAAAAACGCTCTTCCCCTCGAAACATTTGTGTAAGAGGTTCATTCGCTTAGGATATGATTTTTCACCCATCTTCTGCGACCCCACTCCGAAACGATAGATAATTACCACTGATAATGTGATAAAGACTACCGTGGCCATTTAGTAAACACATAACAAACCGCAACGAGCTTATCTCCGGGTCTACTATAATTGAATATACTTCTAATCCGATGCCTTCTTATCGACGAGGTGAAAACGATGATTCACTATCGCCTGCGGCTAATGTGAACGCGCTCGACGCATCCCTCTCTTCCAGTTTTTCGATCGTTTAACGCCCAATGTATCATGCGAATGAATACCGAACAGAACGAAGAGACATCGAAACGCAGCTCGAAATTACCACATAGATGTATGGATACTCGAAGCCGAAAAATCATCCTATACCGACGATACCCACTGATCCAGTTCCTAGACCACCTCGATGACTCCATCGTCGTCTAGGCATCTCTCCGATACGAACACCGTGTCCTAACCTACCGCAACGAGAGAACTACCATGATGCCACCGATCTGCTTGCGCGTGTTTTTTTCAATTATTTACTCGATATTTGTCCTATTCGCAACCCACGCCCTTCATTTCGCCATTAACTGCGTAGAAAATAATTCGTATTCGTTTTTTTGTTGTTTTTTTTTCTCATTTGATAATTATGGCCGACGCATTACGAAATATTTTCGCGAATTTTCGAGAGTAAATCGGTCATCTTTATACGCCGAAACAGAACAGCGTATATTATTAGCCGAGTTTTTAATAAATATGAAAGCTATTACAACCTACCTCATGTGAGAAGAATAGTTTGGAGAGAGGAAAGCTTCATTTCAGACTATTTGTAATCATGTGAGACCTCCCTGATGTCACCAATTTCGCCGAAAAAATAGAAATACATTTCAAACTCATTATCGTACGCAAATGAGCTCATTTTTAAACAGTGGAGTACCCAGAGCAATAGACATAATACATGTGCCAATGGCAAGATAATAACTTCACGACTACTGCATCGAGTAGATGGGTAATTTAGTAAGTACCAAACTATTTGAAAATAAATTCATTTTTTTTACCATAATGACCTAAAATGTCCTATTATCAAACGGGAAAAATCCTTGAGAAGGCTCAATCAGTTGAAATTCGGAAAATACGAGCTCGTGGGATTTACAAGGGCGAAAGTACTACATACACTAAATTCAATTTCTTAGCTGGTTTTGGAGGGGATAAGCGGTGGTTTTTAGCCTCACTAATCGGTAATAAGTACAGGTGTCAAAAACCATTGAAAAAGTCGCCTCTAGTAACGCGACGAGGCCGCGTACGTATTTTTTTTCTCCTTCGTTGATGCTTAGCGAAATATAAAAAAAGCGATTCTTTTGTACGAGTACTCACTAGGTTACCGTAGCATACACGGTTCGGTAGACTGAGCTTTTGTCGCGACTCGCTTACTTTTTCCTTTCTTTTTTTCCGACTAGGTCGCCATCTCGTTCACGAAAGGCATTTATTAAACGCGTAAAAATTTTTATTTCGATGATACCATCGTGATATTTATCTCGTATATGCTCTTTTCCTTTACTCTTTCTATTCCTTTTGAAAGAACTTACGTAATCGTTTTGTTCCTTCGAAGAGTAAATACCGTCGTTTCTGCCGTTTGGAATGTAAAAATTCTCCGGTATACGTTTTCAAGGCGATCGTTTCTGCGAAACGTCTCCGCATAAAACTACCGTTTTATGATATAAAAATTTTTTTCATTTTTATCCAGTCGAGTCGAAGCAACGAAATTAGATTCATTTCTCGCAAGACAAATAGCTCGACGAAAGTAGACAAGATTTTAAGGCTAACAAAGACTGCGACGAAATTGTTTATCAATACTAGAAGAAATATATTTCTCCAGAATATGGAAATCTGCAAACGTATCGATTTATTTTCGACATGTTAAGAAAGAACGTAGATTTTTAGAATTGCCCGTGGTGATGAAGTTTATGAGAATCATAATAAAATATCGATTATAGAATTTAGTTGATATACTATTTCCAAGAGGATTATCGATTATTATAAAATAGGTGTGAAAATAACAATGATTATTATAAAATCAACTATCGATTATCATGAAATCGACTATCGCTAATTGTAAAATCGGCTATCGATTATCGTGAAATCGAGTATCGCTTATCGTAAAATCGACTATCGATTATCGTGAAACTGCCAATCGATTATTGTGAAATCGAATATCGATTATCGTGAAACTGCCTATCGATTATCGTGAAATCGACTATCGATTATCGTAAAATCGACTATCGATTATTGTGAAATCGACTATTGATTACTTTGAAATCGACTATCAGTCAATATTATTATAAAACTAAATATCGATAATTGTAAAATGGACTACTAATAATTGCCATATTGCGAATCAATTATTATAGAATCGATTGCTAATTACCATAAGATTGACGATAAATTACTGCAAAATCGACTTCAAAGATTATTGCAAAGTAACTATCGATTATCACACACACAACTATCTTCAAACCAAATATTGTAAACTAATCAACAATTATTTCGTAATTAAATTTTTCATAATTAAAAATAAATTTTAATCATTTTAGAATCGAATATCAATTATTATTATTACTAATTTTTCACATCGAATGTCAATTATTTTGTTTAATTTTACATAGACTTTGAATTATTTTGAAATCAATTATAATCAATTTATGAATCGATTATCAATCATTGTTTTTAATTAAAATATACATGATTTGTAAAAAATCGATGAATGATCATATGAATCAATTGTGAATTATATTTAAATCGATTTTGATTATCTATCATTCATCATGAACGGACTGTCGATTCTTACAAAATCTTCAACACACGCACTAAATATCACATTTCATTTTAAGTTCGATTATGGATTATTTATAGTCCTATAATTCTTCTGTCCATTATTTTATTTATTCATAAATTATTTTCATATTTTTCCATTAATTTCAACTCGATAAATCACAATTTCCAAATTTGAATCATTTGATAATCGATTTTTCATAAATGAAATATCGATTACTTACGCATTCACAAAATAAAGATCGATTTTGAATTATTCATTTCAAATGAATAATTACATGTTATATTGTTCATAAATTAAATAATTTCTTGAAAAATCTATGAAGATTTCACAACTGACCATCAAATATTAAAAAAAATTCACAATTGAAAAATTTGTAAAAATGTCAAAAATCATTTGAAAATTTACAAAAAAAAATCGACAGTTAAATCTGGAAAAAACCTAAAATAAAAATAGAAACTTTTTCAATCCATTACGAATAGATGTGCAAACGTCGATAGCTGATTTTTTCCTAATTAAGTACCATTTTAAATCTCGCATCAACGGTGTTTCTTTCAAAGCTGAAAAAACAGCAGTACCCACCGATGATAACGATATAATCCACGACAGCAAAAAAGCAATTATTGAGATAACGTTGTTAAAAAGTAAAATATACTTGGTCTTACAACCGTCGAGAAATAAATTCACCATCTCGAAGTACCTAGTCTTAGGATCCGTGCAATGAATCGATAATGAACGGGGCGCATTTATTAGTCAATTTTCGCGTTCGCTGTTGTATGCGCTATGCGATGCGCCAACAACGATGCAACAATGGATCGGTGGTATTCGTATTTCTCCATATGCGTTGATTCGTGATCGTAATGAACTCGAAACCAAGGTACGTCGCCACGAAGATAACTCCTTTATGTAGAAGTATTTTGTCCCGGGTGATGATTCATCGATACCTCGTTCGTTCGATCATACGTTAGTACGCCATATTAGAGCGCCTAATTCCACTTGAATTAACTTCCGTTCGCACAAGCATTCGATTTAGGCAACCTTTTGTGAGCAAAAGTGTACTCGAGAGAATCAACTTGGAGAGTTCGAAAATTGGCTGAATAGCAATGCGTGAAAAATAAATTTACGCGACTCGTAAGTAAAAATTGGAAATATGCCACGTCCCCAACTCCAAGTGAAGTCAATAGAAGGAGAAATGCTTGTTACTTTTTGGTGGCTGTGGGCAGAGTTGGAGCGTTAGATGGCTCCAAGAAAAAAAAACTCGGGCAGTCCTTAATTTTTCAACCTATAGAAAAAAAATTGAAATAAAAAATTAGTTGGAACGACGAAAACTTTCAAACCTGGAACAGGCCTGTATGTAATATGGCCCCTCTATCTCTCCAAATACCTAAAATTTGAAAAATATGGGCTCACATAATTAGTGTGAGAAAGGAATACTAATACATATCCTAAATTAAAATTCTTAAATGATTTTGGAATGGACAGGGTGGGCGTTTTCAGACTCCGTACTGAATTGCCAATGTTATCTACAAAAGTAAACAAGCCTCAATTGAAAATTCAGTTACAATGGCGCGGAATGGATATTGACTTTTTTTTCATCATTCAAATAATATCCAATTTATGACTATTTCCCTATATTTTATGAAATATATCATTTTTATATTCTTATATAATTATCAACTGATTACGATTTTTTCTAATTTTTTTTTTTTTTTTTTAAATAACAAGTGAGTTCTTCAACGCGACAAAGAGAGCTTGGAATTGAAAGCACGAGGAAAAAGAAACGATAACGAATATAAGCGAAGAGCATTGACGTGTACACAGAAACGAATGTACGTTATCTTCTCTTCATTACGTTATCTATTCGAGATTATTTCAGCTCTGACGCAGCTTTATCGACCATTTTATTCGATTTGTAGTACACAGTTGAGAAAAAAACGCGTGGCTGATGTTATTTACTTTTTTCAGCCGAGTTTTTAATAAAAAAGATAGCTATTGCAACATACTTGATTTGGGAAACGAGTTGGGGATGTAGCTTCCTCAACTCTTTGCGTTTCAGACCATTTGTAATCACAGCATACTGATGAAAATGGCTCAAAATTTGATGAGAAATACTTCTTGAAAATGCGAAAAATGCACTTTTTCATTTTTCCGATTCACCTCGAAATGGCGGATCGCTCAAATTTTGAGCAGGGCTGAAAAAGGGTCAAATAGCTCAAATTTTTCATTTTTGATTTCATGCGAAAAAGTGACTCACGAACACCAACATACCCAAATTTGAGTTTCCTAAACATATTTTAAGGGGAGTTGGAGCAAAAAACGGATTTTTGAGGAAGTTGTGAGTCATGAAATTTCCTGAATCTTCCGTATCTCCTCACCAAATCAACATAGAAAAGTCAAACTTCGAGTGTGGGGTTAGTTGGTGATCAGAATATGACCTCTTGAATTTGGATCAAAATGGATGCAAAATGGCGAATTAACAAAATATGAGCAAAGCTTGAGAAGCCTCAAAATAGCAAAAATGTAATTAATATGAACTCATACGAATATTGGCGATGAAAAGTACACTACATCCAAAATTCACCGTCATACATGATGATGAAGAGGATCGATCTCAAAATGTGAAGGGGAAACAAGAGGTAAAATTTTTTATTAACATGTCATATGATAAAATTAATCCAAGTGATTAACCTGTTCTGATTTCAGCTTACCAAGTGAATTTGGAGGGGAGTTAAAGCAAAGCACTGCTTTTGGAGGGGAAATTCCTACAGGAAACTTCGTAAATCTTCCATATGTCATCAAATCGACCCAGAAAGGTCAAACTTTGTATGTAGGCTTAGTTGATGACAAGAATATGACCTCTTTAATTTGGGTCAAAATGGATCAAAATGGCGGATCGTAAAAATTCAAGTATATGTTTAGGAGCTTCAAGTAGGTATAATTTGAAAAATGTGCCACCATATGATTAATGCATGGCCATAAATATTACATTTGTTCTTAATTCAACTTCTTAGATGGTTTTGGAAGGGACATGGTAGGAGGTTTTCAGACTTGGTGTTGGATGCTGCCTATAGACATGGAGAGATTAGCAATGTTATTTGCAAACCTGAACAAACCCCAATAAAAAACTCAGCTCCAATAATGCGGCATGGCTGCTTACAAATTTTTTTCGAGTTTAATATCCAAATATCTACCTCGTGCTTTCAAATCAGCTCGTGATTTGTCGTTGGGCAACACAAGGAAGATAATCGCACGCAACATCAAACACTAATTGCGAACCGATGTAAAGGTGCGCTCAAACAATATACGAGTCGACGAGCTTTGTACTTCGTTCAGTTGACCGGAAAAGTCAAAACAGAGTACGAAAATTGTCTTGTTTTCGAATCGAGTATACGTCAAAGGATGACTTTTGTCAGCGATAAAAATCAACGGAATTTTCCATCCATTCTCGATGGCGAATAAAGGCGGTGTAAATAATGTATCGATGTAAAAGTTCCAACAATGAAGTTCCCTATATCCCTCGTGTTGGTATTTTCCGTATCGCTATGTAACATAGCGGATTTAATTTTTGCTAACAATGCGTAAAAAAGGCGAGGGGCGTATAACAAACTGATTAAACACCACTAATGAAATTACAGCGAGCAATTTCTTCGCGTTCGAAAAGCGAGGCGAATTTCACGCCCGAACCATATTGAAGCAGGTTCGCATTGTATTCGCGATATTATCAATTTTCCTCGTCTACGCATATCGAACGATGGCGAAATAACGTGTCGTATATGGCGGAGGCTCGTTCGCGTTGTCGTTATATACGATGTCTCGGCGTCTCTATGTACGTCGCGCCGCACGCTCGTCCCAGAGTTATTTTCATTCGACCATTAACCAGTATGTATAAGTATCACTACGTACGCGTTTAAGTAGACGTTCGCTGTGCTGGCGTAATAGCGGTCGCCACTAACGGTGACCTCAAGGGTTGCGTGAATCATTGCGAGTTCGTAAACGTGTTTACAAAACAGACCGCGTGCGGCGTGTAATTATCTTTTTTTTTCGTTTCATCCGTACGGTACGTGGAAACTGTGCGCGCGTAAATAAACGCCACGTCGGACTTAATTCGTCGATATACTGCGCTCAAGTGTCGTCCGTAATTGCACCTAAGGTTAACCCTTACGATACATTAAAAGGAAACGGTCGGCGTGATCTAATCGGACTGAATGAGCGGTTTCGGGCTTCGAAATGAGAGAGAGTAGATTGAAGGGGGAGGGGAGTGGAGCAGAAATCAAGAATTTTTCACCATAGTTCTACTCGAAAGAATAAACCATTTTAGGCTATACAGGTAGAGTTTGAACCAGAAACGTGTAATAGAAAGGAAATTAAACCAAGTTATGAAATTTCATGAATTATTCGTATCTCTCAAATAAATCCACCAAGAAAACACCAACTTCGTATGAGTATGAGATATCAGTTGAAGAGTACAATATGATCCCACGAATTCGGATCTAAATATGTCCAAAATGGTGGATGGCCAAAATTTGAAGAAAGGCGACAAGTCTCATACGACTCAAATTTAATGAAAATGGGCTAGTATGATTTACTCACATGGAAAATAGCATAATAATATTCAACTTTTAACTTCACAAAAAAATTTATGGATCATCTATAAAAAAAAAAAAATGTAAATTTTCGGAAATCAAAACCCCTGCACCGGTATAATACGGCAAAGTTTTTCACTTTTTTCTTACCTAAAAATCCTTTTGAAAAAAACGCAAGCAACCATGCCGCATTATTGGAGCTGAGTTTTTAATTGTGGCTTGTTCAGATCCGCAGATAACATTGTTAACCTCTTCATGCTTACCTGTGCTTACAGACCACGCCCGATACAGAGTCTAAAAACACCCTATTCAGAATAGGGGGGGGGGGAAGACTGAGGCAGACTGCCAAGAAAACTGGCATCCTGAGAGAGATTTCAGGTATAAAAAAATGTCAATTCCAGTCAGATTTTTTTTTTAATCTTCATCAATTTTTTTTTCAATTTTTTTTGGGTTTAAAAAATAAAAATAAGAGGGGCGAAAATTATTTTTGCCTCAGATTAATTTCGCTTTCCTCAGCACTGCTCCCATCTATCCTTTTCGAAACAATGCAAGAAGCTGAATTATTTAGGACACGCAGTACATGTATCACATGAGCGAATATTCATCAAATTATAGCCATATAAGGCTCCTCAAGCATTCCTCAAATTTTGGCAATCCACCATTTTGAATCCATTTTGACCCAAATTCAATGTGTCATATTACGAATTTTAGGTCAGTTATGGTAATGGCAAGCAACCGAGCGTCATGCTTAAGAAACATCAGTTATCCAACATTTGAAGAAAAAAAAAAATCAATTGCTAATGGTCATTTGACCATTTTTTTTTTCAACTAATAATGAATTTTTGGAGAAGAATAGTGGCCCATACACGAGCGGATTTTACAGCGGATTTACAGTGGATTTGATCCCCTGAGGTCAATTCCGTTTGAAATTCCGATAGTTAAGGGAGTACTTCGGATTCTGAGAATTCACGTTGAATCGCATCCGGGGATTTGATGTTAGGATCAGATTCATTTTAGCCATTAACAGTGGTACTCGTTCCTTCGAACTTGATCGGATCTGTTCCTATGAATTTTTGTTGATAAAGTGATAATAATCTAATTTCTACTTTAGTACTTTTTTATATAGAATTTTCAAGTGATTTTTATTTTGTTTTAACGTAATGGCACAAAAAGTACAACTTGAGTGGTCTCGTACTTTCATAAGTACTTTGATAAATCTTTACCATTTAAGGCCATGCCTATGGCTGACAACGGATGAACACTACAAAAATAAAAATATAAAAGCTGTTGCTTTACAAGAAATCGTTGATCAGCTCATTGCTGATGGAATGCCTGCTACTTTAACTACTGCATTAGTAAAAGAAACCTTAGTTCCCGAATTAGAGGCATATGGCTAAAAATATCTCGATTTTCTAGCCACCTTTTTACCCATTTCGACCTCTTTTTTTTTCTCCGGAATATTTCGTAAATCATAAAGATTCCTAATGCTGCAATAGCTTTTTTTCGTGACATTTTAAAACTTAAAAATTGTTAAAATGGTCAAATTTTCAACTCTTATCACTTCACTTCTCATCTAAACTGCGATGAATCTGATCCCAAATGTTATGACTAGTACATAACATCTGGAAAACAGATCGGATCACTTCCACAGCATCAGATTCCATGAAATTCATCGGATTTGTACCCCCTTAACTGGCGGACTTGATTCATGCAATCAAATCCCACGGATTTGCACGATTTACAAATTTCATGTTCGGAAATCCTCTCAGATCCGCAGGATTTTATCCGTGGGATGAAATCTGCTGTAAAATCTCCTCGTGTATGGGCCACTAATAAAAACTAATAATGCAAGATGCTTTAATTACGGTAATTGCTAGTCGCACTAAACAATCGATTAATATTCAACAAAGAGAAAAATTGATGAAACAATCTATTATTTTCTTCAGAAATTATCATCATTAAATTGGCTCGTATAACGTATTTATCGATAAATTCCTCGATTAAAAAATCAAACAATAACCATAAATTTCACAAAAACGACTGATCAATTATTTTTTCAAAAATTAATTTCTTCAACATATTGATGAACCATTCTTACTCGCGAAATCGAATGATACAACTACATCAATTTAGATGAAAAAAAGAATAAATCGATTTCCATCGAAATTTTCATCCACCCATGAAACACAATGACGTGTCATCTTCGTAGAAAAATCCCTCGAATATTCCTTGGTCACACGTCTTTCAACTTTCGCTACTCTCGTGCAACCGCATCGACACAACCACCTCCACGGTTTTCCACTTACGCGCTCTTACCTCTACGCCGTCGAATCCGCCAACGCGTTCGCGATGCCGTTACCTTAACAGCCAGGACGACTCGCACAGTACCAGGAACCGGGAGGCGCGACGCGCGAGGCCCGACCGAGGTAATTTATGCGCGTAAAATTTATCGTTCGTGAAGTCGTTATCGCGCGTATTCAACCATCGAGAAAAATTTTCGCGCCTGTACGCTCGGTAACGCGAGGTGAAACTCGACCAAAGAGGAAAATCCAGCTAGCGGGCCCGCGACCACGTTTTATTGCGCTCGCGCACGCACATCGCACAGAGGCTGCACTCGTGCGACGTTGCCGCTTTCCATTAGATTGCATCGAACAGCTGAGTGGCGTCTCGATGAACGTTTACTTTTACCGGCGGTATTGCGTGGGTCATCGACGTCTCTGTACAAACGAGTCGTCGCTTTCGACCGATTGATGTATGTGTACGTGCGTGCGTATTACAGATATATTATAACGGTGAACCATCTCGTCGTGTAAGCGTAACTCGTTAACGAAAAAAAAAAAGGCAAACTGAGCGACGCGGCACAACCGCTTTTATATAATTACCGCGCCGACCATCGAACACAAAAAACCCCTGGCACCGTGTTCGCGCCAATTCCCCGCATCCAGTAGCTTCGAGTGGAAGAACGTCGATAAATGAAGAAAATTCAACTCGACCGAACCGCTTGCCAGCTGCGAGCCGGCAATTGGAATACATAATCAGAGAAAATTCACGCCGCCCGCATACGCTCACTATATCGGCTTTAATCGCCACGCAAACGCTAACCACGCCGTATTACCCTTCGAGGGGCGACGTCGGCGCCGCTCAGTTCAAAAGACCTCGCGATGTTGGTTTTCCTCAACGTCGTCGTCGTGCCGCCAACGGAAGAAGGGCTCTTTCGAATCCTTTCATCGTTGCACTCGACTGCAACGAAATTTCCTATCGTTGGGGTGCAACGAGCATTCTGACCCCTCGTATTGTTACATTTTCTTCTTTCTTTTTTTTTTTTCACCGTTCGTTTTCATAGGGACGCGCCGCCGCGCCGCCTAATGCTTTATCGTCGCTCGTCGAAGACGTGGAAGCGCCAGCTTCGAGAGTTTTTGTTCGTAATTTCGATTCCCTTCCTCTCTTAGAACGTGTTGGCGCACGTGAACGACACGATTTACTCACTGTGAGTACATCCAACGTCCCTCTGCTAGTGTAGGATCGTTACACCGTCAAATTATCGATAATTTCGATTTTTTACCAACAATGTGAATTTTTGCAGTTTTATGCATTGGCTTTAGCGATAAAGTTTTTGTACAGCTTTATTTTCAGTTATTAATTTTAAATGCAAATTTCGATGAAATTGTAAGAAGCCAAAGTGGAAATGCAGAAAACAAAAACAGCATTATAATTTTTTTTATCGCCGAAAGTTGTTTGGTTTGGATTGGAAATTCGGAATTTGGAAAAGCGCACATAAAGCACAACACGAATTCATTGAATGTGAATTATCAAATTGAAATTTATATACTAAATTTTTAATCTTTTAATATTATATAAAATTCTCAGGTCACGACATTTGTTGCCAAATTTCTCCGAAACGGCTTGACCGATTCTTATGAAACTTTGTATGCATACTCAGTGCTTTTGAGAATAGAACGTAAACTACTTTTTATTTTTCCGATTCACTTCAAAATGGCGGATCGCTCAAATTTTGAGGACGGCTGAAAAAGGGTCAAATAGCTCAAATTTTTCGTTTTTGACTTCATACGAAGAAATGATTCACGGACACCAACATATCCAAATTTGAGTTCCCTAAACATATTTTAAGGCGAGTTAGAGCAAAAACGGATTTTTGAGGAAGTTGTGAGTCATGAAATTTCCTGAATCTTCCATATCTCCTCACCAAATCAACTTAGAAAAGTCAAACTTCGAGTGTGGGGTTGGTTGGTGACCAGAATATGACCTCCAGAATTTGAGTCAAAATGAATTCAAAATAACAGATTATCAAAATTGGAGTAGAGCTTGAGGAGTCTCAAATTCGTGAAAATGTAATTAATATGAACTCGTACAATTATTGGGGTAAAAGTATATGATATCTCAAATTCAGCTTCACACATAATATTGGATGGGAGAAGGAGGTGTTATCGATCTCAAAATGTAGTGGGGGTACATGAAAATTTTTTATTGCCGCGTTATATGGTAAACTGAGCTCATGTGACTAACATATGGAAGGGACTGGATGAAAATGGTCATCACTAGGAATGAGTCCTTGATATTACAATATGACCCTGAGATCCTAAAACAAAGCATGCAGTGAGTCAGTGAGTAGAAGAGGGGAGAGAGCGACCTGAAAACCCCAGAATGTCGAAATTGAAAGTTAAAGCTCTCCTCGTCATTTTTTTGTATCAGAGGCGTAGTTCATCAGTCAACCAATATTTGGCCAAAAAAGGTATTCCAATGCTCTCCCCCCATGTAGTCCAGATCTAGTCCCCTGTGACTTTTTCGATTCCCAAAACTGAAGACACTTTCTGCGAGAAGACTCATTATGAAGACTTGAAGGCGGTAAAGGAAGCTGTAACCTCAACTGTCAGGAACTTCAGTACAGAGGACTTAAAAAAAACCTCCCTACGCCATTTCGAATATACAAATCCATCATAAGTTGGAATTACTTCAAAAAATTAAGAAAGACGAATGTCCTCGGGTCACCAAAAGTGAAACTGACGGCTGCAGAATCCTACATTTTCATGATGCTACATATGCTCCCTAGGGGGATCGGCAAATTACCGGTCAAAACCTCGACTTAGTAGTGTACATGGTCAATCAACCACTGCAACAAAATGAAAACGCAACAACAAATCTATAGAAACACGATACCACCAACGCATAGCAGTCTAGGTAGGTTTCAGGCTCATCAAAAGCTCAACTGCAATGCAACCACAGTCTTACTATCCCAACATGTGTCAGTCGGGGACTCCACTACAGTGGACACACAACATATCATGACAGCGAGCACAGGTGCAATCAGATCGGCCCGAGCCTAGTCGCAATGACCGCTGCAGTTATATTAATTTTAAAAAATGTTAGAAATCGAAGAACTTACCCGTTTGAAAGCTCAAATTGAGCTTCTAAAAGATGAACTAAAAGAAGGAAAAACTGTTTTAAAAAAAGATGAAAAAATTGGCGAACTTCGGTCACAGTTGGCTAGTGTGAAACAGGATGCCGAAACTTACGAATTTATTCTTCACATCCGAGAGAAGTTGACTGAATTCGAGGAAGCATTATGTTATAATTTTCCAAAATCTGATGAAAGTTACCAGCAAATGGTGATCGAGTTATTTATTAATAAAGCAAAACTAGCGAACTACATTCTGGCTTTCGATTTCGTAAATGGATTTATATTCTTCATAGTGATGATCCTAGAGATAGTCAACAATTGGTTAAAATTCGTCAAATATTTTGGTATAATCGCAAGAATTACTATTCTTTTGCTGTGCAGATACATCGATTGTATACACACCAAATCCGCTACGAATAGTAGCTGTGGAGTTGAATTTTAATCTCATAATCTACGTAATGGGATATGGAGAATCAACAAAAAGTTGAACCGATCGCAGTATGAGAATACACCAAGTCCGCTACAAACATTTCTTGTTTCATCGAAAACAAATAAAAAAGTCATCTAAAAAAGCTGAGAAAATGAAGTCTCCTTCAAAATCATCAGCTACAGTTGTTACTGCCCGTCTAAGTAACTACATTTGTCTAACATTGATCATGAATAGCACACCATCCCCGTCGATTTTTGTATCAAATATGCGATGAAGCTAATTTTAATAAACATTTTAATGTTCATTCTTCGCGCTGCCAGAAGCACACGGATGGTAATAAAGAAGATGGGGGGGGGGAAGAATTTATTACGAACAAAAAACTGCCTCTCTCGTCTGTGAAATTCTTCGGTCTCGTATAACGGAGAAATTCGTTGGGGAAACTTGCTGCTGGCGAAAGTACTCCTACGCCTGGTAACATATTATAGGCATAAGCCAAGTTACCTAATTCATTTTACACCCTTGAATAATTGCGTTTTTTTTTTTTTTAGTCGTCGACGCCAAAAGTAACTTTTAGGTCTTCCAAGTGACGTCAATGGAATTGTCGGAAATACGTGTCAGTACGCGCGAAACCATTTGATATGACGGAACATCGTCGCATTTAATTTCTAATCGCGTGAGTAACCACGGAAATGAGATATGGAAAAATTACTGATGAAAATCGTTTCGGATTTTTTCTCCTAGTATCTACCGTTCAATTTGAAATCTTGCGCTGTTTGGTTTTTATACGTTTCGCAAAGATGTTCTCTTCGATAATAAAGGAATGTAAATCCGAAGAAAAATTTTCGTTCGGCAGTTTCCAACCTAATAATGTTCGCTGCCTGAGTACGGAAATTCGATTATACTACGTGGCGCAGCGCATCGCGATCGGCTCATTTCGTCACGTACTTGCAAGTTGGGCACAACGAAGGAATTGAAAGGAAACTGTTTCTGTTCAATATTCGATTCGTGGAGGTTTTTTTAGCTGAGTTCTCAATAACTATGATAACTATTATATCTCATTTGATTTGGAAAGATATATTTGTATTTCAGAACGCTGGTTTTTTTTTTATCGACTAACGTCCATTGTAATATATTGGTTGTTCGAATTTCTATCAAAAAACCATTGCTTGATGATGATACTAGCTGAAAACAACGAAAAATCCTAATATGCGTACATATTGCCTACTCTCAACATTGCAGGGGTTACCTGGCTAGAAGGGACGACTTATCCTGTTTTTTTTTTGTTTTTTTTTAAAGACCTTGATCATATAATAACAGATACATGCAACAAACTTTTACAAGTTTATTTTGATTTTTTTTCATTTGATTATAATTACGTATTTCAAATTTCAAACAGAAAAATTATCCAATCATTCGACTAATAACACACCAAATTAATCATAATTTTTTTCCCCAATAAAACATTATTTATACTGAACTGCTGAAATAAGCAACACTAGATGCTCACTTAATATTGTTGCCATTTCCAATACTCTCAATTCAAATATTTGCATTGTTGTTATCTTAATTGTTGGCACTGTTGTTATATTCATTATTATTAGTTCAATTGTTAGCATTGTTACTATTTCCATTGTTGTCAGTTTTATTGTTTGTATTGTAGCTGTTTCCAACGTTGTCAATCCAATTGTTGTCATCATTGCCACTTCTCAAATTATTTTCATTGTTGTCAGTTCAATTGTTAGCACTGTTGCTATTTCTATTGTTATTATTATCCTTTTTATCAGTTCAATTGTTTGTATTATAATTATTCCATTATTACTAGTTCAGTTGTTTTCATTGTTGTTTCTTCCATTGTCATTTTAATAGTTCATTTACACCGCTCTCATCAAAAAAATGTTGACAACAATTAACGCACCATAATTATTTGCATAATTGTTATTGTAATTGTCGGCATTATTATCATTATCCTTGTTTGCCAGCTCAATTGTTTGTGTTGTTGCTATTCTCATTATTATCAGTTCCATTGTCGTTATGATTGATTCTTCTATTGTTGTCATTTTAATTACTTACATTGGTTGTTATTTCAACTGCTACAATTTTTGCTATTCCCAGTGCGCATGAAATTTCTTTTGCTCTCAGATTACACATGCTGTAACCACATAACGATTTCCCTATGCAAGTTTGGACACATATATTTTTCCCGGCTTGAAATGTGAATAGGTACAGATGCCAATTGGTTAAGAGTAGGTAATGCTCCGCGGTCGTTACATAGGGAAGATGGCATTTGTTCCACTTAACAGAGCTCAGTCACAGTACAGTATAATTTCATATGGCGACGATGTCCACAAGCTCCATCACTAGCGTGAGGTTTACTGAATAAATGAAGTGTTATTACCACAGGCTTTTCATTATGATATTTCAAGAGGCTCAAGAAAAATTTGAAGTGTGGCAGGAGGTACTCTCTAGCCATCAAATTTTCGAGCAAAGAATCACATGAATTATAATTTTGTAAAATAATGATAACAACGTAATCGAAGTTCAGCTATCAGAGCACATATGAAGGAGAGTTCGAGCAAAAAATGGCTTCTAGAGGAACTTTTTAGTCATGAAATTTCTTCAATCTTCCTTATTTTTTCATGGAATTCAACATCTTACGTAGGTCATGATGGAAACCTAACACTTCCAATTTGGGTTGGAATATGGCATCAAATGACAAAGTGTGCCAGTAAGGTTAAATTACTAAAATATAGAACTATCTGCCTCCTAAGTAAAGCTGAAGAGAAGTTATCACGAAAAATAGTTCTTAGAAGGCAAACTGGGTCATAGAATTTCTTGAATGATACGTTAGCTTTAGCTCTAACCAAATGTATGTAGAAAGCTTGAATCTTATATGCAAGTTCAGTTTAAGAATATAGTATGACTGCTCAAGCAGAGGTCGAAATGGATACAAGATTATTGATGAATCCAAGATTGAGTAATACTCGAAAGAACACATTAATCATCACTGGTGATAAGAAGTGTAACTTGCCTTAATCTAATTTCTTAGATGAAGGGCAGAAGGGAAAGAGATAGTGATAAGTAAGTGTTCCCAACCTTCGCTGATGGATATGTATATATATGTAAAGAGATGAAGGGCCTTCATTGTGAATCTAATTATACTCCCAATCATAGTCCAGCTCCAATAATACGTCACAAGTGAAGCAGAGCTCTTTACACTTTTCATTTCCATTCGCGACGATTATAACGCGCGCCAAACTACCTTCAGGTAATTATATTAGTGCGCGCGTACCTCGGCTCAAGCACGTCACAATGTGTATCAATTAAAACGCCAGAATTAGTCATTAAGAATACTTTTTTCGGCATTTCGAACCGGTCTTCGGGAGCCGTTATGTTGGCGCGAAGATACGAAATATCATTTTTTTAATTACGACCTTCGTTGGCGAAAAAATAATCGAATTTTCACGACAACAGCCTTAAGTAACGGTAACGACGAAGACGCGAAAAAACAAGATAGATTATGGAAATTAAATTCCGTCCACCAGCGTTACAACGCTGAGCGAAACGAGGAAAAATTACAGTTTTTTTCTTCTCCTCAAGCCGCCACGCAGCGACAGCTTTTCATACTCGATTCGACGGCGGCTAAAAAACGACGTCGTCGGATGGTATTTTTTTTATTTACCTCACCGCGTCTAAATTACCGCGTGGTGTACGCGATTAATGTATAGCAATATCGAGTGGGTGTCGAACGAACGGCTGAATGGTGGTGGCGTTATTTAAACGAAAGCAACGTAAAAAAAAAGTCGATACGTTGTGTAAAAGTTCGACGCTTAATAAACCTATTTCGGTAATTCATTTCCCCGTTATTCGTGTCTTTAATGAAATTCGCATCGAGTGACGCGAACTAATCGAAGACCACCGAAACGCAGCTGTGCTACGAGGTGAATAAATGAATTTGATTTTCGATTCTACACGGCCCGAAGTGCTACAACGAAGACGAATCTTCGTAAAATTTCGTATTCGCCAAGAAAATTACATTAATAAATGGCAAAATCGTCGAAAATTCGCACCCGATAGTTCGTTCGAATGCTAACGAACTCTTATATTTAGAAAGCGAAATGGAAAACTTTCACCCGCAACGAGAAAATTACGCTACACCATACGATATCGTATCACGGTGCAAACTACGCTATGAAAATCACTAGCGCCTATTATAGGTGTTGGTGAAGTGTAAAGCGAACGAAATTCAACGGATACTTGGAAGCCTTCCAAAAACACACGACGAAGAGTCGAGGAAATTCACGAGTAAGGGGATGCCGCGGGGAGCGTCGCCCATCGCATGATGCGAATTTCTTAACCGCCATCTAACGACGTGGTAATAGCGAAATTTACGCGACCAGGCTATCGCATGCTTCGCAGAATGTGCGGAAATGAAACAGTACTCGATATTAGTGTATGATGGGATCGATATGATGTCAGCGTGAAGCGACGGGAGAGTACAAGACTCAAAATTTTCATTTTAGATGTCATACGAAAGAGTGAGTCAAGGACACCAGCTTCCTAAGAGCATTTAGAGTGGAATTAAAGCAAAAAATAGCTTTTTAAGCACGTTTTGACCCATGAAATTTCCTAAATCTTCTTATATTCTCCCCAAAACACCATTAAAACATTACACTTTGTGTGTTAGGTTACTTTGGGACTGGAACGTGACTCCTTAAATTAGGGTCAAAGCTGATCGAGAATGAGGGATTATCAAAATCTGAGGATAGATTGGCAATTCAAGTAACTATAAATATGATTAATATGGAATCGTATGACTATTTTAATTTTTTTTTCAATTTTTTTATTCAGTGCACATAATATACCGTGCGTCCCACTGATCTTCGACCTCTGAACGCAAAAATCTTCAGTAGCTTGAATAGGAGTATTTTGGATCCATTGTGTGGTAACACTGATTCAAAATCTCCACGTTTTAGTCAGTGATACCACGCAGCGAATCCAAAATACTTTTATTAAAGCCACTTGAGAGAGATTTTCGCACTGAGGGGGTCGAAGATCAATGGGACACACGGTATACATTTTTTTCTGACAACAGACATTTGTTATCCCCACCACATACGCACAATCGGGCGAGTATGGTGGAGCTAACTGCAATTATTAAAACAAAGTTTAACAAAATAAAACACCAAAAAGGCCAATTTCGACAATAATGAGCCTCGGATTGTTCATTCCATGCAGTGATCATTCGTAAAAAAAAGTAGAGTAAAAAAGAAAGATAAAAGTCCCAACATTGAAAATTCCAACTCCGATCTAAAAACCATACCGACATCGGGCAACGCGGCGCCACCACTATCAAACTCGACCGCCAAGTTCAACAACTCGTCGAACCCTCGTAATTCCTACCTTCACCCGGAAACATTTTCCTTTACGCGGAAAAACCCCCAACACGTTAACCCGATAAAGCCAGGGCCGGATTCATTTTCATATTTGATTACACGCTCGCCTCACTAATTACCCCGGTCGTCCACGCTAGCCCGATACCGCGCTACATCGAGCCATCGATTGGAAAGGGCTTTAATTACCTCCGCAACGTTCGTTTGGCGGCGCGTCTCCGCGACCGAAATACGATAAATTTTTCATTCAATCTGTTTCACGCGGGCTACGAAAGGGTAAGATATGGAGGAATTGGGAATGGCGTGGGTGTACCGCGTAGGCCATAGGTTTCCACGGTTCGGGTCGATGAACTCGGTCGTAGTCTTTGGAAAAAGTAAAAATGTGGCGTGCATGCGTAAAAAGGGTGTCTTGTAGTTAACCGTACGTCGTCGGCGCGCTACAATTACCATCGTCGCTGGTGTACGCACGACAAAGACGACACCGCGCTCCGATACAACTTTTTTTTTGTTTCTTTCGACGACCGCAGAATTGATACACGGGTACGATGACGTAAATCCGCCGCTTAGCCTCGTCCTCGGTCGGATCATTCGAACGTTAATAACGATAAACGACGAATACACGCCGACCATCGTCTACTACAGACACCGATCGTCGGGCCGTGCAAGTTGACACACGTTCGATGCATCTTCGCCTTCGATTATACACGGTCGGCATGTCTTCGAAATTCGGACATGTATTCGATAATAAGAGAGACTCGTTAATACGCCATCAGCGGCGTACAGCGACTGCAACGTCGTCCAACGCCATTATAGTTCTTTGTGTTTGGGATTTTTTTTTTTCATTCGTCGTTATCAAGTTCACTTCTCGTGGCCAGTTTGGCTTGACGTAAATTTTAAAAGGAGGCTGAAACGCAATACGCGAAAAATAAACTCGCTTAAACCTAAAATTGTAATAATCAACGTACCCAACTCCCAAGTGTGGTCGATGTGACTGCTATGAGCTCTTCAATTTTAGGAATTTAGTACCTTAAACACTTTTAGTGGACATGAAGGTATTGCTTTTTTAGGAAAGAGTGATTCTCAGCGATGAAAATTATGCCATATCCTCCACCCCATCGATGATTAATGAGGTATCAGTCTTTACAGATGATGTAAATTGATTGTTATCAATATGCAATCGTAAACTCCCTAGGACTCCTAACAAAGCGTGAATTTGCCCCAAAAATGCATTTTGGATTTTATCTCGGTTTATATGACACTAACAAGAAAAACTGACAGAAAAAATTTCATCGATTTTCAATTTTCAACAAAAAAATTTTTATTATTATATGTCTGAAAAAATCATTTGAAAATATTAATATACAAGAGCATTTTTTTCCTGCTCTGAATCTCTGATCCAGGGACAATTGCAAAAACCATTTAGTAATTTCTACAGACACCCTCATTTTTTTTGTTCACGTGTATTACTTCCTTAAAGTAGCTAAGATGACCCTTTTATTAAAACTGAACTCATGATTAACAGGTCGACTGCAATGTGACCCAAAAATGGCAATGGTTTTGCAAATTTTGCACTGTGCACCAAATTTGGGTCATACTTTTTTTTTGGCTTTCTTACTCTGTAGTTTTTGATAGCAGTGATAGTTGGCCTACGTAGAGTTTATTGGTAAGTGTTATCCAGTATATGTGGTCATTGTATTCCTTTCTTTCTATCCAGTTAATTCAATTTGTTCAGTATTTATAAGTTAAACTTGTCCCTTCTATTGGTTAAACTCAGTGATGGGATATCGTGGGAAATTTCCCAAATCGTGGGAAATTTAGATCAAAAAATTGGTCGTGGGAAAAAGGTGAAAAATGGGAGATTTTGAAAAATGTCATTTAAAAAAGGGAAAAATGGGAAATTTTGAAAATGTTTGTTTAAAAAAGAGAATAATATGAGAATTTTTGCAAATTTCGCCGAAAACAAAGATATTTTGATTTTTTAAAAAGTGCATAAACTGTTGAACCATTATCAGCTTTGAATGATGTAGCAAGGATTTCGAATTGTGCCAAGCCAAATGAAGTGAAATGAAAAGTTAAAAACATCGCTAACCAAAACAACCAAAATTTGTATGATTGTATTTTCGAAAATTTGAAATGAAAATGGCACAAAACCACTCCTTGAAAATTTCGAAAAGTTTAATACAGTAGAGAGCGCCAACATTACCAATAAAAAAAAAAAAAAAAAAAAAAAAAAAAAGAATAACGTGTGAGAAACTAGGGAAATTTTTTCAGGTTCTGCGTGGGAAAAAATGGGAAATTTCGCGTTCGATTTATTTTCGTGTGGGAAAAATGGAATTTCCATATCCCATCACTGGTTAAATTAGCATTTAGGCTTTAAGAAGACAGCGCTAGTAACATTCATTTCTTCTCGGGTGATGCTACACACTACAAAATAAATATTATCAAAAGATTTTTTTAGATCACATCACTATCCATTGTTCCTTGAAAATTTTGCTTTGTGTATCACATTTGAGTCACACTTCCAAAATTTGAATTTGCACACAAGATGCTGTCAGGTTTTTTTTGTTTTTGTTTTTTTTTTAATTTTTTATTTCCATTCTCCGACAATAACATTCACTCTAAATTTAGAGCACAGGTACAAAAAATAGAGCTTGAGAGCCGTTTTGCTTTTGAAATCGATTTCTGCAAATATTTCGGGAATGAAGGGTGGCAAAGGAAAAATGCGTGAGAACAAAGTTGTAGGAAATCTAATTCACTACAACTTTGGTTCTACTCATTTTTCGTGAAAGTTTGTCGATAGTTGAGCTTTTGAATTCGAAACTTTCTTAGTTTTTTTTTTCTAATATCTCGAGGAGGAGCGTCGGAGAGAAAAATAAATAGAAATGAGGTCGTTGAAAATTTTAAGCTCAACAACTTTGCTTCTCATATAATTTTCACAACAATTTATAGTTTTCCGGAAAAATGAAGTCAAAGTAAAGAGTCCAATAATTGGTACGTTTTCTTATTGTTTTTGAAGTCGATGCCTTCATTGAAAGTTGAGTTTTTGAACTTTGAAGATTTTGAACTTTTTTTGCAAACATCTGGGGAATAAAGGGTGACGAAGAAAAAATGTATAGGAACAAAGTTGCAGGAAATTTTATTCTCTATAAGATTTCAAAATCCTTATTTCAGATTAATTTTCTCCCGTAATTTCTAACGATTTATAACGTTTTTATTACATTTTGCGGGGTGCTGGTACCTCATTAACCATGGTTGGGTTAAGGACATTATATAATTTTCATCTCTGAGGAATACTTCATCACAAAAGCAATACCCCGAATACCATCAAAAATACCCACAGAACCGAATTTCGATCTTTCAAAATCCCAATACTCCTCACACACCACAATTGTAGGTTGGTACCACTGCATATTATTTCAGCCCATTACTCCTCACTAACCCTTCAAAATGAAAATGTCGATTTTCTAGACCATCTCTCAACGCACAAAAGTGGCCCATATCCGTACGTATAATTCCACCCCTTATAGATCCGCCAACACATACGCGTGTACATGAACACTCCCTCCATATCGTCGACATAACGAAGACGACATTGAAATACGTGATTACAATCGATGACGCGAATACGCGTCTTACATCGCACACGAAAATCGTTCCGAATCCGTAACCCGAATAACGCCTCGCAATAAATCGTTGGTGCGCACCGTAGACGACGACAGACACTAACAAACCCACGCGGCCACGCTGGTTTTCATCAAAACCGAAAAAAAAAAATTCCACAAAATTTCTTTCTCTTCTAAGCGAACAGATGAGAGTTTCTTTTACATCGAAATCGTTATGTGAACGAGAGAAAAAAAGGTCTTAGGAGCTCGGCCAGGCTCAACGCCCACACGCGGCTTTCCCTAATTCACTCCTAAACCATATAGGCCAACGCAACATAACCGAGAGGGTATTACGTTCGCGCGTGTTTTTTTTTTCAACGCAAACCGTATAACTTTACCAATTACCACGATTCGAATAAACCGCTAAGCGTCCTTTTTCCGAGTCGATTCTCGAAAACTATACACGTTGATGCGTTCTCGCATGAATAATAAAACGAATTCGACGACGATAACTTTTTCGCTGGAATTTTGAAACGAACGAAAAAACGATGGTCTTTAGCTGAGTTTCCGATAAAAAACCAAACTATTATAGCGTAACTGATTTGTGAAGGAGGGGTCGTGGAAGGGGGAGTCTTACCTTTCAGATCATTTATTTGAGTACAATTAGTACTGAATAGCGAATACAGATATAAACAGTGTTGCCAAATTTTTTACAAGCAAAATCGTAATTTTTTGCACAAATTTTAAAAAAATTGAAAAAATCTCAAATTTCCAAATTCGCGAATAGTCGTGCACCTTCGTGTCTGAACAATTTTCAGTCACCTCAAATCGCACCAATTCGCGAAAAATCGCCCAATCCAGCAACACTGTAGGTGCAAAGCGATCACTACCATTATTTGCAAGTCTGAATACGCTCCCACTAAAAATTCAGCTCCAATAATGTAGCATGTCTGCTTACGTTTTTTTCCATCTTTTCGCCGAAATTCGCATTTTATGTATTCGAATCAATACGGTACTATACGTTTATGAGTTACGAGTTATTTTGTTTCTTTTTCGATGGGAAAAGGGGGCATTTTAACTCTACATAATCGTTACATCCGCGTGGATTGATATTTCGCGTGCACGTCGGTAACAAATAGCGTTATACGAGGCATCCATTATACACCACGCATCGACGAGTTTGACTGCGATGATACCTCAATTAGATACCAACATGGATATTTTTACGAGAAATATTTTCCCACTTATTCCCCTCCTCCATTCCTGAAATAAAAACGTCAACCATGCCATAGAAAGAACTACAAATTTCACTCGATTTCGTTTCCAAAATAAATAACTCGTTTGTCACATTGTCTGCTCGAACAATAATGAGAATAAAATTGAATATGAATTGAAAATTCATTCTTTTTTTTTTCAGCTAACATAATTCGGAAAAAACATGCATTCTACAAATAGAACGAAGGCTTCCCAAAAAAATGAGGAAATCGTAAACGCCTACAGAAATGCGATAAGATAACAAAAAAATTCCGACTGAAACATCCAAATACTTTAAGAAATATGACAGGATGTCCTCACAATCTCGAATACTTCTGGAGAAAAAATTCACAAAACCTAATGAAAATGTATATTTTTTTTTTCAAATTTCAATATAAATGATGTTATGTTACACCTTAAGGTATAAAGCAGATCATTAAATTAATTTTAAAAAATTAAAAAAAAAAAACACGGAGTCGAATATATTCGAAAAAACACGAAGATACCCGAAACATCCAATCCTCGAAAGAATCTGAAACTATAGCTTTGACTACAGAATATTTATAGACCTATGTATTGAGAGAAATTTCGAATATTTCCGAAAAAACACGAAGGTACCCAAAATAGCTTAAACTCCTTCTAATCTCTAAAATATATAAAATTGATGAAACTGATCTGTAATCACATCTCGCGCCAAAAATTAACATAATTTTAAAACATTCCGCATATTTCCGGAAAAACACGAAAATAACCGAAACATACCAAATATCTATTTGTACATTGTTAAAACTTCAAAACATGATCCAACCGATGCGAAATCATATTTTAAATCTGAAATCGGTAAACCGAGATATTTCTGGTACAGAATATGGCCGAATTATCCCGAATACATATTCATGCCTTTGAAGCTTCGAAATACAGTCCACCAATATGAAATCATATCTTGGAACTGAAATTACTAAAACTAAAAAAATTCCGAATATCACCGGAGAAACACGAAGATAACCGAAACATCCCGAATATATTTCATATCTTTAAAACTTCGAAATACGGTCCACCAATGTGAAATCATATCTTAAAACTAAGAACAGTAAAACTAAGAAAATTCCGAATATTTCCGGAAAAACACGAAGATAACCGAAACGTCCCGAATATACAATTTTATACCTCTACAACTTCAAAATATGGTTCCACCGATGTGCGAAATCATACCTCAGATTCGAAATTGATAACCGAAAAAAACCGAATATTCCCGATAAAACACGAAGATGGCCGAAACGTCTAAATTATATGCATTCTTCTATCCCTAAAACTTCAAAATATAATCCAACTAATGCAAAATCGTGTTTCAGAAGTGAAATCAATAAACTAAGAAAAATTCAGCGCAACACGAAAATACACGATAATACCAGAAAAATTTCGAGAAACCTCTCTTTTTTCAGCAAAATTCACCCCATTATACATCCAAAGTCGTATATCTAATTCAAATTCGGAACAGCGAAAAATCCCGGAAATACCCGAAATCAACCGAATACTTCGAGTACACGAACGATTCCGAGAAAACCCGAAATCAATAAAGAAAACAGATACGCAAAATAAATAACACCTATATTTGATACTACAACGCGAAGATGACTCATAACCAGAAAACTACATAGCGCAAAGCAATATTCATTTCCATTCCGCCCAGTACGCCGTAGTCGAAACACGAATCACCAGATTATCATTATTTTCGAATATACTCCATCTTCTGTATTACTCATACGATCATATTTCCGCAGCTACCAGTAGCAACGCATCTTCGCGGTTAACTCACGTAAAATTAACCCGTTTTTATGCGCATCTAGGTAAATTACCTTGAAATCGTAAAATTCTACGTTTACCTTAAAATCATACCCGCGTAAATTTAACCCTGCGGCTTTATGCTAATTTTCTTACATCGCTGTCGCCGTATTTCACCAACCCACCGGTTCCCACCCTCATACCATGTCAATCTGCACAAACCTCCCGGCATCCGTACCGTCGAGAAAATAAAGCAACTAGTACTCGAATCCGCCACCACGGCGCCGTCGCTTTTCTAAATGAATAATTAATATAGCGAATAAATTAATTAAAAACTTTTTACCGCCATTATTCCTCCTTTTTTTTTTGAGCGTCCTTTAACTCCACGTTTATTGATTTTCATAGCGCCGTCGTCGGTGTTCGTTAATTTACAAATGTACGAAAGCAAAATAGAATGATATAAGCACGACTGTTCGTCGTCCTCGTCGACATACTCGTAAAATTGAAGAGGGTGTATTATATACCGCACGAACAATACTTTCAAGTAAGATACGAGCGTTTGGCGTTTTTTAACCGAGTTTTCAGCTTAGAACTGGGCTATTACAGCCCAGCTGATTGGAATACATGGAGACGGTGGAGAAGGGGCAACCCACAGCTTGACCTTTGAGACTATTAAAACACGTAGACAGGCATGAAAATTTCTCGAAATTCACAAAATACGTAACAGTGCGAATCTCTGAATAGTTTTCTTAAATTGTTGATTCGACTCAACATTACAATTCACTCAAATTTCAAGGCGAGCTGGAGAGACTCCAGATGATGAAAATTTTTGCGAATGGTGTCACATTACAAAGTGTGATGGAGACACCAACATATTCAAATTTCAAATGAGAGATCAATCTGTACCCCTTCCGGGAAATACTTAGTGACGATTCCAGAGTAATTTTCACAGTGTAAAACATGGGCAGCAGTCTGTTCCGGATGACCAAAGGAACAGCAAGGACTATGAACTTTTTTGATCTTGAAGAGAAAATTAGCAAATTCACCATAACCAGTGATGATTCGAGTTACGTTGTAATCAAAGTTATGCTTTTTAAAATCATATATAAGCGACGCCTTCGGCAAAATCGAAGCGTCCCAATATACTCAGGTATCAAAAAATTCAATAATGGATTTTTTCAATTTTTCCCTATTTCAGGATCCCTGTGAAGGGCAAGAGAGATGAAGATTTCCAAAAAAGCATTGTTTCCGGAAACAATATCAGTCATTACAGCCAAAAGATATGTATTTTCTAATCTCTCTTATAGCAATTTTGACGAGTCACCACCGTACCCACACACACCACAACGGATGTACTCATCTATTAACACTCATGTCCAATATACTTCTAACTCAGGTTCACAAATGATGTTGGAAAAGAATAAGAGGGATTATTGCCCAAAAATGTGAAGTGAAGGAAAGATGGAAGGAGGGATGGAGAAATGGTGGAGGGAGAAGGAGGCAGGGGAGGGGTAGAGGGATGGTGGCAGGAGAAAGGGAAGATGAAGATACAAGAGGGAGGGAAGATTCGAAAAAAAGGAGAAAAGGGGAGACACGAAAAGAGGGAGGGGAAAGGAAGTGTGAAGAGATCAACAGGAGGGGAAATGCGATAAGAGGGGAGAGAGGGGGAGATGAGAAGAGAGGATAGAGATGTGATGAGAGGGAGGGGAGGGCAAAATGTGAGGCGAAGGAAGGGAAGGGAGATGTGAAAAGGTCGAGAGGATGGAAAATGTGATGAGAGGGGAGAGAAGGAAGACAATAGACAATATATATTTGACAAAATACTACATATAAAATTCCACAATGGTATTATATGGCCACCAGTACCCAAATTTGGGTGAGCGGTGCGCCGGCTCTCAAAACTCTAAATTAAAAAACAGAACAAAACAAAGCAAATAAACTAAGTAAAACACAATATACACTACAAAAAGAGCGACAAATTACATGAATGGAGGGGAAGGGGAGAGGGAACCAGAAAATGCCATCAACATCCTATCCATCAAGAATAGCCGCCACATACTCACCCACCATGTGCCTGAACGCAACACTACCCGCATTCTTCATCTCTACTGGCAGATTATTATAAGCGTGAGCTGCGAGATAGTGAAACTGGGAGCGCGATCTTGATCTCCGCCAGTGGTGAGAGGGAGAAGAGTGAGGAAAACGGGAGGAGAGAGAAGGAAGGGGAGATGTGAACAGATCCAGGGAAGGGGAAATGTGATGAGAGGGAAGGGAGGTGGAGATGTGAAGAGATGGAGGGGAGGAGGAGATGTGAGGAGAGACAAGGGAAGAGAGAGGTGAGCAAAGGAAAAGATGGTGTAGAGTGGAGAATAGCAAAGGACTAAAATTTTAAATTACGTTATTATACGATGAAGGGAGCTTAAATCATCAACATATTACATAAACTGTAGTCCTCTCGTTCAATGGGAGGAGAAATGGAGCAAAAAATTGGTTTTTGGGAGGAAAATGGCACATGAAAAATCAAGACTCATCCACATCTCCTCACCAAATAAAGTTCGAATTTCTCAAATAAAATGAATCTGATACCGCATCAAGTCGAAACGAACTCAAAATGGCGGATGAACTAAGATTCGAGGCAAGTTAAAGATGCCTCAAAGAGTTAACATTTTATACATATAGACTTATAAGACTACTGCAATAATACGAAACCAGACATATTTCAAATACAACTTCACGGCTGATGTTAGAAGAGGGAAGGAAGGCTTATCATACACAAAATTTGATAGGCGGAGGAAAGGGGAATAACAAGAGTTCGAAAATTTCTTATCATTATGTTACACAAAAAGCAAGCCCAAATTATCAACGCACAAATTTTTCAGTATCCAAAGAAGAGTTTAAAGAGAGTGGGGCAAAATGATTTTTGAGGGGGAGGGGGGGAGTAAGTCAAGACATTTCTTGAATCGTCCACATCCCCTCATCGAATGTGTCTACAAAGCTCAAAGTTCGTACGAAATTCTATTTTTATACCACAGTATGATTCTTGAGAGCCTAAGATAGCTCAAATTTCATAAGCAATTGAGCATTGACTGATGCATACTGGGAGCGAGAACTACACCACATACCAAATGCAACATTTCAGGTGATTTTCGAATGAACAACTAGAGAGGTTTGCAGGCTTCATACTTCGCGGTATTCTAAAGAAATAACTAGCATTATCTGCCAGTTCAGACATTTCTGATTCGCTCCTTAAAATCCCAGTTCCAATAATGCACCATGTTTGCTTACGTTTTGCCTATCTCATTTCACTGGTAAGTTTTTCCTTCAACTTAGTCGAACGTAGCGTGACAGGAAAGTATATCGTACGGAACGACGGATATATTAAGGCGTTGTTTTTCGCATTTCAGATACGCGTTATCTACGCAGTCTTTACAATGTAAACACAATAAATGATAAAAACTCAATTCCGTAATTTCGCCACCACTACTTGGGATCAACCGTCATACTCGAAATTACACACTAAGCTTCGAATCGATATAATTACGTACTCCGAAGCGTATGCCTCGTCGCTATTCTATCGGACGAGCCTCCGTCGCGATCCGACGGCGTGGCTCGTTCTTCACGGCGAATCTAAACCAAGGCCGCATCGCGGTACGCTTTCGACTCGAATATCGAAAAACGATAAAGAAGCTCGAATTATCGCTTCGCCAGCGAGGGAAACCAAATAGATCGGATCAATCGAAAATGATAATTCGACACTAGGTCGATTTCCGAGTAATACGGCTACCAAGATTAGATAAGTTCGAGGTATTGTCGAACGATTTCAGCCTTCGAAATGGCGACTTCATCGTATTTAGAATTTTACGGAGGTATTCGCTTTGATAGTGAGATAAAATTCGGACTAGGCAAATGCTCTCTACTGTTTTATATCGTTAGAATCTTCTCGATCGATTCATCTATGGTTGACATTTCAACGATGGCGCTAAAAAGCAAGAATAAGATTTCTTCAAAAGCAGAAAGCATAAAAATACACCTTTGACCTTGCAATGAGCTTTAAAGAAATTTCAGTTCCGTAGAATAATATAGACATGAAATATTTCTGAGTTTTCCTCGAAAGTTCTAGAATTTTGAATTAGTAGGATAAAATCAGACAAGAAATGATCTCAGATTAAATCAAATCAACGATAAAGAACGACGATAGGATCATTTCATTTTTCAAATGTCAACATTTTCTTTGCTCACGAATACTTCGCTTCAAGAGCACGCAAAAGTGAAAAATAATTTTTCATTGATTTTTCGTCAAATTTTGAGTTCAGTTCGCTCCTGCCCAGTAAAAATATCATTTTTAAAATTTTATTTCGATAATGACTGTTGAAAATATAATTATAAATATGACTGTTGAAAATATAATTATAAATAAATAAATGAATAAAAATTTTAAACAACATCATTTTTTACTGAAATTGGAATAAATGAAATTTCATTTAAGACCTTGTCGAGAGGCGTTCCCGCTGAAAAATGACACATTCGCTTGCAAAAAAATTAAATATTTATAACTTGCCTCCAATGCTTTTCTATATCCAATTTCCCGATAGATATGAAGGCTATTACACTATTGAATTAATATTTTTCAATTTTTAATTATAATTATAAGATCATATCATTTTGAGAAAATTAATTAAATCATGACAAAATCATCGCTTTGATCTAAGGAAATTAATGATATGGATCATTTACAGTGCTTACATAAATCAACACAATAAAAATTCCATCGATAAATTTGAAAAAATCGATTTGTCGATTAAATGTTAAAAATCGATAACTAGATTGATTTTCAAAAAAAAAAAAACATCGATATATCGATAAATTTTTGATTAACAATTGGTAAATCATTCAAATTTCGAAAATATCAATAAATTAAAAAAAAATCCAAAAAATCGATAAATCCCACAATTTTTTTGGAAATATCGATTAATTTTTATTAACATCGATTTGTTCAATGTATTCTAGTCATGAACAAATCAACTAATTTCCAATTTCGAAAAACCCCGATACATCGAAAAATTTGTAAGAAATCGATACATCGAATAATTCCGGAGAAAAAATCGATAAATCGATTATTTTCTTCGATCATAAATCCAATAATTTGTTCACGAAAAACATCAATACATCGATAATTTTTTTTTCAAGCGATAAATCGATACATTTTTCTTGACCATAAATCGATTAATTTTCGCATAACATCGATGAATCGAAAAACTCGTAAAAACTAATATATCGATATTTAATGGAGGATTTTTGCGTGACATTTAGCATGACATAATCGAAGGTTCATCTCCATCTCAGCTCTCTCGTTTCTCGGGGGCGGGGGGGACCTAACCAAATCCTAGAGAATGCTCTAAATTCCTTTAAAATGGGGGGGGGGAAGTGGGTATGTGGGTACCTTTATAGCGAATACAAAATTTCACTAGAAGGAGTTTCAAATTCTTCTAGAGGTGGTTCAGCGTCTCTGGCTTCCGTTTGCCTACTGGCCTACCTCTCTTTCTCCCTCTGAAAAGAGAGATGAAATGAAAAGTACACATGAATGCACACGCAAGAATAAGATATAAAGAAAGAGAGATAGGTCGAATTTGATCAAAATTCATCAAATCGAACAATAATTCGATAAATTTCATCAAAAATTGACCAAAATAATATAATTTTACGTAATTCGATGAGAACTGAAAAAAATTTGATAAAATTTAATATACATAATATGCATAGACAAAAAATAGATAATAAAGTCGTCTAATTTAATGAAATAAAATTTCATCTGATCGAGTTTCATCCAAAGGTATAAGATCAAATTTTATCTACACATGTTAACATGATTCGATCAAATCGAATTTCATAAAATTTGATCAAATTTCATTAAATTATATCTGGTCATGTTTTGATCAAATTCGATATTTCGCCAAATTTCACCAAATTTAAGCTGATAATTTTTTCGAACGAATTCCATCAATTTCTTTCCAAGAATAAAGCAATTGATCAAATTTTCGATCTAATTTCATCCGATTATATTCGCGTGTGAACATCAAATTTGATCAAATTCAATAAAATTGCATAAAATGGAATTCGATACCTCGTGAATCATATATGATCATATTAGATCCTACTTCATCGAATTTAATAACTGTACATTTAATTTTTGTTATAACGCGTCAAATTTCGTCAAATTTCATCAACTTCATTCTGATTGCATGAAATTATATCTGGCCGACTTATCGATAAAATTTCATTTCATCAAATTTCATCATATTTTTGATGAATTTTAATAAAATTTCATGTATTCCTTTTTTTCTATGTTGTTTCCTAGAGTAATACTTCTACAAAGGATATGAAATAAAATATCAACTTTTTCCACTTTTTCATTTTTTTTGGCGATTTTTGAAAGAAAAATTCAGTTTTATAAAGACAATGTAGTAGTTTACGGAACTTCTTTCCTTTACAGAGCTGCTCGAATGACTTCTACAAGACTCGCAGAGTATTACGCAGCGCCAATTAAATTGTAATTTCCATAAACGTCGATGCGACGATTAATTTCAAAGAAATCAAAATATCGATTGATTCTGAAGAAAATCGATGCGTCAACTAATTCTAAAAAACGTCGATGAATTGATTACTTTCTATGAAATAGATACCTGTATCGATATTTTAGAGAAAATAAACTAAAAAATCGATTACGATTAAAATAACCAATTACCGCGTATTAACTGTGCGTAATATACTTACGAAGATGTTTCATCGGTTTAACATTGATTGATTTGAAAATTAATATTTTAAAATAGTTGGTATAAAAATCCGATCCGCTATCAGATTCAGTTATATTTCTTTTCAACGCAGCAATGAGTTCAATTCCACGTTATGTAAAGGACGAAAATCAGGCGTGAATTTTCTACCATTTTCCAAACAGACAAAACCCACTAAATACAAGTCACGAATATCTGCCAGAAATTCGAGCTGTTTTAAAGAAAATTTTCAGATTCGCGAATTTCCAGAAAAAACTGCCGAGTAAATTCATTTTTAATGTTCAGGGAATCGAATACGGCCTCTAAATGCAGAAAAAAATTCAAACGGCAGACCTTAATATTAGCTCGTGCAGCTGAAATTTTTCCCAGTGGGTTCATTCGAAGGCCAACGCAACTATTTTCTCTCATACCGCCTAATAGTGATAAAAAAGTCGACCATGTTTAGCAAACATTACCCTAAAGGATTTCGTACCCGACCGCCGCGTAAAAATTACCACGCAGCTACGTTCGGTATACTCGATAGAATATCTAATTATCCATTACTCATTTACTTATCGAGAAGAACTTATCGAATAACTTAATCACCGAACGATAGAAATTTCATAACCATAACCGCGCCGCAGATAAGAAAAAATACACTCGACTCGGCCACCTCGGCTATTGAGAAATAAAAATTCAAAACCAGAGAATGAAAACATTTCGTATGCCACCTAACCCGTAGTTCTCGACTCGATAATACCAAAATACCTATGTCACGTCGACGCGAAAAAACGTTCGTATAAAACGCTCCAAGTTCACTATTCGTCGCTCGAGTGCTCAAGAGGTTGCGGTTTCCTTTGGAGTTTTTTTTTTCCTCGTACGATGAATCATCTATTTAAATTTATCACCGAATAGGTACTCCGTACTCTTGAAATGTTATCGAGAATTACGAGATCTGGTTTCGACGATAGATGATTTTTATTCCAATTAGAAAATCAGCATATAGCGAATACGAGGCTTGGGACGAAAATAACTTTCGCCTTTAAAGTGTTTTCGTCGGCTTCGCGGGCGATATCTCGGTACGTCGCTGTTATCACCTATCTTTACTTTAGATTTCGTGCGTTATCGGAGCGCCGAAAAAACACGCGAAAAATACGCGTCAAGCAGCATCACATTGTTTACCTATACGTGTACGAATTTATCGAATTGCGGCGAAATTAGCGAGCATTCTTTTCGCGCTACCTGCAACCTTGATCGCGTCCGGTAAACATAATCTTCTGGTTTATTCGCGTGCGTACTAAGCCACCGAACGAGTGATCGAACTTGTCTACCATTATGTTTGAAAAAAATACCGGTATATTTTCGCAGCTACAAGACGTGAAAAATATTTTCGGAAATTGAAACCAAATACAATTTTCAACTCTAAAAGAGAACAATAATTATTATTAAGATGAAAAGTCGCCCTTATACTCTGTCTCCTACGTCATGATATGTGGGGAAAACTGAAAAAATCGTCCATAGTCTTTGCGACTGTACACGACACGTAAAAAAAAAATTAATGAAAGTAAAAAATTTGTAAAATAAAGTAAAAGATGATTTTTACTACAAAACCACAGAACAACTGTCCCATTTCATAAATTTTGTACTACAGAAGAGAGGAGAGAGAGACAGACAGACAGACAGACAGATTTTATTCATGCGAAACAATTTCATAAATACAAAATGAATAATATATACAGCCACCCAATACCCGACAACGGGTGAGCGGGTGACCGGCTAATCTCTCTTACAACAAATGCCTATGGACAAAAACAAAAAATAATAATAATAATATGTGTAAATAGGATAAACAAAAAAAAAAAAAAACAAAAACAAAAGAAAAAGAAAGTGGGGATGAGCGGCAAGAGGAAGGGGGGCTCTACAACAGACTTACAAGTATACAATTTCTAATCAAGCACACCATCATGAAACAACAACCAAGCAAATAACCAATTCAATCATCCATCCACGATGGTCAACACATATTCACCAACCATTCTACGAAAACCAAACATACTAGCATACTTGAGTCCCTGTGGCAAAGAGTTATATAGATAAGCAGCCTGATATCTGAACTGGGCCCTCGACTTCAGCCTACACCAGACTGGGAGCGGGAACACACCCGACGCAGCACGTCGAGTGCGCCCACCATCAGAGCAGAAACCAAAGGCAGCCTTATACCTGTGCATAAAAGTAAGCACCGTTACTAAATAAAGCTGTTTAACCTTGAGGCAACCAAGAGAGCGAAAAATAGGTAAAGAAGGTGCATTCCATCTTTCACCAGCCACTAACCTAGCAGCCCTCTTTTGAAGCATAATCAGTGGATGGATCCAGCAAGAAGCAGCATTCCCCCAAATCGCTATACCGTACCTCAAGGTACCCTCAAAAACTGCCACATAGAACCTCCGAAGATGAGCCCGTGAAACCAAACCACACAGATGCCTAATCAAATATACAATTTTACACAATTTATCCCTCAAAGTAAAGCAGTGTTCATTCCACGATAAGCAGGCATCCATCCAAACACCCAGATACTTATGCTTCGCAACCTGAACCAAAGGAGCACAGGAACACGAAGCATCACAATCACTTCTGTGAAAGAACACCTTACCAGTCAGATCACGAACATATCGGTTTTGCAAACCAAATACCATGAGCTCTGACTTCACAGCATTCACTTTGAGTTTCCGGTCAGCAAACCAAGCAGAAATCATTCTTAAATCATTATTTATAGCACTTATGAGCTCATCTTCAGATTCACCCGACACTACAAGTACCGTGTCATCCGCGAATGAACTAACAGAGCCTCTCAAAGGCAAACTATGCATACCATTGATAAAAATCAAGAAAGAGAGAAAGAGAAAGAGTAAATATTCAATTTAAAACAAAGGAATAAAGTAATGTAAAAAATTAAGTGAAAAATGATTTTTTAGACCTAAAGGGCAAAAAATTGTAGGTAAAAATTTAAAATGAAGTAAAAAAAATTGATTAAAAACTCAAAAACTAAAGAAACTAGAAAAAAATTATATTCAACAAAAATATTCAAAAATATCATAAAATTTGATAAGAACAGAAAAAAACGAACTAAATGATAGCAAAAAAAATTTAAAAAAATTTTAAAATAAAGTGAAAAAAATATTCAAAAAATAAAAAAATTTGAAGAGCTGAAAATCATTGTAAAAAAATACTTTAAAAAATTTCTTCAAATAATCCAAACAATATGATAAAAATAACTGTAAAGAAAATCAATAAAATAAATGAAAAAATTAAATGAAAAAATTTTCAATAATCAAGTTAAAAATGTTTCATAAAACACCACAGCAAAATACTAGAAGCAAAAATTTCAAAATTGAATAAAAAAATTTCAAAAAACTCAAAAGTCGAAGAATTAGAAATTAAAGTAAAAAAAAAACATAAAAAAAAGATCACTCAAACAATTGAAAAATGTAATAAAAAATGTGAAATTAAAATTTTGAAACGAAGTAAAAAAAACTCATTAAAAAACTTAAAAGTTGAAAGATCGGGAATCAAAATAAAAAAGAAAATGACTAAAAAATTAAAAGTAAAAAATACTGAAAATATGGTAACAAATGAAAGAAATATTTAAACCCACCCCCGACCCCTTCACGAATCAAGCAGGCTGTAATAGCTATTGTTTTCAAGTTGAAAACTCAGCTAAAAATAGTGTACGATTGAAAACATAATGTAGAACAAGTTCTATCTCCACAAAGAATAAATTTGTAATAATATGGAAAAATTATAGCACTTGAATCGATTAGAATTGCAATAATTCACTCGTGTCTTAGCCATATTTAAATCTAGCATATCCACCGTTACTAAGTTAATAATGGAACCCTTAACTGTCAATAATACAAGCCTAATAAATTATAGCACAAAAAAAATTATCCCATTTTGAATATTTTAAATTCCATACGAATACAAAGAACGAAAACAGACATAAACACAGACCAGGAAAACAAATGACAATCAATTTTCAAGAAATCAATATTATTAAACAAAAAACAAAATGTCAATGTTATAACAACAAAGATTGTAGAGAAATGAATTCTCGATAAAAACCTAAAGCAAAGAAGTAACTTTAGAAAATTTACAACAAATTTATTTAATAAATTAAAAATAAAAAAAAAGAATGAAAAAAACGAAGTACAAAAAAAGTTGAAAAATAAAAAAAATTGAAAATAATTAATGGTAAAAAATAAAATTTAGAAAATCAGTCAAAAAAAATTAAAATTTTCAATACTAATAAGTTATTAACATCAATATTCCATCTTCTCCTCTACTCATTATTTTTTATTGACAAGGATAAGTCGTTACACAAATAGGCAAATCTGCATCTACATTACCGAACAGTATAATTTAACGATACACGGATAATTATCTATTTCGAGGAATAATTAGCACGAACAATACGCGATAATCGTTTGGTAACCGGTACAATGGAGAAATGGCACCTGCTTAGAGCCAAGGGAGAGCATAACATAACATCAATATGAATTTGACGATATGTTCGTGGAAAGGTGCGAAACTTATTTGCATAGGTAGCGATTCCTAGGGTTGTTGAACAGTTTCCCACAAACATTACAACATTTGTTCAAATACAATGCCACCACGTACGAATGATTGATCGATGAATCATTGGACGTACGTAGTCGATGAAGCTTTATAAAACCGTGTTTATTTTTCAACGTACGCAACAACGAAATTACAGCACCTTTAGGTATTAAAATGCTTGTTGCATCGAGCTGTGGCGACCTTGGGGCATGTTTTTGAATTCATTGGTGAGAAATAAAGAAGAAAATCTTTTCATTTGACTCAGGGTTCTTCGAGGAAATCGTTAACGAATGCGTCAATAAAATGAAAACATTTCGTTTTACTTCCTGGATTTTTTCAATTTAAAATCGCAACCGATAGGCGATAATAAATGATCGGTGTAAAATAATCGTTTCCCTTAGTAGGGCACTGTGGCGGATAAAATTCCGGCTCAATTAATCAAATAGGTTAACCTTGGACGATATAAATTCGCGACAATACCGAAAAAAAATAAACGCGTCGTCGCTCATGTCAACGGGAGCGTCTCTGGAGAAGTCTATTTGGTAAATGAGGCGTCCAGGCGTAACTACTGTACCTACGCAGAGAGGAAAACTTCTATGCTGATTCCATTAAACGGAATGGAGAAGCGAGACGTGAATTTAGACCAAAACGATGCACCGGAATAACGGGGCCGATAAGATGTGGTATTGAAATCACAAATCATGGTTGACAAATGGCAACTGTTCATTGCATCAACTGGAACGAATAAAATTTACACATCGATTGCGAACAATATCCGCTGATAAATGACGACGCGATACGAGCCAATTAATCACGTCACCTTACAGGTATGGCGAAGATGAGGCGGACTTTGATGGAAAATATTCTGAAACATGCCAAGAAAAGAGGCCTAATAAGGCGGTTAATTGGGAGGACACGATTCGATGTGGAACAAATATTCAATATACTCTGAATATAATTCCCTTTTCGGACTATGGTATCAACGAGCATTCGAAGGTATTCTTGAGTCGAATGTGATACGTGAGAAAACGAATGCAATAATTACGGTGTACATATCGACGGATTAATGGCACTGGAATATTACTTACCCAGCCTTAACTCTCCGAAATTTCCACATCCGATTTTTTTGCCAACTCTGAAATTCGGTCCAACCATCAAAATTCCGGTGGTAGAGGAAATACTGTGTCGGTGCATGCTGGTTTTCGTTGTCGAAGCGTTTCCCGTTTTTGATAATCTTTTACCTGGTGTCTCTTCTCGAGTATCTTCTTTCTCCTTGTCTCTTTTCTGCATCATCAATTCAAATCAATATTTTATAAAACCGAACGTAACACTTAACAATATCACTTAGCCCGGGTCTTAGGGCACAAAAGACCCTAGGCATACACATCGTTAGTTTAGGAAACTGATACGTAACAACATAAAGAAAAAATAACAACTTAATCGAACGATAACGCGGATGTTACACAATAAATACACATAATTTCATGGCGAAAATTCATTTACAATCGCACGATATTGTATTAAAACTCGCATCTGTTTAACAATGAAAATTTACCATTGCCATTTTTATCTGGTGTCTTTTCGAATCAAGAACAAAAATGTTGCAGAGGGCAGCACAATTTGGTATCATTGACTTTGTAGCTTCCCATGTTCGTGTGTTTTTTCTAAACGCCTGTACTGACATTGCATTTATTCAGCTGATTTTCGGCGAGTAGCGCTACTAACGTAGAAATGAGAAAGTGAATAATTCAAGTTGTACGATTGGACGTAGATATGAAAATTGATTCTGAATTTTTGATTCGATGGAAGTTAAGATAACAAAAACAAATTTAACCAATCATGTTTCACATTTTTATCACATTTCATTTATTTATTAAGAAACTTACCAATCACAACTTGGTAATCGTGTAATGGTAAATCAAAACTTCATGTGTCCATGCCCCCCGAGATAAAAGATTTAAAAAAAAATTAAATATCCAAATAATAAAATACGTAGAATGCAATAATTTTTTTTGTTCATACTGGCATCGTTAATTACCAAGACTATTACGCCAGTTATCCAAAAATAAAGTATCAATCTTGGCAAAATTCATTAAACAAGACGTGTTTTCAACGTAAAAATTAGTCTCCCCATGAATATAATCCGAAAACCGGAAAAGTAATCCTAACTCGACTGCGTTTAGGTCATACTAACATTATACGTAACCACCTCTATGCTTTATCTCTGTATTAACAAAACACTGATATGTTCATTTTTGTAATATTGCTCTTTAGATGCCCAACATTTTTTATTTCATTGCAAACACTTTCATAATATTCGCTCCTTTCAGTCCTTTCCACAACTAAACGAGACAGCTATAACAGATGATGCCCGACTTATACATGAAATTCTTCAGTTCGGTTCTAATAAAGATAAAACTACTGAATGCAATAAAATTGATTTTTAATTGCGAATAAATTTATAAATATGAAAGATCGATCATAGAGGCTCTTTTATTTCTCTTCTAATTTCATAAATTCTGAATGAAATGGAGTGCAGACTTTCGAGACTTCATTTCTTAATATTGTTTTCATCATAGATATATGCTATGAACAAGGCACGTATTATCTCGTCTCAGATATAGTGGATTGCTTTGAAATTATAAATCTTCGTGAAAATTTAAAACCTGAAATAATGAACTGTTATAAAAGTAAGAATACCTACCGTCTTTTTGCAGCCATATCGCGCATATGTACTCTGTTTTAACCTAAGGTTGAAAAAAAAATTCAATATCTCACGTTTTTACAATAGTATAGTTATATTTTTTTAAATACGTATAGAATTCAAATTTTTTTTTGCTCTTTCTTCGATATAGGTAATTATACTCATTCAGTTTAAATACCTAATTTTTAATAATTTTGAAGAATTTTCTAGTACTAAGTCATATTATTGTATGATTCGAAGGTCAATAACTATAGCTCGTTAAACAAATATGTACATCAATCCAGGCTAGAATTATTTACTAAACATTAAATCACAATTCTAAATTGAAATTTTCCGACGTGGGAGGACAGAGATGTTCTTTTTTTTAGTAAAAATAGTGCAAATCTAGCAGATAGCAAGCGTAAGAGTTTTCCACATCTTGTGATGATTCTACTTAGCAAAATTAAATTTATCCGTTACGATTGACCAAAAGCCCTCAAAAAAATGTACCAAGACAACTATTTGTAGTAGTACATTCAGAGGATTCAGTAAGAGTCTGAAATGGTCTTAAAAAAACACTCGGTTATATCTCCATCCGATCGATAAATTATTGTACGATTCGGTAAAAACTGAGGAATTCGGAAGTTCAAAGTTTAACAATGTTTTGTCATTCTAGCATACGTCATGGCAAAAATAATGTACGCGTAATTGTCGTTCTACTTACGTATTGATAAGCTAAAAGGTAATATTTAACGATAAATTATTCAAAAACAACCAATACGAAGTGGCTAGTTGAACTATACATTGCACATTTCGAACCGAAAAAATTTATTAAAATCGTAGTCAAACGTTCGCATTATGAAAAACTATTTTTCCTCTTTTCTTTTCATTCAGCAACAGGAATGAAAATTCATTTAGATGATTCTTTCATACAGCACTAATTTCAAACTTCATCAAAAAATCGTATAAACGTCGACATCAAAGAAGTCAAAAACTGAAACCTCGGTTTAAAAAGTTTTTTTTTTTCAATTAATAAAATATTACTGAATGAAAAATATTTATATATACGTAAATATTTATAGAGCAAACGACTTTATTTTAAATAGCATAATATAATATGAAAATAAATAATAGCCAAATCCCAGTTCTCAAATAACACAAACGGTTAAAACGTTCATACACATAAGCTTATATGATGTTTTTTTTTCAAGACATTAACGATGGTTTCGTGATCACTCGATACAATATGTAAATCGATGGTGTTTTTTTTTTTTTTTTCGTAAAACAACTATTACAGAGCTTAACAAAAGAAAAACGTCGTATTCGAAATAAAAGATTTAACAAATAAGCTACAAGAAACAATTATTATTATCTAATAAAAGAAAAAGAAAAAAATATAAAATTTCAGAAATCCAGGAAAGGTCAAAACATGTTACTGGTATGAATCAATATAGAAAGGAATGTTAACTATGAGTTAATTGGCCTCCGCCCGCTAAGAGCCTTTCGACTGCTGCATTTACATCACCAAAAGTAGCTATTAATGCTGTAACAGAAATAATACACGAAGTCAGTGGAAAATTAGGACACTTTTATATCATTTTTTTATCTCTAATACGACATTCGAAATATCACGAACTTTGAACATCAAAAAGTTAACAATAATTACATCACTATTTTATAAATATTTTAAAAATGGCATAATCGATAAAAATACAATTTTTCCAACGTAATTACCTTGTAAATTGGCGTCTCTGTTTAAAAATCCCATTGCCGTAAGCTGTTCTAACTGTGATCGATAACGTTCTTCTGGTGGTTGGGTGTTGGCGGCAGCAGCAGCAGGGCCTTGTTGGTTGCTCATGCTGGCCAGCTATAAAATAATATTTAAAATGCATATCATCGAACATAACTATCACAGGTATTTCCACGTGTGTACAAATATGTATGAACGCAAACGCCTACCATTCTGCTCATAAACTGAGAAAATGCATCGTTTTGACTCTGACTGTCTGTTGTCGTAGTGGTGTTGCTTGTTGCTGTTGAAGAGGATGTTGTAGTAGTAGATGCATCAGTAGCAGTAGCAGGAGTGGCATTAGTTGTAGGAGCGCTGAAAGGTGGCGTAAACATTGGTGGCATTGACTGGTTTATACCAAGACTGTAAAACAAAAATTAGAATGTTTAGCGTTTTATTTAGAATTCTAGATACCTCAAAGCTCGAACAATATAATTACCTATTTGCGAAACCAGGAGCAGACGTTCTTAATTGTTCTAAACCTTGTTGAATTTGTTGTAAAGCTGACAAAGCGTTCGGATTTGAGACGACGCTTTGGATTTCCGGATTTTGTAATTGTCTGATAAATGTAGGCAGCATTTCTCGCATTTGTGTCTGTAATTAAAGTATGCCAGAGATTACAAAAATTCGTTCCAACTTCGAATACGAATAATCACAGCAACCAACTTGTAATTCCGGACTCGAAGCGAACATTGGATTCGAGCCAATGATATTCGAAGCAATTTCAGGATCAGCTGCCATTGCTTGCAGCATAGACTGAGTGTAAGGAGCGTTCAACATATTTTGCATGGTTTGCGGATTCCTCATCATCTGTTCCATTAAATTTTGCATCATCGCGTTTCCAAACATGCCACCAGAAGCAGCTCCCGGTGATCCGGTTCTGTTTTGGCTGGTGTCAGTAGAGCCAGTGTTAGCAGAAGTGTTTTCACTACCAGGACTCCAAGGGTTAGGCAAAGGGTTTCGGTTTTCTTGTCCTTGTTGTGGATTATTACCTGAAAGAAAAGTAAATTACGCTATAATATTCTCATAAAAGAAGCCGAGGAAAATTATCCAATCTACAATATTATACCTTCAGCATTATTTCCACCAACTGCGTATGGATTACGACCAAGCTGTTCGGTGGCTGCGTTCAACAAGGGTTCTTGAACTTCACGATACATTCGTTGCAAAGCATTGAATCCGCCTAAATTAAAAAAAAAAACATGTATTATACTTGAGAATGGAGACAGGAGTTTAATATTCATCGTATCACTGTCTTGTTCTCGTACCAGGAATGGATTCTAAGTTAGACAATGCGCGATCTTGCGTTCTCATTAGTTCTTGTAACATGGACGGATTTCTGGCCATTTCCATCGTCTGCCTCAGTAAATCCGGGTTATTCAGCATATGATTAATTTCAGGATGATGCTAACAGAGAAACCGTTTGTTAAATTAATACAGAGTGTAAAAAATGAATTTCGTAAAACAAGGAAGTCTTTACCAACCTCGATGATATCTTGCATTTGAGGATTGGATAGTAACATTTGTCTGACATTATTGGGATCATTCATCAATTGCTGAACAATCGGATTATCCATAACTTGACGTAAGGCATCTGGATTCGATAATAAAGTCTGCTGCATTCTTTGTTGCAACTCGGCGAAATTTCCTCCCATCCCTAGATTTTCCAACCCAGGTAACCCACCGAATGCTCCTAATCCGAACGGTAAACTAGAGTTGCCTAAACGAGAATGAAAATAGTTGAAATTTAAAGAGGATAATTTTCAACTTTTCTCCTTTGGTAGAAGTACTCGTTAGATATATTACCCGAAGTATTCGTTGTGGGGGTTGAACGTGTTTGATTATTCTCCGGTCCGCCTGGTTCGGTGGCTCGTGAACTAGTCTTAATTACGAGATGTACTGTGAGGCCATTTTTAACATTATGCGATTTCAAAGTTTCATGATCTTTCATTATTTTACCAGCGAATATTAAGCATACTTGGTCTTGTTGAGCGCTGAATTTTTTTGCCACGATTTCTTTGAACTGAAAGAAAAGTTAGGCTATAAACACAAATAATAAAAAACAACGATCTAAATTTTCGATGATGTAATTCATCAAACGATGAAGAGATCGAAACGAAATCCCACGTCAGAATGGCTACCTCTTGAATTCGGTGATTTTTTTCACCAGATGCGAGATAAAGAACAAATGGAATTAAATACTGACTGGGTACTTTCCACCCTTTTTCTCCAAGAGTTTGTAGAGTAATGTTATCAATGGAAATACCATAAGTAATCATACTTACGTCTTTTATCGAAGCATCTTCTTCCACTTCAACGACATGTTTGTCTTTGGGAGTTTTAACTGTAATAGAAATCATTTTCGGTTTGGTTTCTTCGTCAGCCATTATTAAAAAGTATCACTGAATGCCACTACAGAAAGTGCGTAAACTATCGGACGATTACGATGACTGTAGTTGTACAACGCCTATTATTTAATTTACACAAGCTGATTCAACTTCGAGAAATATTCTGTGCTAGATCGTCTATGAAATCACCATAGTACAAAATTTATTTTATTGACCTTCTTGGAAAAATTTATTACGACGTTTTATGAATATCATCGTGTATTCTGTATGTGGCGCCATCTCTAATATAATTATGGAATTAATGGGAATGAAGAAAATGAAAAATAATTTATAGTAGTTTTTACCGCGTAAATACTATTTATTGAATTTTTTGTTTTTTTAAATATTTTTTATTTTTAGTGTTTGTAAAGCAGTAAGGTGTTAATTGAATTACCATGCGAGGTGCAAACAAGTGTAACATTGGTTCAAACATTGGTACAGATATGACATTTAAGTCGAAGTGTTCGCAATTACAATATTTTGTCGGTTTAAAATGAAAAATCCTAACCAAAATAGTTCAAAATTTATTATTACTTTAATGCTTAAAGCATGTATTTTTCTTCATTGTACTAGAAGTATAATTGCTAGCGACGATTTAATTGGTCAACAGTCTAGAAGAGAAAAACGTGGAATAGTTTTTCCACCATTTACAGTTTTACAAGTAATTAAGAAACATAAAATTTAATGACACGTATTTTTGCTTGCACATTTGCATTCAATATTAATCGTAACCAGTTTGCTGTAGGTTTAGCAGTTCCTGCGCAGGTTCCAAATAGGACAATTTTCACAAATTTAGGTACACTTTCGAACATACCTCTACCTAGTAAAATTAATCAATTGTATCCATACAAAGGGAAAGGACGACAACTCACTCATAACTATTTTTATAAATCTCTCAAAACAGCTTTTAATTGGTATGTATTTAATTACCTAACAAGAACGTAGACAATAACACCTATGATAGGTATGTGTAAGCTTGTAATTATACCAAATACATACAAACCAACAAAATTTCTTTCACGTTCATTTCTCGCATTGGTTGATAAAAGGTACAATCTTAATGGCGAAGAGTGCATTAAAAAAACAATTTGCCAAGTATCAAGAATGAATTTAAACCGCAGTGAATTATTTCATGAAGTGCTTCAATTATTCTTTTCGTAAGTGCTTATTTAAATTTACCCTACTTTGAAGCTTTATATGATTTAAATAGAAACTCTATATCTAACATATTTTTCAGACCTTCTTCAGTAAAATATCCTGTAGCAGAAATGCAGTACATGATTGCAGAACAAACAGGAAACATTTCCAATCGTACATGTTTTGAAATGTATCCATTATGCGAGCACTCAATAATAGATATTTTGACTGAAGACTAAAGAATTACAAATTATAAGTTGAAACCTAAATTTTAAGACATTGTTTATGCTAATTTTAAAAAGATTTTCCAATCAATTGTATTCAATATTTATTTTTTCTTTTAGTAATACACATTTTAATGGGAGAGGAAACTTTCAAACTAAAGTAATTAGAATCACAGTGTTAATTATTCTTTGACGCGTTAAAAAATGGAACATATAGTCCAGTTATGCGGATATTTTAATTTTTAGAGATTGCAGAGATCTCTACCAACGTATTTTCTTTATTTAACAGCGAATGAAAGATTAATGCACAATGAACGCATATGAATTATGCTTTAAGATATTTATTTTATTACTAAGTTGTCCAATAATTACACTTTCAGAAGATGGAAGAACTTTAGTTATTACTAGTGGAGGAAACATCAAGGTAAATACATATTGTCTATAAAATTTTCAATTTAGTTTCATTTTTTGATGACTCTTAACAAATTCATTTATCACAAATATAATAGTTAATTGTTGGATTATCGATGCCAGTAGAACTACCAGTGAGTCTAAGTTGGGTGCAAAATATTCAATATCAATATACGATGGTTGATAATGCAACTCAGCTTTCTTATATGAGTTTACTAAGATCTAATGATAGACTAGTAATTTCACGAAACCAAGTTTACGATGTGCTAATAAATGCTTGGAATAGGTAAGATGAGATTACACCATTATTTCTCATACATTGAACATTTTTTTGAATAATTTTTTCACGATAGTGTGGGTTCGAATGGTACTGATTGCATTCTACAGGTGATATGTGATATTGCAAAATATCCTTTATCACAAGACGGTATTCTTGGTGAAATCATAGATACAGTTTTCACGTAAGCATTTATTCACAATAAATAATTTGGAATAAAAGCATCGGAGCCTGATTACCTAAACCTATTATTTAATTATGTTTTAGACCCCACAAAACATCCTATAATATTTACAAGAAGGCAAGAAAGATTGGAAAATTAAATGGAAATTGTAGAACAGCGTATCCGTATTGCGATAGAAATATTTTAGAATATTTTACCAAAATATGCTGAAGTATCTGCGACTGTAATATGAAAACAATATTTTTTTTATAAAATAAAATTTTAATAGCAATGTAAAAAACATTTTTTGTTAATAATACGAATATAACAATACCCACAAATAAAGAGATTATTTCAGTCTGATGTGTTACCATTTTAAATCTATAAATAATTTGATCCCAAGTAACCATGTAATATTATGAAATATTATAACTCTAATTCGATTCATTGGAGACGTACTTCAAAATGTTTAGCAATGATTCTTCGAGATGTTTATCTCCACCATCATTATTGATTTTCATATTCCATGCAGTATAATCATCTAAGTCACATTCAGAAGAAACATCATCAACACCTAACAATTCAGAAATACCATAAATATTCAGTTGTACACTTTTTTTTTTCAAACAAAATGTTCAAGTAATGATACCTGAAGTGAAAACCCAACCACGACTTTTTCTAGTCTTTTCTGATGCTTCAACACGAATGGTTTTTATTTTTCCAGCGTAATTATTTTGAAACCATTCGATATCAGTTTTGCGTCTGATATCGCTCACAATCCATATTGGCTTTTCATAAGCTATAATAAAAATCATTAAATTATTGAAATTTTGCTCAAACGTACTTCATGAAATTCTAAATAACCCTAAAAAGCATAATTAACCATAATACAACTAACTTGAAATAATTATGAAACAATAATTCAACTGCACCTCGATACATTTCTATAGCTTGTCTACAAAAAACACCATGATCTCGTTCTCTTTGTTTCTCACTCCAAGAAATCATATCTTTGCGATGTTGTTCTTTGAAAGCTTCGGCGCTCAAAAGTTTATCGAAATGGAGATTATTGCTTTGAGCCCAATAACTTTTAATGGGGCCAGAAATCCGGATTATAACTGCTTTATCCGCACCCAATCTATAAATCATTTAAAAATTGATAGAGAAATATGAATATAAAATAATCAGAAAATTGTTCTACTTACTTTTTCAGCAATAAATCTGTAACATAATCCTTTCCGGATTTTCTTTTTCCGCTAAATAATAAAATTAGTTTAGGAAAATCAGTCATAATGGTAAGGTTTGTGTTTCAGTGAGCAAAATACATATTCAGGTTTTTATACCCTGGGTAACATGATCTTATATTTTTAATTATACCCTTGGAGGTACCAAGCACAATGGAATAAATAATCATTCATTTTTTCACGAACATTATTTTAAGCAGTAAAATTGCAATTTAATTTTAAATTATGTAAATTTTTTACTCATTTCTCAATGGAAATTATCAATCAACTGATAATCTATTATCTCCATCACTACAATAACCGGCAACGTCGATTTGCTATTGGCAACATTGAAAATTAGCCTAATGAAAAAGTAGCGTACCTTGCTCCAGCTTGCTCCCTTGGTTGATCGTTCTCGAAAAAAGCGCTAAATAACTTGTTTGTTTGGGATAGTTGTGTTACAAAGTGTGATAAGTGCAATATTTGAGTAAAAATGTTTTGAGAGTTGCAAACGCATATAATTTGAGATAATAAACCATTTACTAAATACACTTTGTATTTTAAGAGTTCCTTTTGTGTAGAAAATCGCAACTGTCATTGTTTTCTCGTAATTATCGATCATGGGCAAAAAGAAGAGTAAGAGAAAGCCTCCACCAAAACGGAAAGCGATTCAACCGCTGGATACTCAGTTCAATTGCCCGTTTTGTAACCACGAAAAATCGTGTGAGGTTAAAATGTAAGCTTAATTGGTAATCGATTAATGAATTGTTGAAGCAATATTTGAAATATCTAAAATGCTATGGTTCCTTACAGGGACAAAAGTCGTAATTCGGCTAGAATAACTTGTACAGTATGCCTGGAAGATTATCAAACAACGATAAACTTCCTGTCTGAACCAATAGATGTATATAATGACTGGGTTGATGCGTGTGAAGCTGCTAATTAATGTATTCATCAAGAAAGAATGGTCAATGCTTGACTGTTTCTAATGTAGTCTTTGCACCTTTCCTAACCTCACAGTGGGAAGTGGAATTATTTTCATCTTCTAAGAGGTTACAGAAGATATCACAACTACATTGTTGCTTGTATATTGTATTACCTTAAATTAAGGATGGTCAAGTATTTAATTTATGAGAAGCGTAGATGTACAAATTAACAAATTAAGGAAGGTAAACGTATGTATTGCTTTGACAAGGTAAATGATATTCTTCTTTACTGTTATAATTGTTTCGCTATATTTTGTCCATAACTTGAATATGATTGTAGGCTTCGTTGAGCAGATGTGTAATTTTTGCTAAGTTTTGTATTGTATTGTAAATATGTATTTTCTAGTGCTTTAATGTCTTGTAACGACTTAAAAATATAGATTTTGGCATTTTTTGGTGCAGTCTCCTTCTTCAAACACTATCGGCGATTATATACATTTGAAAGTATCAAATCCTATGCGTGTCAACGAAAAAAAAATTTAATTTGCAACCCAACAAAAAATGTATAAATTTGAGAAGTAGAAACATAAATAAAAACAGCTCGACTTTCAGTCCCTATTTTCTTCGTCTTCATACTCAGCAACACCTTCGTTTTGAACGTTACTAAAATCGATCTATAAAAAAAAAAGATACTCGAACGTTGAAAAATTCAGTTTATCATTGATTTACTTGATGGAAATGAAAACGTACCGAAAAAATGCCTTCAGACATTCCATAAAATAACATCGCAGCTGCAGCGAATAATCCCGCTAAAATTTGATTACGTACTTTATTAGGGAACATATCGGACTGCTTTGAATTACTTTCAGATTCTTTTTGTCTCTTGACATCGTAATCTAGAAATAATGTAATTCAAGAAGAAAATTCAAGTAATTCTCAGCAAATAACGGATTATAATAATACCTGATAAATCTTGAGGAAAATATCGCTGAGATATGCGAACAATAAATTTAACTAAATTTGTCGACGCTTTCAAATGATTCTGTAGCAAACTAGACGGGAAAGGAGCCTTCAACAAAGGAGCTAAGCATCCGTAAACAGCGGCATCCAAAGAACACGGATACTGACCAAAAAAGAAATGTGAATCTCCTAAACGATTACTTAAGCAGTTTAAACACTTTTCAGCTTCTTTGAACACCTATAAACAAAAATTCATGTTATACTTCACATAGGTGCCAAGTTCCTTTGAAAATATCTGTTTTCTCTTACTTCTTTTTCATATTCCTCTTCCGTCATATCAGGATACAACGATCGTAAAATGCGTTCGTTTTCTTGTTTGTATCGATTAGGATAGTAAAAATTCAACGGAAATGGTAATGCTTTAGCATACCACGGTCTGGTGAACTCAGTGTAATTTTTATTATCTACCCACCTATATTTCAGACCATAATTTACAAATAAGATTTTTTTTCCTCATATGTAAGTAGTATAGATAAGTTTTACCATGTATATCGCAAAGCCGGTAAAAATTTCTCTTCCAACATTGTTCTATAAGCTTTTGATTCTGCCAATTGCACTGGATTTAGATTCAAATCTGGACAATAATTCTACAGAAAGATCATTACTTTAGTTGTGAAATTTCAAATAAATATGACACATTATATAATATTTTTGAGTACTTTGGCGTTGAGGTATCCTAAAACATCTTGAAATTTAGTCAACTTTGTATTATTATGTTTAAACACTGGTAAACTACCATCTGGAGCCTTGAAAGGATTGTTTGTTTTATTGACTTGTGCTTGAGCTCCAGAAAATTTGACTAGTGTCTGGAATATGAAAAATCATTTATGATATTTCAATTCAATAATGAAATAAGTGATATTATATACGTACTACTAATTGTAATGAATTGTAATCTATAGAAGGTATTCCCCAATCACCACTCCACACATCAATCTCCATGATGAAGAATTAAAAGTGTTCAGTAACGATGATATGCAAAATCAGGAAACAAAGCAGATTAAAAAATGATCTACAGAAATACTTTCAAGTTTCAATTTTGTCTACTCCAAGTAAACATTTAGCTGATAAGGAGGGGAGGAACAAAACGAATTCATGTTTCTCCTCTCTCTCCTTCCCATCCGCATCTGTACATGCGAGATGTGCCGGACTGCCGGATGAGCGCTTTTGTTCTTACAAATGTATCACTTTTGTATTATTATTTTCACTTGCTTTGAAAAGCACACTTTGAATTAATAATATTTTCTAGCCTTTGAATAACTTGAAAATTTTTTAAAGAAACAAAACACCATTTCAACTTACCATGAGAAAATCACAGACAGAAAATAATCAATTATCAACTATTGAATACATTTTATTTATAAAAATAACAATAATTTAAAGATTTATGATACAAAAAAATTAGGATGGTACTTCATATTCTCTACATAATCTATCAAACTCATTTTCTTTACTAATGTAATCCTTCACAAACCGAGAATCGCTATGACTTTCTTTCATTTGCGTCAAATATCTAGCTGCCAACTGAAATTCAAAAAAATTAATGCATATCTATGCACAAGAGTAAAGAGCCGGTTATAATGGCACTGACTGGGTCAGTGAAATTTTCACGGAATGGCTAGAACTACCCAAAAAATCCCCATTACTTCAAAGTGATAACAGAGTAACATGAACAAACAAAAATGTTTGACACTGTAGAAATTCACTGAGAAGTTAAAATATTTCAACTTTTCACTGAAACCCAGTGAATCTTTCATTGCCTGATTCACTGGCTATTATAAACGGTTCCATAAAAAAACACAGGTTCAACTTTTTCTGTGAAAAATTCAGTGCCATTACAACCGACGCTTTAGTAAAATACCTATACAAGAAAAAAATTATCTCTACCTCTGCTGGTTTACTGAAATGCGCAGATAAAACAATGGAATTAACCAAAGTATTTGGATCATTGCTATCTTTATCCATTGCTTCTTGCAGAGCGGAGTCAGCTTCTTCATACTTTCCTTGCCCAATAAAACATACTGCTTGGCTATTCAATAAATTCACTGAACTTCCGTATTTATCAATAATTTCTTGGAAAATATAATAAGCGTCTTGTAATTTATCTTTACCCTGAAAACATAGAATTGATGAGTCCAAGATGTTACATTTATTTAATTAATGCATCGCAGTTAAAATTACCATCGCAATATTGACCCAAGCTTGAGCCATCTGGGTTAAAGTGGAATCCTCATCTTTTTCCTGCATTTTTTTCAAATATTTACGAGCTAAGTCTAACCTCGACATTGACAGATAAGTTTGTAAGGTGAGTGATAACCTGTAATTACATATAAATAACCTGTACTATATTCCTTGAGATGTTTCAGGTGTTCGAGTAATAGCAATGAATATTACGATTCGAGATGATCATCGGGATGTAAAATTTGCAATGCTTTTTCAACTTGTCCATCATTCAAATACATAAGAGCACCGGTAACGACTATATAATGATTTTCATTTTGATAAGAACCAAATTTATCAATGTAAGTTTGCAAAATCGATTCCCTGTGTGATAATGAACATTATGATTGGGTACTTCCAATAACCTCAAAATTAATCATTATAAAATTACTTTTTATTAGGATAAGCAAAAAATTCAGCTAAAAGCTTTAAAGCACGTAGTTCGACAGGGGATTTATCGGAAATTTCATCTATTACAATACGATACTTCTTTTGGGCAATGTAAGCACTGTATAAGTATACATCCCTTTCCAGTTTCAATTCCGGCGAGGTTACCTGTAGAAATAAATATTCAGTGATATTGGTGATTGACAACAAAAATTTCAAGCTCAGAGATGTAGTTATTATTTATAAAACTTATTCGAAACTCACTTTTACTCTTTGGGCTTCGTTTATGCATTGCTGGAAGTTTCCGATGTGATAGGAATTCTTTACATCAAATAGCTCGTCTACATCAGACTGTTGTTGAGCAGCAGACATTTTAAAAAATTATTTAGAACTTATATGAAGTATCTTACAATTGAATTAAATAACTAATATAATTTTTTATTTTTTTCAGTACAGTTTCTGATTAATTTATAGTACACGTAAACAAGGATGACAAGCTAGCAGAGCGCCATCTCCTTATCTCAAGTAATTAGAGCACCTAAATTAGAGGTTAAAGTCATGACGCCATTTTGGTTCATGATTGTGCGACTCTTCTACTACAGCACCTTTTACTCAGGTACAGAAATGCGCCATATTTGATCCATTACCGTTCGTTGTTTTTTTTTGTTTTTTTTTTGACTCTCTAAAATCCATTTTGGGTTAGTAGAACACTTCTCTTTGATTTGAAAAAGCTTCCTAACATAAACATTGTATTTTCTACTCAATTTAGGCCTCTAACCCTCATACCATAACATAACGTATGTCAAAAAAGACATTAAATGTAAAAATTTGATTTTTTTCACAACGTAATGTCGAAACCGACATATTTGGATATTTTTTAAAAATCATTATATTACGTCGTTTTTGACATTATGTTGTATGTAATCATACAACCAATCAGAAAGCTTACCAAACTACAAGTAACCTCGATAACCTCGATTACTTTTGGTCTTGCATTACTCCCGCATCTCGCATTGGACATTACGCCATGTCGAAGTTAGTGTGCCTGTCAAAAACGTAATAGGCAACTTTTATGACATTACATTCCGGGTTGGTAAGAATGTTGAAAACTAACAACTCTTTTGTTTTCAACTTTTTTTTTTTAGGGAAAACCATGGTTTTTTTGCAATTTAAATCAAGGTAAAAGTAGAAAATGATTAATTATTTTAATAAACTCACATTAAAAAAACTTGCAACTTCATAGGGAAAAGTTTCAAGTTTTAGCAGATGGTAAAAAATTTCTAAGAATAAAATCGCATGATATGGAAACAATATTGTATGTTGAAAACGTCGTTTAAAATATGTTTTAAACTCTAGTTTCTAACAAGTATAATTTCCTCTTAAAGTAAATAGTGAAAAAAAAAGTTTTAAACAAAAAAAAAAAAAACACTTTCTACCAAGCGTGGACATATTACTTATTTTGCGAGTATTCATTATCAAAACGTCATAATCAAAATTTCAAGTGATTAAAAAATGAAATCATACTCATGGAAGTTTAATTAAAATAAAACAATTATATATAATTTGAATGAAAGTGGAAGCACCTAACCCATGCTGAATTCAATTTTTATAATAGAAAATTAGAAACCACAATTATTGATCTTCAAATGAAGAAGTTGAGTATTCTGCAATGAAGGAGAATAGGTAGGTTAGGTACCTACTACCTATTTATATTTGCTTACTCAGGATTTCACAGGGAAGAATTATAAAAATAATTACATAATTCCAAAATTGAACACATTTTATCTGTTCACAAGGAACTGATAAAACTAAGATGCATTTTAATCATTTTAGAATCAATCTGCGTTTTCATTCAGTAGTAATTTTCATTTACTGACATAATGACTGGAAATAGATTTAAAAGATAGAGATTTATTTTGGATTGATGTTTGACTGTACATGCTCGCTTCCTGAATTCATCAAACGGATAATTATTTTATTACAACTTCTGACAATATTGTTCCAAAACTCGAAGTTTATTTCTCATTTAGATAAAATATTACTTTCACTGAAACCACTTGGTTGTGTAAAATCCCAACTTATCCGCAAGCGTACGACCTTCATGACCTTTTGACCAAGTTCTGACCATCTCGACGGTATTCCTCGAACTCCTATTATACAACTTTGCCCCCATTCGTATCGAAGCATTATTAAATAGTGTGAATGTGAATTTTTAATAGATTAATTCCGCGTTAAAGCGAAACACAATAGATGAATATATTTTATTCGTTAGCAATAATTATTAAGAAAGAAGCTACTTTAAATTATTTTATAACAATGAAACATGGATATGGAACAACTGACCAAACCTGCCCAAACATCTGATTAGTTTCATAATCATTGCATAGGTCTAGACTAAGGTATATACGTACACGAAAGGAATATACACTTAAAAAATATCCGGTTATTCGGTGCTTTGTAATCGAAGTTCTGTTGTTTTTTTACATTACGTAATTTTTGATAGTCGAGTGGTTGAAATAGAGTAAAATACTGTCTGCATCGAGTATCATCGCTGGAAACGTAAATTACCGTAGATGGACAAGTTTGTTGTTCCAATGTGGTCAGCAGTGTATCCTCAGGGGATTGAAAATTTTAATGGAAAGAAAGAAATAAAATCCCAAATACCTGAAATATTATGGATTAGCCTAGATTGTAGGTGACGATAGCCTATGTGGATGCTACAACACTTGAATGTAAATAAGCCTACACTTTATAACCAATTACAAATTTCGATAGGTATGTATATTACATTATTGGCCAATTAAAATATATATACCTACGTAATCTCAATTCATCATTTCGTACAGGAACGAACATATTACCAGTTTCTTCTGATTTCTCAATAAATGTTTTTAAAATCGCATTTATTCAGGCCACCTATGCACAAATTAATGCCGTTTTAATTGAAACATCATTAAAGAAAGTAAATTATCATATTTAAATACTCCGTTTCATTTGGATAGAATTAATCCGTCGTTGCTTAGATTCACTAGACGGGCTGCACGTTTACAAGGTTACTCGGCAATATTTATACCTTTTCCAAAGAATCCAAATTACTTCATCCTCATTTTCGACCGGTTAAGGAAATAAACGACTTTTAAAGAATTCGCTAAAACCGTAAATTAATAGAAAACAGACGCTTAGTGACATTAGAGTTATGTAATCATTTGTTAATATGTAGAAACGCCCTTTCTGAATGATCATCCCACGCGTTTCACTAATTTTATATTCGTTTGATTTTGAAAACACCGCATTAGTGCATAAATATTCATGGATCAATTAATAATTTTTACGTACTTGGGAATTTTTCGTTTTCAAAAATGAAATCAATATCATCTAGCAGAAATTTAAACGTGAGGGCGGTAGCGTGAATAACTGATTTTCATTAGAGAAGATGGTTCACCTATATTCACCCTCATAAATCTCAGTTTCATCCCTTCCCTTAATTTTTCATTTTTTGTGATTAAAAATTTTGCAATATTGAAAAATGTGTTTTGGTTTCGGATATGAATACGACCAACTCATTTTCGAATATCAGGTTCAATTCTAGATCGGGCACGTGATGGAGTATTTTATAAAAAATAAAATAAAATAAAAACGTAAGCAGCTATGCCACATTATTAAAGCTGAGCTTTTAATGAAGGCTTATTTAGGCTTGCAGATAATGTTATTGTTAAGCTGATTAAGAGTTGATATCTCTAGGTACGCGCAGCAACAAAACTGAAAACCACCACCTATTCACTCCAAAACCACCTGAGAAGGTAAATTTACGAATTCTATATCTATTACTTGTGGCCCATAACGGGCCATAAAGAGTGGTATCAGCCTATACCTCAAATTTGGCCAATCTGAAGCCTCTTAAGCTTTCTTCAAATTTTGTTCATCCGGGATTTTAAGTCCATTGCACTCAAATTCAAAGGCTCATAATCTTGGTATCCAAAAAAAAAACATACAAAATTTGCACTTTATGGATACATTTGGTGAGGACATATTTTATTTTTTATTTTATTTTACAACTATTTGAGTGCTCTCATCAACCACTCATCAAGACTGATGCCTCATTGGCTGTTGATATTATCAACTCACAATTGTTCATATTGACGTCATCAGTAAACAATGCACTTGAAAAAATAAAGTTGAAATTTTTCGCGCGATCCGCGATCTTAAATGGTGTAACCTTAGAATGTGATCGAAAATTTTCGACTTTGTTTCATCTCACTCCCTCCTCCAACCCCAACCCCCATATTGAGATTAATAACTTCTTTCTTTCTAAAGTAAGTATTAATATGAGCTCATATTTATTGAATTCGATTTATTCTCAAACATTGATCATCCGCCATTCAACTCATTATATTCTGGTCACCAACTAACTCTACAATTCTATATACGAAGTCTGAGCTTTCTAGTTCGATTTGGTGAATATACATAAAAGATTCAAGAAATTTCATTATTCAAAACTCCAACCATTTAGGAAGCTAAAATTTGCACACGTTGCGTCCTTATCTCACTTCATCGTATGATATCGAGATCAAAAATTTCTAAGTTTCAGAGCTCCTCCAGCTCTCATCGAAATTTAAGTGAGCCAAATTTTTTTTTCTATCAAAAATCTGAAGGAAAAATTTAGATGCTCTCATGAACTATGTATGTGATTCAGGAAGAAGCGATGGAGGAAGTGGTCTTCAAATCTTTGGATCTCAGACCAGTCATAATAACCTAGCGAAATTCCATATTTTAGTATTTTCTTCACCGGCTGGTATGGATGAAAATTGCTCAAATTTCGATGAGAGACTCTTCTTGAAAATGCAAAAAAAATTTCTTAATTTTTTTTATACATCTAAAATGGCGGATTACTCAAATTTCGAGAGTTTCTGGAAGGTAGGTAAAAGATTGGATTTTTTTATTTTCGGTCCTAAATGAGAAAGTATGTCAAACACCAACACATCCAAATTTCAGCTTCTCAAATGCATCTTGAGTGGAGTAAGAGCAAAAAACTGCTTTTTGAGAAGTTTTGAGTTATGAAATTTCTTAAATTTACCATTTCTCTTCACCAAATCAATCTAGAAAGGTCAAACTTCGTGTGTGGAGTTATTTTGAGACCAGAATATGAATCCTTAAATTGGGTAAAGATGGATCCAAAAAGGCGGATTGTTAAAATTTAAGGAGAGCTTGAGGCGCTTCAAATAACTGAAAATGCGATTAATATGAGCTCATATAATTATTGGAGATAAGAAGTATACTATATTCCTAATTCATCTTCACATATAATGTTGGAGAGGGGAGGAGGGGTTATCGACCTCAAAAAAGGTGGTGGGTGGGGTGGGGAGAATTTTTTATTGAGTAGTCATATGACACAATGAGCTCAAGTCATCAATTTATTCTTCCAAGTGAATTTAAGAAGAGTAAGAGCAAAAAAACTGTTTTTGGAGGGTAACTTACTAACTAATATAGGAAATTTCATAAATCCTTCAATATCTCTTCACCAAATCGACCTATAGAGGTCAAATTTTGTATGTAAGGTTAGTTGATAACCTGAATATAAGCCCTTGAATTTGGGTCAAAATGGATTCAAAATGGTGGATAGTCAGAACTTGAGAATACCTTGAGGAGCCTCAAAAAATTTGAAAAACATGAGCTTATATGACTATTGCAGGCAGGAAATACAATATGCTTATTCGAAATTCGAAATTTAACAAGCCTCAATTAAAAACTCAGCTTCAGTAATACAGTATGGCTGCTTACATTTTTTTTATCAATTTTAATATCAGATACCTATATGAAAATAACAAGAAAGGCGATTATTGAATAATTTAACTCTTCGTACTTTGAGGGGAGGGACCATAATTTGTGTGTAATTTATACAAAAAAGAACATTAGGAAAGGGAGATGGTATGAACCTTCTGATTCCTCTCACTTACACTACTGTGTAAGGCTACTGGCTTCCGTTAATTGCAAAATATTCAACATTAATTTAATTCAAAAGTTGTTCTAATTTTCAAATACACTCAAGTATCTTAGGATAATTACACTTGAGAATATATATTACTGGTTCATGCTCTTCAACATACCCATTTTAAGCTAACACGTTGACAAAAAATTATTAGGTATGGAACAAACAAAAACGACACCGGGAACCCGTGTTACGTAATATAATTGGTTTCTGTATACAGAAGATTTTGTTTAATTGAGAAATACCGAGTTTATACACTTCGCTATAGGCTATTATTATAACACCATCTTCGTCCAAATCGAGGAAGTTACCAAAGCGTGAATGTACCATCTATTGAAAGACGTCCGCGCAGGTAAAAAGCGGTTGTACACCGTGGGAGTGATAACGTAATTTATTCCAAGATGAAAAAGAATTTTAACCTAATATTTTCCAGATTGATTTCCGAATTGTACATGGAAAATTCCAAAAGACGAATAAAAATGCCCTTAAAAATTTAACCCATATGTAAGTACCAATTGTAACACGTTCAGAGAAAGTGAACTGGTTTAATTCGACGAAAAAATCGAACGAATATTCGCGTAATATCCTCCAACCGCTGCGCTTTGCATTTAGGATAATTAATGGGGTGGATCGGTGTAATCTAGAATAGGTTATACGAATACCCTGGGGCATCGATTTTTGGCATTTAATACTTTCCACGATTCATTTCCTTACTCCTCATTCATCCGCTCGAACGGACCAGCCGGTATGCGCGCCTTACCGGTAATAAAACGGTAATAAGAACAAGTTTAAAGTTAAGTAATCATTAGATTTGAGGTCTTTGTTGCGGTTAAACACTTACGATGACCGCTTGCTCGAGGCAACACACACTTGTAACTTCTTCACTGATGGAATTACTTTTACCATGCAGTTTCGTAATAGGGAAAAAAAAATTTAATGCAAAAATATTCTAACCAAGAGTAATGTATTTGATACTTTATTGATTACATGGATCGCCTTCAGTTAATTTTCGAAAAACTGTCTACCTCAAACGTGCGAGCAAAAAGTAGAACGTTTTATTTAATTTACAACCGTTGTCCTTTCTCGTCATTTCGTAATATGTTGAGAAGATTGGACGTTAAATATAACGAAATATCCAGCTAAACAATGATAATTTTTTTCCACGTGTCAACGCAGGATATAACGAAATCTTTTTGACAAAATTAATTCTTTATACCGCATCGTGGGATACGCGACGACCCTCGAACTTAGATGCAATGTATCTACGTTCATTGTCCAATAGCTGGGTTACCTACTTAACTAACAAAATGGAATTTTTGTACATTTATCGTAGAAATAAATTTGATTAAAATTAACGACACGAAACGATCTCTTTGCATCTTCCTGAACGAGTCCACTGATTATTAAAGATTAGCAAGTGGAAATTTTACGACCGCCGGTATATCATCGGTCATAAGACGCTGGTTTACAGGTCATGAATGTGTATGTAGCTGTGTACATGTAACGTATCGCAAGTGGGACTCGAGTAGGTAATAACACTACTAACATCTAAACATAATTTTTGTAATATTATGATGGTGTTGTGTGCTAGAAGAAAGTCTACCTACCTCTCAACCAGTTTGATTTGCATGCATTTATTTTTCAGGAAATGCATTTAAGCTTAGAAATTAATGCAATTTTTTTCACCAGATATTATTGTTCCGTTTTTGCAGGTAAAAATTAAATAACATGGAGAACACGTTTGAGGCAAATTTTCAAATTCCAAACCATTAAATTCATGTACTCGGGTATTTTTCTTCTCACGTATTTTTATCTATGTACGTGCACCTGTCTACAACTGATAACTGAAGCAATTTTGCAAAAAAAAAATCACCACGTGTATCTTTTGTCAAGGTCTTCCATAACATCTAATTTACTAATAAAAACATATTCGAGTATTACAGCTCGAGTCTTGAGTTCAAATAAAACTTAGTTTTGCTGAGAACTATAATTTTTCATTACGGTTCTAAAACTGACAGACATCAATGCATCTAAGCGCAAAATTTGAGTACCAAACGTTTATGCTTTCATGTATTACGAATTATAGGTACGTGATAAAAATGTCAAGCACGAGCTACTCGCGCACGTTGATCTTTATGTTTCTGTGAGAAGCTTTACGAGCATACTAATTACTAAGGATAAATATTAAGCATAATTGTTTAATTTGTGTTTTATCTTATAAATCAATTGAAGCGATTTTTATCACTATGAAGAATATGTGTAATTGTTTCTATCCATCTTCGTGATGTCAGGAGATGAAAAATAAAATATAAAATGCAAAAAGTAATATTGAAATAGAATCAATATCATTCAGCAATGCCATCGACATAACATGTTGAGCTCATTACATATTAACTAACTCATTTGTATGATATTGATGTTTACCATTTTTGGAGATGACCCTCGAAGTATAGTCGAATAATAGTTATCGATATCTAATCATGGTAACCTAACTAATTTTTTATCAAATTGTGTAAGTTTATTAATAGTCAAAAAAGATGTAACATGGTTAGAGTCATGAAGTTGAAATGTTTTTAAGAAGTACAATGAAAAAAAAATTTATTTTTAAGAAATTAAACCACCCACATATTTCGTAGAGCAAAAGATATTTCAACATGTTTTTAATTTTTGGAATTTTTTTCATGTGGTAAAATTTTTAATTTAAAAAAAAAGTATTTGATTTTTTCATCATTATTTATTAATTTTTGAACATTTTTGCAATTTGTTTTTATTTACTGAAATTTTTTAATTATTTTTGAACACTTATGATTTTTATTTTCATGAAATTGAATTTTCATTAATTTCTTCGTTTATTTATTTATTATATGAAGACAAAAATTTCAAAATTCTTGAATTCCTAGCCTATTTGGAAAGTATGGGATCAGGGTGAAGGGCACCCTTTGTTTCATCTTCTCTGTGGTTCTATTTACGTAGTACCTAAGGGTAATGATATGACATTAAGCAGCTCATTTTGCTCAAGTTTTGCTAAAAATTTTAGTAGAGGTAATCAGTGGCGTAGCTAGCTTTTGTGGGGCCCGGTGCAAAGTTTTTGCAGGGCCCTCATTTAAATGTGTTATTTAAAAAAAAAAAAAAAGTAAGGTGTATAATTGATGTGCACGTTTCCCATGCCTGAATACCCATTTTTAGGAAAAAGAAAATCGTTTCAATAGTAAAACCAATTTTTTTTCTTGATTATACTTCATAAAAAATTTGGTTAACTAATTGGTTTTAATGCAACTGACTTGTGCATCAGATTATGAGAAACATATCATTTCACTCAAATATTGACATAAAATCATCAGAAAAAGTTTACAACTTTTATTTTTCAAAAGTAAAAAAGTAAGTAAGTACTTAGCTACCTACTAAGTAAAACAAAAACATACCTTCAGAGAAATCAGAAATCAAAATTCAAAACTTTTTTCTGGCTTTTTTTTCACTCAGACTAGTAATTATATCATTATAATCTAGAGCTGCAGCTAGTTTTTTTTCTATGGAAAGTAGCGCCAGCGAAGACAGCCGCTGTTGAGTCATGGTTGAACGCAGATAATTTTTGATTAATTTTAGAACAGAAAAGCTCCTTTCACACGAGGCTTCGGTAATAGGAATTGTACATATAATACGTAGAATTATATACACATTAGGATAAATATCTTTTAAATTACTCTGAATGAGAAATTTCAAGGAAAAATTTACATTACTTTGGTTGGTAGTCAAAGGAATAAACACTAACCAACAAGAAAAGGAACAGTTCGAACAGTATGACTCATCTTTATCAAAACATTGGCGCACCATGCATGATCTTAGTGTATTGACAGTATTTTGATTAATAAAAACGAACAACGCGTTCTACTTTTCTCCCCAGTTTTTTTTTTGTAATATTTTTCAAAAATTCATATGATGTGCATTAAACAATTTTTTTTTTGCATAAAGCGCGGGGCCCCTCGAAGCGCGGGGCCCTGTGCAAGTGCACCATCTCGCCCTTCCCTCGCTACGCCACTGGAGGTAATTTTCCACTACAGTTGCTTTTCAAAGATATGATATATCCTTTTAAATAAAAGATAATTCATTAATGAAATTTTGATAAAAAATAATTATTCAATGATTATAACGAAAAATATTTAATTTGATTAAAATTAAATTAAATATTAAAAAATCGATTCACATTATAGAATTTTGCGTGCAGTAACTATGGCCACAGAGCCACGGGGATGATACATTTTTTGAGAAAGAGAGGATGGCCTTTTTTGGGTTATTAATCAGTGTTGTAAGAACAAACCCAAGATCGAGAACGAAGAACAACAAGAACGGAGAATGTTCATTGTTCCTGAGGAACAGGATCAAGAACGAGAACATAAAACTGATATGTGAAGAACAAAGAACAGAACGAGAACAGAATATTTTTAATCTAATGAAGGGTCGAAGAACGAAACGAGAACCAACCAACGCAAAATGTTGAGGAACGAGAACAAGAACAAGAACAAGAAAGATGTAATTTTGGGTTGTTCTTCGTACGTTTGAAAGTTTATGATTCATCATAAAATGAATAGAAACTGAAAACACTAATGCTACGTATACCAATATAAGTAATTTTTTTACTAGTTAAATTCAATTAATTCATTTTCAATTTCAACAATATAGAGAGTAATCACGTTATCAAAAAAAAAAAAAAAAAAAAAAAAAAATATATTGAAGAACGAGAACAGAACAAACAACGAACAAGAACGAGGCTATGAAGGATTGAAAGAACAAGGAACAGAACGAGAACGAGATTGTAAAGAACTGAAAGAACGAAGAACAAAACGAAAACCGTTTGAAGCATCGAGATTCAGAACAAGTCAGGAATACTATCAAATGACTGGGTCTTATCAGGAACGAGAACAGGAATACGAACAGACGTATGTTCGTTCCTACAACACTGAATTATTAGAAAGAATTCCTTTAAGACTCAAGAGACGGCTGGAAGGAGAAGTGGAAACGATGAGTAAAGAATCCTGGATACGTAAGGAGAATGTGGTGCATAGAAAGAGGAACTTGGCATAAGCTACAGAACCAAAGTTACATAAAATACCAAGTCACTGCACTCCCATAAGAGCAATGTAATTAGTTCAAAAATGATCGCCAGGTGCGAGACAATCGAGAAGACACATCTCTGATGGGTGGGTGGCTAAAATAACAACCAATGATCGCTTCGGCTATATCAAACGGAGGAAAATTCAAAATGACCAATCAAAGTTCATACAAAATCACAGTGCTCTTACAGTGAGTAAATGACCCCACTTTGAATTTTTGTTTAATTTTCAGAGTGCGTACCTTGGTATTCCACACAACATTGGGAAAATCATTGAAAACAGAGTAAGTATACATATCTACGATTAGTATGTATAACTGAGTAGTTCAGTTTAATTTTACCATAAATCTGAAGAAGCGAAATGAAAAGTATTCATTATTTCTTTACCAACAAATTTACTGGATGATATTCATCGATTTGTTTGGTCTATTTTTAAATAACTATGTGGGTATTTAGACCTGAATAACTATTTAAATCCTTCACACAAAATTATAAATTTAATTTACAACTAAGCAAATATTTCACCTATTCGAAATCTTCCACTCCAAAGATTCTATCACACCGTAAATGGACATGACGTTACCTACTCGAGAAAATCGAATAGGTGCTTCGCTCAATAATGAAGTCATAAAACATACCTTATCAGATGCATTAGACGGTTATTGATAAACAGCCGAATTGAGAAATTCGCGCGTATACCTTTTGTTGTTAAATTACGATAGGTTACTTATGTAAAAGGAAATAAAATTAGGCAAAGCGAATATACCTATAACATTAGTGGCGAAATAGTTTATAAGACGAACTTTGAAAACACCTAATAAGGAAACAATGAATAATAATGGTTAATACAGTATAAATTATAATCTATATTAGAACTTTCTCAATCATTCTCATATTGTGACTATACTGACTACCATTGCCTACTTAAGATAAGAATTTATGCGATATTTCGATGCGCTGTACCGAATATATCGCTCTTATTGTTTGAATTAATTTGCAACGTTACCGATTCAGTAATTCGGCGGAAATATTATTCGACATTAGGCGTACAATGCGCACATATTCGCATAGATATGAACATTTAATTAAAATGTTTATACTCACTGTTGCGTGTGCTATTTCACACGTTCAGTTCATTTGAACCCTTTTCTTTTCGAAGGAAAATTTGGCAAGTATTTCGAGTGTTCATTAGTATTCGCAATTACATCACTGAGAATTACTGCTTAACTGAATTTTAGTGCAGAAATTAGGTATTTGGTTTTAATTGAAATATATATGAGAAAGTACATAAGTATGTATATGCATGATGTACCTATCTAATGGCAGAAACAATTTCAACACTTTCAATGCAGGTAATTCTAGATTTAAAAAAAAAATACTTTTTAATGGAATTTTTTCTCGTAAATGTCTTCAAAACGAGCTCTTCACGGTTTAACTTCACCGTAAAAATAACACTTATTAATTCTATTCTGAATTCCCTATTGATTTTTTTCGTAGGAATCATAGGTTTGGAGTTGGAAATTTTCACCATTTTTTAATTCAAAATGCGTTTTTATCGAAATTTTGAAATGTTTTGCCATGTCACGTAAAGCAATTTTCTACAATTTTTTTTTACTTCCAATATATGAAAACTCATTGAAAACGCTTTCACATGAGTTCATGACATTTAAAATTAGATCACTGAAATTTGAACTGCTGTCAGCAATACTTACTGAAGATCAAGAGCCCCCATCTGCAGTACTGTCATTTTGGCTTTTCCAGGCTTTTAACTATTTTATTGGAATTTCGCTTTAAAAGTTGTATTTTGGGTTTTTGATTTTTTTTTAGTTCTTCTTCCATAAATTTTTTTTTTAGACTCTTTGCCAAGCTCCTATTGAGAATAATTATAAAAATTCCTGTAAAATCTCAAAATAATCGTATTATGTGTTGAACATTTATAAGCATTATACATATTTTTTTATATCTTTAATTTTATCACTAGAGTCACCATGACAAAATAACACCTTTGTATGTTTTTTTTTAGTAATATTTATTTATTTATTTATTTATTCATTCATTTATTTTACTTATTTTTAAATAGCTATGTCAATATATCAATACGTGTCATGTATATAATATAATTTATATTTATATAATAAAATTATATTATTAACTGTTCCTTTTTTTTTAAATTATTATTTTGGAAATTTTGATGCTTCAAACTTCATTTTATTTTTGAAGAAAAATAAATAAAAATCCGTTTTATTTTGTCTTCGTCTAATATCATTTTCATTTTTTAAAAAGAAATACATGAAGTTTTTTCCAGCTTATCTAGGTACTAGTATTGTAGATCTTTTTCATCTATTTTTGAAACTAATTTAGCTCTTTTTTGTATTTTTTTTTATATAATTTTTTGTTTGTTTTTTGAAAATTGGATTTAGCAGCACTGACTTTTTACCTTGTTTATAGAGTAATTATAGTAGCTGGTCCGCTTTCTGATTGGTCATATATCACGTGCGTAATGGCCAATCATAACGCTGGAATGTGATAAAATCTAGGTAATTTCATTTCTACCTTCCTAAATAATATCGTTCAGTTTTCACCTTTCAGTGAACGACTGAAATTCCTTTGCGATTTGAATCATTAGTTGATTCATGTTTTTATTTTAGAAGTAAGTCGACATAATTTACAACTTTTCGACTTGCTGATTGGTTGTTACATGGGTGACGCACTACCAATCAGAAATGGATCAATTACTATAACTACTCTATAGAGTTTCCATCTCATTTCAAACAGACCGGAAAACTTAAAATTTTCAGTAATGAAAAAATGATTGAAAATAGAAACTATGTCAAAAAAAGATGATCTCTTATGAAACAAATTCTGTCTTCTAAATACCCATAGTTCATCACGATTACTTCCCTTCTACGGTTTTTCTGAAGTGGGTAGAATTTCCGTTTATTTTCTTCGAAAATAAAGGCGATAAGTTCATAATAGTTGTTTAATAACCACAAAAATACCTAATAAAAATGTCGTCATGATAACTTAATTGAGTTTTAATAATTTTGGAAATTTTAAGAATATCAATTTTCAAAGAATAAAAAATTTTTTGTATTATCCGTCCAAAATATCATGAGCTAAACTGTGCCAGTTGCGCAATCCAAAAGCGAAAAAAATTTCAAATATTTTTGGTTTCCCAAAATATTATTAAACCGAAGTAATAAGATGAGGATATACTGCGAGTAAGGTATGTAGGTGATAGTAAACTAAAAATTTCGAATTTTATTACGTATTTTTTTAAGTAAAAATTGCACATTTTTTCTCAGTACTATTTTTGTAAAATGAAACTTATACCCATAAATTTTTATGAAAACTTCTTATTATAGGCTAAATTTATCGATCAAAAAAATTTCATTTCGAAAAGTTACTTTTTTTCCTCTGACTCTGAGCACATAACATGAAATTATTTGAATTTGTTTACCAAATAGTATTTTTTTCATCTACTGATTAACACCTATCGCCCAAAATTATGATTTAAAAACAATTTTCAAGTTTTAACATGTGTTGTTCAAGAAAATAACCTTTTCTTTCTTACATTCACTGGAAATATTTTAATAAAAATTCTCCTTCGCACTATTATGAGTTATGATAGGTACTGCGAAGTGAATTAGCTACATTTCGTAATGTAGAAACTATAATGTCACTTTAGATCTTGAACTTTAAAACAACGACAAACATAACAAACGATGTCCACGTAAACTCGTGTACAATACCAGTTATTTCACCAAAAATCTTCGCACGTGATTCGAGGAAGCTGGTCGAAAAATTTAAATGTCACCTAGATAAGCGATCTTACAAAATAGACGAGTATAATCTTGAACTTCGTGAAAAAAATTCCTAATTAGATGCAAATGAAGAAAGACGTTATTTTTGTGAATTTAAAATGCACGATAATCCAAGTTATAATTACAGATTGTCGATGCACGTTTCATTGACATTTGAAAATTATTACACAACTGTTATTTCAGATAGGTGAATTTTTTTCCAACTTATGAAAGCCACTTTGACCTCAAAAATGCAGCAATTATTTTGGACGTGCGAGCGTTCGATGATGCAATTGTCTTATGAATTTTCGGTATGTACGAGGTAAAGTATAAACACTTAGGTGGTGTTTGCTTGGAAGTTTATAACCTGAATTTGGCAAAGAAAGGCTGCTGGTGTTCACGAAAGTCACTTATCTTGACCTTTTCGATATTAAGGTTGTTATGGCGAATTGAAAGCGCCCGATGAATTATTCTTTTTACGTGACTGGGCATAGAATGAATTGATTATCACTTGGTATCGAATTAGGATATTATATTCCTAATATTTTTTTGAAACTTACACGATTACGTTTGATTGTGAGTGTTTCGATTGAAAGGAAACTCGACAACTTTTCTTACACGTTGGAGTGTTTTACTTGTAAATTTCTCACGTCACCTTGAATATGGTAAAGTAAAAAACATTTCATTTATTAGGTCACGTTTAGCATCAACAACGAATTGGCGGCTTCTACGGTAGTCCGTAGAAGGCCTTGTTTAAATTTTGTCATTCTCAGGTATCAGGTGGAATAGCCATACAAAGCTAATTACATGTCACGGGTATTAGCAAAATACAAACCATCTCATTCTATGCGAGTTTGTCAGAATGCTATTGTTACGAGTCTATATACCGAATGGACCAAATACCATTTGTGCGGAGGTGTAGGCCAACGAGAGATATAACGGACTAGGTGACGTAACCAATGTCATCATCGCTTCAATTTGTACCGACGACTGGAACTAGCGTTACATGTGTGCTTCGCGATGATGTAACCTGGTCAAACATCGAGATACAGGTAAACGGGCACTCATCGATGTTTAACCATTAATATTCGTACGACAGATGCAATACGAATCGGATTCACAGCAGGATTTATGGTGTAGTGTTTAATTAATGTTGTCCCAGTCGCCATCAGATAAGTACTCTGGACGATGCTGCATGAAAAGTCATCGGACGCGACTCCAGCTACGGGTTCGCAATCGCAGACTGTACGAAAAATTCATATGGGTGTTTATCGACGAATTATATAAACGAGTGTTCGCAGCTTTTGAAATAAAACCATGTTGGTTGCACTTTTTTCAAAATTATTTTTAATCTACTTACATTTCATGCCAATGCGGGATAGTGGGGATTTTAATTAACTCAGACGTGACTTATAATTTCATCGAATATATGAATAGGTTAATAGTTTTCACATCCAATTACCAAATCCAATAATGTTATCAAAAGCATATATTACCTACGATTATTACTATAAATTGAGTAATACGTGCCCAAACATACAGGTCACGTAATAAAATTAAAAAGTTTGAACATCGATCATCACACCATTTCGTCTAATTACAGGGTATACTTATTCGTAGGAGTTGATTATCGTATTTATCGTGCTAAAAAAAGCACCATAATTACGACTCCGATCTACCAATAATTTTAGTCATACTTGAAAACACACTACTGACACAGTTGAATCTATGTAACCAAAATACCAAAGTCATTCGAAGTATATAAAATTGTAAGCGAACATTTTACCTACATTTTGAGCAGTTAAATCAAATTTAGTTGATTCTAACGATTCTACAGCTTACGAGATAGATTGCATGTTACAATTAAAAATACATAAAAGAGTTATTGCATGATGTTACAACAGGCTGACGTTTATACTCGGATAATCATCGAGATACTTAAGTGGCATTTTTTACTGCTGTTACTTCATTTGTATTTTACAAACTTATTTGTATACGCATTATTAACACACGGGATCTCGTTTCAAGTACCTTCACAATAGAACTCTTGCAGAGATTTTGACGGAGTGACGGATGACTGATGAGCTCGAATAAGTTAGAGTTGAACTATTATTATAATATTTTAAATAGTTCCCTTATACCATCGAACTTTTCAAATGACATTACGTAGTTTATGTGGTATTCAAATAGGCCCAAGTATGCTACTTAACAATTTAAGTAAGCACCTATAAGGTAATTAAAGGGTAATTGAAGGTATATTGAACTTACCCACCAGGCAGTGAGCATCAAACCGAATGTGAAATACGAATATTAGTACAGCAGGTAAACGTAACAAGGTACCTGGATCTATTAAGTAGGACAGAAGCCTTTTTAAAAATCGAAAGTTGATGAGTTAAATGTGGTTAAATCATTATTATAGCATGTCAAAAAATTAGAGATCTCTAAATCAATAAAGTTATATACTTACATCAATTAATGTTGGATGTTAGTTCTCATTTTTTCGTTAAATTGCCTCACTGAAGGAAGCAATCTTGAACTGGGGCTTCAGTGAAGAAAAAAAAGAATCAATAAAATCAAAGTTAACGAATTTCATGATATTTCGATTTTTTGAAAAATTAAAAAAAAAATTTTGGGCACATCTATAGTTTTCTGAGCTCAGAAATTTTATCCCACTATTCAAAAACCAGGAAAAATTCTTACTATAATTTTTCTATCTTCTAAGGGGTTTAAAAAATAATGTTAAAAATAATAATAAATGCGAATAATTCACGAATAGAATCAATTTCAAATCATTGAAACTCGAAAAATAATGTTAGTTTAATTTTCATCTGCGAGAAATAACCAAAATATGGAATACTTCATTATTAATCATCCATATTAAATCCGCCATTTTGAAACTGATTGAGTGATACTATATGGATATTTCTTAATTTTCATTCTTAATTTCTTACAAGGTTGAAGTCAAACCTAAATAATGAATTCCACTCACGCGAATAATTGTTGATTAATTGATAATTTCTTCAAATACCAGAAATATTTTTTCTTTCTTCTCAACCCATATAAAGATCCATGAAGGAGTAAGCAACGAAAATGTTTATTGCTGCTAACTTTATGATATGTTACCCCAGGTAACATTATGTGCTGATAGCATATCTAGCCCCTGAATTCGTGTCGGAAATCAAAAAAATATGCGAAATTGATACAAGAGTTTTTCGACATAAATTTTACAATATCATTATTGTTTAAATTACAATTATTGTAGAAAAATAGATTCCACATATGAAAGTTAAAAGCAAATTATTGAATGACTAATTATGAAAAAAATCAAACGCTTTAGAGAAGGGGGCGAGAAGGTAATTTTAAATTAATTTCAAGGTCAGTAAAATTCGTGTCGGAAACGAAGACAAAAATTATAAATGTCATTTCGGGTTTCCGACATCTTTTTTAGAAATATCAATACGTGCTTTGGGTTTTTTGGATTAATATAAGAAATTGTATTAGCAATTTTTGTTTTAATAATGTTGTAAAATTTATGTCGGAAAACTCGCAGATTTTTTTAATTTCCAACATGAATTCAGGTGCTAGATATGCTATCAGCTCATAATGTTACTTGAGATGACCTAACATATTATGAAGTAAACGACAGTAATACGCATTTTCGTTGCTCAGCACTCTTTCATGGCTTTTTATGGGTTGAATGAATCAAAAAAAAAATCGGCTTTTTGAATACGAGCAAATTAATATTATATTTCATCAAATCGCATCACAATAAAAAAATGTCGATTTCTCGTGTACCCCACCACATTTTCAGATCGATAACCACTCCTCTTCCCCTCCAATAACATCTGTGAAGGTGAGTTTGGGATATAGTATAATTCTTATTTCTAATAATCCTAAGAGTTATTACTAATTATATTTTCACTCCTTGAACTCTACTCAAATTTTGATAATCCGCCATTTTGTATCCATTTTGATTCAAAATCAAGAGGCCATATTTCGGTCACCAAACAACACTACGTACAAAGTTTGGTCTTTCTAGGTTCATTTAGTGAGGAGATATGAAAGATTCAAGAAATTTCATGACTCAAAACTTCCTTAAAAAATGTTTTTGACTTTAACTCCTCGCCAAATGCATTTAGGAAGCTGAAATTTGGATATGTTGGTGTCCGTGACTTACTCTTTCATATGAAATTAAAAACAAAAATTTTGAGTTACTTGCTCTTTTTCTAGCCTCCCTCAAAATTTGAGCAATCCGCCATTTTGAGATGTACCGAAAAAGCAAAAAAGTAATTTTTTTACAATTTCAAGAAGAGTCTCTCACCAAATTTTGAGCGGATTTTATGAATATATATATGCATTAAGAAGTTGGACTTTTGCCAGGTAATTATAAATGGTCTGAAACATGAATATTTGAAGACTCCCACCTTCCCCCGACCCCGTTCCCTAATCAGGTAAGCTGTAATAGCTATCGTTTTTATGTTGAAAACTCAGCTAAAAATATAATATGTGAATATACCTTTTTTTTTATGATTATAGTAAAAATAGGCCACTGAACGCAAAGAATTAAGAATACTTTAAAAAAAATTTTATTCAATAATAACATACTTAGAATTTTTGATACCCTTTTCCTTGACTGATTTTTACGAGTGTTGAAATTGAGTTATTGGGCCTAAATGACTCCGAGATCTATTTAAGGTCATTTGGTTCCTACCTTTCTCTCTTCATTCCACTTCTCGAAAAAATAAAGAAAACAAAAATTGACAGGAATGTCGACTCCGACTGTCATTTAAAAATATATAAGCTGGGATAGTGGGACTAGAAATTTACTCACTTTACTTTTTTACTCTTTTTTAATAACGTGCCATGTACAGTTACGGAACTAGAGGCACGTAAACATTCTCATATAGTTGCATTAGCCCTGAAGAGGAGAGAAACTGAAGTAGGTTGTTGATTATTGGTGAATTAGGAGCTTGGATAGTTTAATAGTATGTTCACCCCCTTCCTTTGATTTTGCACCAAACTCGAAAACATCCACCATGAAAATTTTACTGGCGACAATAAGTGTGAGGTTTTTCGATTTTTCGAATATTGATTTAACTCAAAAAAAAAAAAATTAATTAATTAAAACTGTGTGAATTTTTTTACAAACATTTTTTAATTTTTTTTTGTGATCAAGACCATGAAGGGAAAACAAACAACTAACACAGGAGCTATGACAACGGATTTAATGTTGACACGATTCGTACGATGGAACTGCCCATAATTATAAGTATCTATATACCCACATAATTATGAAAGAGTAATCTACATTTACCTACGTTTTAGCACCTATAATTGCATGTGAAATGTGAGTGAATCCATTGCACTACCCATTACCCATTACGACATAGTTTACTCACCCGCTCTTTCAATCGTTATCATTCCATCGCCAATGCACTCTCATCTTCATTACAGTTGCAGTTTCATATGCTCTAACAAACCTCTTCCCAATCTTAACAGCATAGCTGGGAAATACAACACTTCCTACAATGTTAGCACGAATGTTACCATTATAAACATACACATACGCTCTTAGCTGGCGTAAAAGTACGAGGTAAAATTTAATTACTTATAATTGCTACACGCGAGACTCGTTGTATAAATACTGCAACCAATATGTTACCAAGTTGATTATTTTTGTCGGTATTTCACACATGATAGATAGACTCGAGTTTTTTCCTGGATACAAATTTTGCCGGCAATAGTGGAGAATTAAAAGCAATAAGATTTAGGTCAGAAGGTTAATACCTGGCGTGGAAAAAGTTTTATTGCTTGTAAATGGTCGTAATTATGTCTGGGGTTACTGACGTAGAATTTATCTTTTGTACACTTTCACTGATGTAATGTAATCGTTGTAAAAGAAAAAAAAAAGAATTTGCGCATCTTTAAACGGCCAACATACTGGTTTTATTTACACAATGGCTGTTAGGCTGAAGTCTAGTTAAAACATGTCGTCGACTGCAGACTGCATTTGAGATGAGCGGTCAATACTAGTCGTTCGATAATGTCGTCAAATATTGCCCTATAGCTATATCGCTATGCTTGCATTCATCCCGCATGCTGGACACGATTTACTACCATCTGCATACGTAAACTGGGTAGAGGTCGGTTACCCAAAAATAAATTTAACGTGATTGAATTTTTCTATATTACGTAAAGAAGAGATTTTTTCTCCTCTATAACGGAAATGGTAGCAATATTTGTTTTGAGTAAAAACGATTATTCGTGAATCTATAAAAATGAAGACGTAATAATCATTACTTTTATTTGGTTTCGACCATTGGCCATTTGAACGAATAATGTTATGGTCTGATTCGTTGGAAAAATATACGAATTGATTTTATTCTTTATTAGCTTTCTTTTTAATGAATCATCACTCTTCCTCTCAGCTCCACGTTAATCTAATTTAACTCGAGAATCGATAATAATACGATCACGATGAACTCCGTAGGTATTGCAGAAGAGTACGAAGCGTACAGTTAAGATATAGGCAGCAAGACGCGAGGATTTTTCTGCTCATTAAATTATTCATTATATTGGCTTAATGACAAGTGAACGTGATACTCATATTCATTTTAATATGATGACTTAAATTTATGATGCGTAATTTGCACTTAGTGTTGAGTAAGATTGCCACATTGTTGTTAATATTTCGGTGTTGTAATAAAAAAAAAAAAAAAAATTGATCAAATAATTGCCATAAAGTTAACAAAATTTTGACTACGTACATGCAGTTGGTTTTTTTCGGCTTAAAAATCGACTTTCACGAATATGTTTTGGATATAATGCGCTCACGAAAGGGCTTTTTCAAAATTGACAATAGATGTGATTTTCTGTGTCATATCTAGAAGGCAGGGGACAATTCCCCGGACAAGAAGTTTTGATGAGCGGAAAATTTTTATTTAAAATTTAATTTTCATTTAGCGTGGAAAAAAAACTTAAATATAATGCAATTTATTTTATTATTTTGGTTATGTTTTCTTTCTAAATGAGTAGAAGAAGGGGAGAGGGGTCAAAAGCTCATGAAAAAAATAGGCTGCGTCATACCAATTTCCTCGGTGGGAAATTTCTTGCTACACTACTAGCTAATTCTCCTCTCCACTTAATGTGATTTTGAGCTAAGAAGCCCTTAGCTCTAAGATTTTGGGGAGGTGTAGAAGAATAGAATCTTTGAATACGACCCAAATCCTTCATGAAAGATGCACAAATTTTCCAACCTTAAGACATACAATTAATTTTGTTTTACACGAAATAAACAAAATTTAAATAATTTAAAAATTATAATTATTTATTTTTAACCAATTCTTGTATGATGAAGTGTAAAAAATGCTCAACATAGCTCGACGAGAAAAGGAGGAGAAAATTCTTGGTACTACACAAACTAAAATGAGTAAATTTTATAGCAATGATGCAATAGAATTCTTATAAAAAATAACGAATTTTACCACCTTAGAAGCCCCTTTCTCCTTCCTCCAAACGATGCTAGACGGCTGAAACTCTTCTTTCAAGAACTCCACTTGAAAAAAAAGTAAACAGAAATCAAAATTTTATCAATATTCATTTTTTTTTCATGAATATTTTGTTTTCTAAATGGTACCATCTTAGAAGCCCCTCCCTCCCCCCAAACGATTCTAAAGGGCTAAAACTCTTCTTTCGAGAATGCCACTTTAAAAACAAAAATAAACAGAAATCAACATTCTATCAATATTCATTTTTTTTCTTAATCAATATTTTTGTTTTCTAAAATGATACACCTTGGAAGCCCCTCTCTCTTCCCAAACGATTCTAGAGGACTAGAACCCTTCTTTCATCCACTAGAAAAAAATAGTAATCAAAATTCTACGAATATACATAGGAACCTTCTTTTCCAATCCCCCAAAATGTTGAGTTCAGGTATAATGAAATTGCATTATTTTTTTTGAAAAAAGCTAGCGACGCTCCTATTGCTGCCATCAAAAAATGATAAAAACCTTTTGCATAGATAATTTAAAGGAAAATATTTTTGTATCGATGTGTTTTTATGCTGAAGCGATAGTTTTTGATATAAATGATAAAAAATAAATTTAGATAGCTGCAAGTCCTTCTGAAGGATTTAGCTCAAGAAACATAAATGGTACTATGTTTTTTGGCGGGACAATCCAAAAATAAAACTTGAATAAATTGGTGCAGAATTTATCATGAATATTGACCTCACAGCCGTGCAAAGCAAAATCCGGGGCCAAAAAAAAGGTTGTGGAGATAGCAAAGACAAATTTTTAGCGCCGAATGCGTCAAGACGTCAAATCGCGGACCCTCAAAAAAAACTCGAGGCAGGGGCCTTTCCTCCCTCTCTGCTCAGGTCTGATTGACCTCTGTAACAAATTTTGAAAGTTTGAAGGGAGCTTGCGCCAACTTACGATTTCATTTCGAAATTGGATATTTTTACCACAGGTTTAAGCTCTACTCAAATATACAATGTTCTCGCACTTCCTAAAAAAGGCACACAGATCACGCTGAGACCATTCAACTCGAAATCGTCTTGAGTTGGACCTGATTCTTCATTCTGAAAGAGTCCTAACGTGATATATTTCGTTAGACCTTGGTGAAAATTATGATAAATGAAGAACATAATGTTAAATTGAGTTTTCAACTTGGAAAAGATAGCTATTACAGCCTACCTGATTCGGGAAGAAGAGGTCAGGGCAGAGTGGAGTCTTCAAATCTTTATTTCTTTATATTGCGAATAATGACTACAAGTTATTCTTATTTTAGTTTTTTTGCTGACCCTACCGAGCCCTCAGGGAGAGCCCCATTCCTTCTTCCTCTGGTTGGGCCTTCATTTCGTATACTAATTTATTTTAGAGCCCAAAAGTAGGCTTTAATCATTTCATTTCCTCTGATTCATCCAGTAATATATTTAACTAGTTCTGTGGAGGAGGGGGAGGAGTAGTTCAAATACAATGAGTAGTGATACATAAATATAATATATGTATGACTCACTACTACGAGTTTCACCTCTCCCCTACGATTATCATGATATGTAGTGAAAAAATTGGGAAAATGAATTCAAAAAACAACAAGGTATTGAAAATTAAAAAATTAATTTACTATACTTAATAAACATAGAACAAAAAAATACAACACGAAACATAGTATTCGTTTAATTTTGTAATAAGTAGATTTCATGCTTTACTTATTTTGATAACCTTTATCACAGAACCTACCTTATTTGAAAAAGAAGTTTTTGGGGTTCAAGTCCAACATCCCCAATCCCAATACTACCCCCTCCCCCCACTAGGGTCACCATATAATATTATATAATTCAAATTATACGAGTAGATGCTATTCGTTGTTAAATAACAATATTTCGTATTTTTCTTTCAAATGAGAGTTTTCATATAAAGTCATGTGTGTTAATGCTCGAATGACTTGTGAAAAATATGCGAAAAGTCCCATAAAAATTATAATGAAAAATGACTTAAAAACAAATTAATGGCATTGGCAATAGAGAAATATGATAAAAAGAATATGTTTTTGATCCAAATAATCTAGTGTTTAGAACTATAAGGTCGCTTAAACAATAATTATGATAAATTTTGGTTTCTAAAACACACTCATAAAAGTCGATTCGAAGCTGAAACCATACTGATGATTTAAATGGATTCGAATGATAAGTAATTTCATATACACGACTGCACGTGAGCACTTCGCTACAAATAGCCAGTACGTATTCAACTTGAAAATTACAATTCTTATTATCTAGTGTTTATACTTCTTAGAACATCAAAGTAAAAATTTAACATCCGCTTAAACATTCACAACATGAGAGGTGACTCTTGGTAGCGCTTTACAATTGCTCGAACAAATTGTTGCACGGTTGGGTGATTTTTCAATGTTTGACGCCTATGGTGAAGATGAACTGTGACGGCTATTGTCTTACGTAAAACGTAAACGAGTCCTATTCGTTTTCAAGAAGACAATCGTAAATTTTATAAACCTGCGCGGATCAGGTTGAGCATTATTTAAAAATTAAATTAAGTTTTTCTCAAAATAATTTTCTTAAATAAAAAAAGTAAAAAGAGGAATTGGAATTTTAGATTTCATTGTTTGGACTAGATATTGATACATAATTATATTTTATATCAACTACAATAATTATTGCAATTATTCCAACAAGAATTGAAATTTTTAGTTGATTAATTTTAAATTGGAAAAAAATATTTAATTCATCAACATTGTTTTTTTTTTTTAAGAAAAAATATCAAATACAATTTTCAGCACTTTCCTGTTCCCAAAAAAAAAGTAATAATAAATTATTCAAAAAATAAATAAAAATAATAAAGGCGAAAGAAAAAAATAAACAATTCTCTCTCACCTTAATGGCATGCACTATCATTGATACCTATCAATTTAGAAATGGCCAAAAAATTCTCCATCTTCCTCAATTAAACTCCATACACGTAATTACCAGCTGGCATAATTCTCATAAATATGCAAATAAAATAAAATTAAGCACGTTGCCTCATAACCAATTAAGAAACCAGTCTTCCGTCGATCGTCGGCCAGTCAATACAATAAAATCAATACGCCGCGATCTCTTCACCACGTCAAATCTAAATAGTGCATTCTTCCGCTTCAAAAAAAGGGAAAAAAGTAGCAATTTATCTAATAATCACGTAAAGGTGCACTCAGGGTCAAAGGTGAATAGTAACGATCGTTACGTCTGCGCATCATACATATCCGTATAGTTCACCTGGCTTATCTCAAAAACTCGGACCGGGTGCATGCAGATTTCCCTTTCACAGGCTAATCTCAAGGAGGTAAATAAGACCGCCGCGTAAACCCCTCTCCAAGTACTCCCGCTTTATATAGCAAGTACCACAATAAATAATATACACATTGTCGGTGGTTCGTTGCAGCAGTTAAGTGTTCGGGTATTCGACGTCTTAGAATAATCCCTTAAATAAAATGGCGCATTTTTTCGTTTTGGTAAGTATTTTGCGCGCGGAGTGACTAATTTTATTATTTGGTGATTTTTTTTTTGCTTTAAGAGTTGCGTTTTCATTATTTACGTGTTATGGTTTAGTGAATTGTGTTGTTGGAAAATGGAATTTTTTCATAGAATTGTTTGTTTGTGGAAAATAACGCCTTGGTGTTTGATTTAATTTTATTGCCTATTTTTTTTCTTATTTTTGTTCAATGTGACTATAAAGATTTTTACCAGTGAAAAAAAAAACGATAATATGAACAGATTTAAGATTATTTCGGTTTCGAATGATATACTATTTATGACTTCTTTGGATATAATTGACGTTGGAGCTAAAATCGAAATCGACATATAAAAATGAGAAAATTTTGAAATTTATGTTGATAAATTTTCTAAATTTTTTATTTGATATAAATTTAAATTTAAAAAAAAAATAATTTTTAAAAATATTAATATTATGAAAATAAAATAAAAATATCTAATTTACAAAAATTTTGTTGTTAAAAAATCTGAAATGGTTAAAGCTAAAAACAAATATATTGTTCAAAACATTTATCTGTACCAAAATAAGAACTAAGAAAGATTTATAAAAATTGAAAATTATTTGAAAAAGAATATTAAGTAAATTACACATTTGCCTAAAAAATTGAAATAATGATAGAGCATAAAAAATCTTATGAACGCATTGTTTATACGCTAATTTTCAAACTCTATAATCATAACTTTTATTTAAAATAAAACAAAAACCAAAAAAATCAATGTATGAAAAATGTTGTTTTTTAGTTAATAAATTTATTTTCCTAATTGTCAGTAAGTCTTGAAGAAGAAAAAAATAATAAAAATATTAAGCATACATACAGATGAAAAATGAAAACAGCAACAATAACAACAACATCAACAACAACAATAAAAAAATTTCTATGCGTTAAATAATTTTTACTGCATTTCAATAAATATAAATAATATTCATAATAATTGTAAAAATTTTATATTGAAAAATTAATACAAATAGGTCAACAACGTATTAGAACATAAATAGGTTAAGGCAAGAAATTAGGACAAAATAATCACAAGAAAAAATTTAAATGATTGATAAAATGTTACAAGAGTTTAAATGTTGGAAAATCATTTTTTTCCATTTTTATTACCTACTTGGTAGGCCTGGAATTTTGTAATTTATTTGGTTCAAGGAGAAAAATACAATGGATTTTTTTTTTATGCCAAAATTATATGCCTATTTCAAAATAAATCAAGTTCTCGATCAACTGATTGGCTTAAAATCCACTGGTATGCATTGAATTAAGAAATTATTCACTGTGTATAGGTACCTAAAAATTATGACTACGAGTAACCTTATAGGCTAAATTTGGTATAAAATGTCCAAGCATATCGACCATTATATTTTCAAAATTTATAATTCAAGCTACGATGTTCCTCAAGTTGTAATTTTCGATGAAAACGCAACTGCTAAACACAAAACCGTGTATTCCATCATCGCCAAAACCGTACTAAAAATTTACTTAAATTTCACAGACCGTTGCGGCCAGCTTACTGGTGACCATCAACGCAGACGCACCACTAGGTGGAGGCTACAGCTACAGCCGTCCCTCCAGCTCATTCGGTAGCGGCGGATACTCCGGCGGTGGCGGCGGCTACTCCAGCGGCGGCGGTTACTCCAGCACCGGATTCTCCAGCGGCGGAGGATTCTCCAGCGGAGGCGGTTACTCCGGTGGCGGCGGTTACTCTAGCGGCGGTGGCTACTCCAGCGGTGGCGGATACTCGAGCGGCGGCTCCTACGTGCCAGTACCACCCGGCCCATCTACATACGAAGGACAATACGTCGACCAAAAATTACTCGAACAAATACGCCAAGTTTTGTTGAAAGAAGAAGCCAACTCCGGCTCTTCCGGTGGTTACCCAAGCTCATCGTACGGCGCTCCAGCCCCATCTAGCTCATACGGTGCCCCATCCACTTCATACGGTGTCCCATCAACCTCATATGGCGCACCAAGCGGCGGATATGCTTCCAGAGTCGTCGGAATCGATCTTGAAGGTGTCAAACCAGCCATTCAAATTGCTCAATATGAACAAGTAGGAGGCGGATATTCCGGCGGTGGCGGATACTCGTCTGGTGGCGGTTACTCGTCGCTCTCTTCTTCGTACGGTGCTCCAAGTTCCTTCGGTTCCTCCAGCTTAGGTGGTTCGTACGGCGCTCCCAGACCATCCAGCACTTATGGCGCTCCGTCGTCGTATTAAGTTTCGTCACTATCGTCGCGCGCATTCGGTTTTCGGCATTAATCTAAATTATATGCATTTATGTAACATAAAATTTACGATTTAGATTTATTACGATGTTTCGACGAGTCGAGCAAAATCACGACATTGATCTAAATGCATGAACGAAATGTAAATGTTCCATTATTGTTGTAAATACGACTGAGTATGTTATTGGATTTTTATAAAAACGATTTTTTTATGATTTTTTTTCCTTTTTGCTTCTTTTGTTTTTTGTTCAGCGAGAGTATTCATTTCGAGACCCAAAGTATTTTTTTAATTGTTGTAAATATGAACAAAATTTTTTTATAAGTTACCAATAAATTGTAAGTTTTTATTGACTTATTTTTTAAATTATTGTTTGCGTATTCAGGTAGTGAAACCAATATGGCTGAATATTCGGTTCGTTTAATTGGTATCTATTAAGTTTTGAAAATACAAAACGCCACTTATCCATGATTTATTCGCAGGTTACATCTCAGACTTACCAACCTTTGGTGTTGGGAAAAATCTGATCGAAGAATTTAAGATTAAATAATATGAAAATAATCAGGCAAATACTTCTCTCGAGAAATATCATGCCCTAATGATTTCGATTCTTTGACAAATGCTTGAGAAATTTAATCCCACCCCATCTTAATTTTCAAAGAAACTTTTAAAAAAATGCTGATTGGGAATCACTACAACAATGAGCATTCGCCTATAGCCCAACAAAACTCCATGTATTTCCCAATTCGTTGATTTAATAAGCGAATGCATTTAATGCACAATCCGAATCGAAACTGCAATCAGAACGGTACTTGCTCTATTGATTTTCGGGAAACAAAATTGATGAATGAAACAGCAGGAGTTACCATGTACTCGCAGACTGTCGTACAAACACTACCAAAGGTTATGTAATTCCCATTAACCACGCTATGCTGCTTATCCACACCATGTTCGAGATACTTATTTGATTGGTAAAAAACGTATAAATAGCGTTACTTACCTAATTCTATTAACACCGATAATGATCTCAAAGGTAGTAATGAAACATTTTATGGATTCGTTATGTTCGTACATGAGTGGCGTAGTTGAAGGAAAACCAAACTTTGCATCGTTTCGGATTGAGAAACTTCCGACGACATTACATCAAGATGACAAATGTTATCGCGAATACCTACCGATTGCGGCTCTTTAATACAAGTTAAACATGTCAATTAATGACACAACCATCGCGATAATGACTTGGCGAAAGGATGATAATGGGGCTAGGCAATTTGTCAAATTCTAAGTTACGTTTTTTTGATGAAATATCATCTTATATTTGTTTACATCGATGATGTAAATTTTTCACTTTCATTTAACTTTCGTCATACAAAAAGTGTTTTACTGTGACCATGTTTCTGCGTCGAAAAGTTTTTCAGAAAATCGACATCTTGTAATTTGTTTTGACGAAATATTCCATCTATCATCAGTTATGTATACTACTTACAGTCTTACATTCATATTTACCATAATATGAAATTAAGTTACTTAATAATCTTTTATAATAATTAATGAAAAAATTTTAATTTATGCTTTTACGTATTGCGAAGATAAGACCGAAAAAAGATGTAAATACGTGGGTATTTTAGGCTCCTTCGGCCACCAAGAATAGCACACGAAATTACTCGGTTCACGTGTATATTAACCTATAAACCTGATTACATTAGGCAGTATTCTAAAATCACGCGAAAATTGTATAAAAAATAATAATATGGGCCAAATGAAAAGCACCCATACATGAAAATTACGCCGAGAGTACGCGAAAATCATTACGTAATGGAATACGGAAATAACATAATGTATAAACTTTGACAGAATAAATTACACGATTCTATGAGAAAAAATTCAAATCTTCAAGTCGAGCGTAACACGACACAGAAACGTGAAGTTTACTTTTCAGTCGGCTACATCTTCGTTAGATCGTGTGGATGAGAGAATGATTCGATGTTCAGTTGAGCGAGATTTCAAAATACTTCGATGCGAAAGTTTAAATTCGAATTATATCAATATTGTAGTTGAATACGCCATTGAGTTGGGAATAATTGCAGTAGAATGATTTTTGTATGATTTGTGGGCAATGATTAGGCATAGGTACTTAGGTACACGAAATTTATTTTTTTGAGACAATAGAAAAAGAAGGATAAGTATTTGCCAAATAACCTACAAATAAAGTTGAAAAATTCTTTTTTCTAAAGTGGATGGAAAACTGTCCAAACGAAATCAAAGTTTTCAAAAATTTGATAATTTAAAAAAAAATGATATTGGGCATATTGTAATTTATTATGTTCAAAAATTATATGTCACCATTCGAAGACAGAAAGAAAGTAAGCAGCCTTGCCACATTAATGGAGTCGAGCTTTTGAGACTAGTTCAGATTTGCAGATAATGTTGTTAATCTCTTGATGTCCCTAGATAAGGACGTGGCAAAGGCAAAAGGGGAGTTGGAAATAAGAACTACGATGGAACGATTTTCACTTTTTTTTATTTCTTAATGAATAGGGCATCTTGTTGATTGTTTTAAAATGACCCCAGCAATACGTAAAGAAAATTAGCATTCTAGATCAATATTAATATCTTCCATGAGTTGGCCAACGTTTGAAAATATTACAATTTTTCAAAAATATCAAATTAATTTTTGTATGATCGGTTCAAAGGTCATATTTTATCTTCTAAACATGAAAAAAAAGGAAGCAGCCATGCCCCATTACTGGAGCTGAGTTTCTAACTGAGGCGTTGCTCAGATTAACCATAATAAAAATAATAAGAAAGTGTTCAAAAATGATTAATAGATTTATTTCAAAATTTCCTCTGAGGATTAAAAATAGGGACATTCGACAACCTTATTAATTCTGAATTCAAATAAGTACATGTATTCGTCTGTCCTTAACTGTTGCTGTAGAGATACCGCTACCATATTTGGAGGATAGTAACTCCATCCCCTCCTCTTCTCGTCCAATATGACCGATGAAAACAGATTAGAAAAATCAGGGCTCAAAATCCGTTTGAATTTTGGATACGGATTTAAAATTTGAATCGTATTTGGATTCGGATTGGATTTCAATCTTTTTGGATTCGGATCGGGACCCGGATTCGGATTTTCGTTTCGGAATCGGAATCAGATTCGAATCGAATTTAGATTTTTTTCAATTTTCCAAATTTTAACTGTGACAAAAAATTAATTCAGTATTATACCTGTTAAGGCGGTGCTTCGGAAAATAAGTTGGTAAATGCGAAAAAGTTGTTTTTTTAATAAAAAAATGAAAAAATTGGAAAAATAAATGCTTAATCTGTTGAAACAAAGTCTCTAAAATAATATATTATAATTTTAAATCATTTAGTTGCTTTACTTTTGAGAAAAATACTGCAAATGAAAATAGGATATAATTTTCATTTGCAGTATTTTTCTCAAAAGTAAGGCAACTAAATGATTTAAAATTATAATATATTATTTTAGAGACTTTGTTTCAACAGATTAAGCATTTATTTTTCCAATTTTTTCGTTTCTTTATTCTAAAATCAATTTTATCACATTTACCTACTTATTTTCCGAAGCACCGCCTTAATCTATTATGATTATGCAGTACTTTGTGTTTGTAATATTGTACTGTGACTGTGTCATCTTGTTATGATACACAATTTTTGAAATTCTGTAATTTTCACATATCGCACCATCAGTGTAAAATGGGCTAATTGAATACGAATGATGATGAATTAATTATAACTATAAGTTATAATGAAATATAAAACATGAAATTCCTATCAAAAATAATGTAGCTAAATTTAAAACTTTGATCCAAAATGAAACGGATTTTCCATTCGGATACGGATTTGAATTTTCAATCATTTCGGACTCGGATTCGGTTTCGTATTCGGATTTGCATTTATACGGATTTCAGCTGGTTTCGCATTTGGATTGAATAAGGATTTTGAACCCTGATTAGAATATAGCATAATTCGCATTCTCAGTATTCGTATGAGCTCATATTTACAAAAACTTGAGCTGTTTGAGCCCCTTAAACCTGACTCAAACTTCAACTATCCACCATTTTGATTAAATTCAATTGGTCATGAAGACCTTCCAATTAAAAACTCACCTCCAGTAATGCGGCATAGCTGCTCAGGTTTTTTTTTTTAAACATGAAAGCCAAACACAGAGCTTTTCAATAAATACGGCGCGGCGTACCTATTCTACAAATAAAGATTTCTAGCCTCTCCCTACTTTGGGTTCAATTATCACCCACAAATAATGTTTATTGTTGTTCTTTGCTTTTTACTTTAAATCGCCTCGATCATTTCAATATTTCATCAAATATCGGTTATAAACCTTTCTATACTCATAACAAGGTAATTAACATTTCCTTTATGAGAACTGTCACCATTAATGTTTTAAAAATTATTGTAAAATATTGGAACTTACAATACGCGTAATGCGATTGTCATACGTCGTTACGTTATAACACGCGGACCAATAATACAAACGGATCAAACAAATGTATCTCTTATTGCGTCACAGTTGTATGTATTATACCTGATTCTGACTCGTATAATACATACTACTCCTCACCAAAACTGGATATGATATTTGTGTTAATTCAATAATCGAATGACCCACATTACAACGAAGTTCAAATGACTTTTTAATAATATTACGTGAAATCCTTTGATGGTTTGATGGTGTGCAAAACTTGAATGTTGAAATGGCTGAACGGAAATCCGAAATGCGATCGCATAGAAAATCAAGTTCATCATAGCGTAGACTATTGGCAAATATAGGATATTGACATTAATCACGTCACGTATTTTACACAGATCGAAAGCATGATGGATTCCCGTTTCCCAACGAAGAAAAGTCAATGAATCGTTATTCCGTTAATCAGACAAAAATCGTTATGCTCGTTCAATTAACGATGTATTAATGTGAAAAATGCGTAAAAATATACGCTATTATGGCGACACGCATCAGTAGTTACGTGGGAAGTGACATTTCAGGGTTCAAGTATTTATCTATAATTTAGGTAAAGTGTGCCTATGGTTTGTACATATCGTATATTACATTGTATGGGTATGTGTTTGATCTTAAGCGAAGTAGATTATCTTATTGAATAAAATGAAAATTTAATTATTTAATTTAATAACAAAATTTTTTCGCATCTAGCTTACAATGATTCTCAATATTATGAATTTTTTATTCGATTCTAAAAAAAAAAAAAAAAAAAAAGATAATATCTTCATACTTACATCATTTGGTATCAGATATCTTTAATAATTTTATTGTAGAATCATTTCATACCTACCCATGTATTTCAATATTGTTGCATAATATCTTAATACCCAACTGCCCATCACTTAACTACATGTAGAATAGGTAAATAATAGGTAATATTACTTTTATTAATATAAAATTTTTTTCTAAATAAATTTATAATATAACAGTATTACTCAATACAATATTACTCCATTTTAATTAATAATTTCGTATTATTACACTTGTTCGAATCAAATGAAACTAAAAGATTTTCCTTATGCAGCGAAATTAGACAACATATATTACACCGACACCAATCTATCAACATTGATGAAGTGACGAGAATTGTTTACTCACTACTATAGTTATCCCAATAATATTAATATCGGTAACCGCGGTGTGGTACCGATACATTGGTATTCGCAAAATTTACGTTAATCGCGATACATTTATTGGTATTGCAAGTATTGGGACATTCTACTCATTGACTAGTCACTTCTTACCTTATTCTTCAATTAATTTGTTATTTTAGATAATACTTCATGAAGGATTGCAACAAAATTATTTCAGATCGTTATTAAATATATCATCTAAGTAGTAAAATATTACAATAAAACCTTTGATGATTTCCATTCCAATTCCAAATTTCTCATCAATCAAAAATTTTTTTCTAGGATTATTTATATGTACTTACAATTGCTGTAAAAAAGAGATTATCCTGGGTTATCACATTAAATGATCAAATCAAAAACAAAAAAGAATTTAATAAAAAAATTATTTATACATTAAAATAAATGACATTTAAAAATTATTTAAAAAAAAAAAGGTAGATATCTTTCATCCCAGAAGTAACTTCTTAACGATAGTTAACGCATTCAGAAATATGAGCGGTACTGTAATCAGTTAATTTGTTATTAATCGAAGAGATTTTTTTAACATTAGAATATAAGTAATAGATAAATAAAAACTTACTCCTCATCACAGTTCTAATGGATCTGATCAAATTTAGAATATTCGACTTGACCGATGGTGGTTCTCCAAATCCTTGGTTCGTATTAGCAGATGACCATCCGACTGAAATTTGAGATATTATAGAATAAATGTAATGTAACATTCATTACCAATTCACTGGAAATTTCTCTGAAGGAAGTAGATGTGAAAATGAAACAAATATACTCACTTTTTGCTAAAAATCTTTCTTCGTGTAAAACACATATTGCATTCAAGAACAAAATTGAAGCTTCAAATATATTCCATAGTGTAATAGCCATTATGTTTGAAAGTAATAGATTCAATCTTCAACTCATAAATCTTGTAAATTAATTAAATTATAATATAATTCATTTATTTGCAATTTTTTTGTCACATATACACCGCATACGCAACATTTCTGTTATCAAATTATTCCAGTTGCTTTGATACGTAGTTCCTATTAAAGCCACATAAAGCGCTGTTTGGAGAGGCTAACCTTGTAGATGGCGCTGGCATTCCTGATGAATTTTTTTTTTTTTTTAATAAATCGCAGTTTTTGAAACAATAAATTTTAATTTAATCGAAAAAGATGAAAAACGTGGAAAAAGATGTAAAAAATAATTAATGACATATTTTTGTGTTATCATTTTTTTGTTTATGATTTTTTGAAGTTTTTCGTTTTTAGTTTTCGTTAAACTTCAAGTTTTTAAATTTTTTAAATGAAATTTTTAATTTTTTTTTCTTTATTAACATTTAGATGACTGGTATTTTTTGTATTGTTCCATTTAATATTATTTTTTTAAGGTCTGAAGAAGTCAATATAAACAAATTTATATCACTCCAGAACTCTCCATAATTTTCAATTTTTCATAATTCAAGAAGAATAATGCAGTTCTACCGCATTATTTTATTTTCATAACTTACAAAATTTTTTCAATAAATCAATAATTAATCTTCGAGGTGGAACGAAGATCATTACGTAATTGAACTTTCCCGCTATGGAGATTTAAAGAAAAAAATTGTGGGAACAGGAAAATTTTGTCTGTTCTCCCATGAAATCATTTATCTCCCTTTTTTGTTTTGTTTTTTTTCATTTTATTATACTGGGCGTGTATAATTGCTAAAATTGTTACCCAGTGTCGAGAATTTCGTTTAATTTTGTACATATAAGTTCTTTAGGAATCCAAAGGACGAAAAAGAAAAATGTAATCATAGTTAGGTTGATCGGTGGATATAAAAATAATAATAATACTTTTGTTTTACATGTAGAAGAGTAGGAATGTCACGAACCAATTGACTGAACGAAAGCCGTGTACGAAGGAGGATGCGAGAATTATTGTATCCGAAGAAGAAAAGAGAACTGTGAAACAGACTACAGCTAGAGAATCAATATGAAATTCATTTGCAATAAATAATATAATTATTTTAGACAAATCTATAAGGATAAAATCACAACAATACAAATTCACATTTCGCGATCAAGAATTAATGTTAAAAAAAGATTCTATTACAACAATATTTTTTAATACAAAAATGAGTTAAGACACAAATTTATAATTAACTATGTTTGCAGTTTGACGGGCAAGTTCAAATGATATCAGTAAAATAATATCAAGTAAATGCATTTACAAAATATTACAAAAATTTAAGTTTAACATAATTCTATCTATTTGGTTTATTAACATATTTATTCTTAGACATAGAATATCTAAATAAATTGTCTTTATTTTTAGTTATTAAATTAGCTAATTGGTTAACACTACCGAACGTTTCTGTTCTAGTATTACGACACATATTTAAACGCGCTACATCTAAAGTAGGATCACAGTCAACAATATGAAAAATATGGACTAGATGAGGATCAACTGAACGCAAAACTGAGATATTTGCTGAAGATAAGACGAATTTTTCGAATAAATCAACGTCTTCTTTCCCCCAACCGACAATGGAAGTATCGAAGCCTCCAACCTACAACAAATTTTTCATAATCAGCAATACTTGTAATAAAAATTCGATATTTTATATAAATTATGATAGACTATACCTTCATAATATCTTCTTTATAAGCGCTCATGATACCGAATCCAAATAACCGCCAATAACCGGATTCATCATTAATATACATGTGATTGGGATTTTTAATTTGACCATTCACAACCGTAGGATCGAATTCGCTGAATACGACGGGAAAATACGCCATTTCGCCTTTAATCGTATTCAAACGTATTCTTTGTAGAGTAGCTGCACTCCAAATCATATCAACGTCGATGAAAAATAATAGCTGGTCCATTTCGACTTGATCCATTCCATAATTTAGGGCTTTGGCACGAGAGAATTTATCTCGAACAGGAACTATTTTTAATTTACTAGAAGGATAACGATTTCCTAGATAATTAATTATTTTTTGCGTTTCGTTAAACGCATTATCGTCTTTATCGGTAAATAAGATAATGAATAAAGCGACATTTTCTTTTCGTTTTAAACATACTTCTTCGTATGTTTTAATAAATCTAACGAAAGTCTGGAATCTTCTATACAAAGGTAATATAAAATTAATTAATTTATTGGCCACGCCATCGTTCGCGTACGAGTACTCCTCTACTCGCGGATGAATTGCGATATCTCCCATTTGTTCTTCTGGAATGTCTCTATCGTCCACTTCTTCAATAATTTTTCCTCTATCTTCGACGAAATTTCCGAGCACTTCTTTATTTTCGAATACTTCACGTACTTCCAGTCCTGTATACATAAAAAAAAAATTATAAATAAGGTAACTCAAACACCACTTCATTTCTGAGTATACATAAAGAACCTTATTCAAACCGATTTGTTTATAAAAAGAATCTTGTCTCCCTTAATCAAAAACAGAAAACTATAAAAAGAACACGTAATCACATACCGGTAAATTGCTGCTGAATGTACGCGTGTCTTCGAACAGGAACTGTCATTTTTCTCCCTCTATATTTTTTAAACGTAAGCAACACGTCTAATATATAATCTGGCCCATATAACGGATTCAGTCTATAATATCCGTATAATATTTGTTGAAATTCTATCACTCTACCTCTTTCTCTAGAGAATAAGTTGATATTATCCATTACCTAAATAAATAGAAGAAAAAATCAAAACGTTAAGATGCATCAAATGCACATGCATGTAGGTAGGTATATATCAATCCTTTAAATAGTTTCACAAGGTTTCATCAGTTGTTAAGTAGGTTTAATTATACGAGAATTTATATCTGCCAAGAAAGCTCAAGTTTGTTTTATATATGAAACTTCAATATATTTCAGTCGCTTAAAAGTCACGTTTCTCTCATTTCCGTTTTGAATTATATTAACGAAGTGCCAGATTGGCGTTGAACTTTTGCAATACCTAAATAAGTATAACGTATGGTTATTTATAAATTCTGGAGGAATAATAAATCATATATACCTCTCTGATAACATCGTCCAGGCCCTCTTTCAAATGAGATTCCATTTTTCGGCGAGGGTTCGAATTAGTGTGCGAGTATAAAGAACGGCTTATTATCTCCCAAGGGAATACATCGTTTTCACTGCGTGGTCTGTATTTGTTCAGATCAGGTAATAGGCCTGAAATAGCAATAAGGATGTTATTTGATACTCTTTATCACACATGCTGAAAGAGTTCGTAAAATAATTAGGTATAGGTTTAGTGGCAGCTTCGAGTTACGTTGAATGTCATATTTTGGCACCTCCCGCGCCCTAAATGGAAATGATTATTTTAGAATCTTTAAAGTCATTCAAAGCCTGTACAAATTTTTTGACAACTAGAAAAAAACTAAGAGAAAATCTAAATGAGGTTTTTAATTCATGAGACAAAAATGTATTGAGATCAACGCGAGGCAACGAGAGGCTTTTGTAATGTGTATAGGTATTGACCGAGTGACTAATATTGTTAAAGTGAATTAAAGTTTTGAACCAATAGGGTAGATTATTGACTACATAATATAGATCGAGTTACCAATGTTGACCTTGAACGAGCGATCCAAGATCAACGAAAATAATAAGCAGGTAGGGCAGCTCTTTTCACCCTTACCTCGTTCAAGCACAATTGTCAAGCTATTCGCGCATGCGCATTACGCTCACATCGGCTTATTTGTTGATATTTTCCCAAATAATGTTGATTTATTCCATTACTACAGCGGCTAATGGGAATAACTTAGTCCATCTTATACCGGGTGACTACATGATTCGAGCACTCCAAGCGCAAAAATCTTTTCCTCATAGAAATAAATTATAATATTTGAATGATATTAGCAAGAATAAATAGCATAAATGAAATTTGTTCAATGTTCAAAAGCATCTATCAATAAAATGCAAAATTTTAAATTGTTTTTTCGTTATAAAAAATACATATAATACATACATTCAATTTATTCACTTTTTAGCTAATTTGTCGCTAGGGTGCTCGAATCAATTAGTCACTCGGTATGTATAATCAAAAAGGTAGCTTCTAAATTTGCTCGCATGCTTATCCCTAAGCTTCCCTTGCTTGTCACATTTGTATCCTTCTTGCCCTTAACGTGACAAGTGAAACCGTCGATCATGTAAGTAAAGACAGACTGACTTACCGTTGCTACAGAAATGACCCCAAAACACATACAAGCAGTAGCCAACCATAATCAGCAGTGCGCATGCGCAAATAGTTGAAACAAGGGAGAGTCATAGAGAATATCGCACCCCTACTGCAACAACACCACATCTCAAAACACGTCAAATAACCGAAACTCGAGAAAATTGCTTGTTATTTGCTTTGTAAATAACGAAATACGAATTCAAATTCATTTTTTTTTTTCTTTGAACCTTACTAATTTTTCACGTTCTTTCCAATGGTAATGACAGATTTTGGCAACGCAAATTATTTTGGTAGTTTTTTGAGATGTGGTGTTTTTGCAGTCAAAGATTTTTTTTTTGAGATGTGGTGTTGTTGCAGTAGGGGTGCGATATTGATGAAATTCATTTCGAACAACATTCTTTTTAAGTTCGCTTGAAATGAGCGGAATTCCCTTTGCTCATGCGCAGTAGTATTTTTTGTCGACCAATATTTCGAGGCCTTAAGTCACTGTTACTTTACAATTTACGTTACCTAGATCAGTCCATCTTTAGTCACATGGTAGAAGCAGAAAACACCATCTAAATAGCATTTGCGCATGCGCAAGTGGGCATAACACTCAGCCAGATAATATATTTATCAACATTTATGTGCTATTATTCTATTGCATATAAATTATACAGTGAATGGAGATAACTTGGTTCATATCCATGTAGCCAAAAGTATGAAATGATAAAACTAAAGAAAGGTTCGCATATTTTGGCACCCAACTTGGGATCGATCCAAGTTGTTGAACAATTGGCGACCAACATGGGGCTTAATTATACATATTCGTGAAAATATGGTGCCTAAAGTGGGGCTTCAAGAAATATTGCAGTAATATTTTCAGACCTACGTTAAATTTTTTTTCATCGTGTGTTTCGAATGATTTTTTCTTCCACACTGGTTCGAAAAGTTATTTGAGTGTTCAAAAATTTTATTTATCACCTGAGCTTTTGATAAATGAAATAACAAGAGTTCAGCAATATCTACATAATATTTGACTGAAGGTAGAATGCCCTATAATGGATCGAAAAATGGTAATTTGGGAGTTGAAAAAAAATCATCAATAAATAAGAAAAAGTATTCTCATTCAATGCAAATTCGAATCCGTTTCAAACGTTTAAAATTCAATAGATAATAGAAAGAATCATTCGACATTAAATCTTCACTTTTCCTGCACAATGCAAGCTCATTTTATATTCTAAAAAACAAGTTTGGTCAACCGACTACATTCTAGGAAATGGTCTAAAATGACATTCCATTACCCAGTGGTTGACAATAACCATAAAAGTTGGACACTCACTCCATTTATTTGTATATTAGGCGAATACAAACCTACCAAACAAAGTTGATTCCTGAAACAAATTACTTTCACGTTCAGGAGCGACGACATTTTTAAACCGTTCGTACTCAGAAGGCGAACTCTTGGTTAATGTTTCCATAAAGTGAAGATCTCTGTACAAGCTAACTTTACGCTGTTGCAGTTCGTGTATTTTAAGACTCTGAAATACGGAAAAAAATCTCATAAATATTTCATTCGAATCGACG